>CM042328.1:12254390-12354390 GCA_023566125.1 Zingel zingel | reverse complement strand
TTCCCAATACCAGCGTTTTAGGCAGTATCGGAGCAACATCTCTAAAAGTTTGCTCCGATTTTTTTTAATCATGTAGTTTTTGCATTTATACTTATTTTTTTTTTAAACATTTGACAATACTAGTGTAAAATACTGTATGCACATTGTCACTTTTTTCTTGCATCTATGAAAATTATACAAATTTCACTTTAGCATCTGTTCTGGGTATACAGTTTCTAGGCTATGGCTTAACTGCTTACCATGTGCACTAAATCCTTCGTCAGCCCCTGTGCCCCCCACACCCAGCATTAATGGTTGCTTTTAGGCCTAACTCTCTATTTAAGGAAACCTTTAAAGGATGATGGCCTGACCGGGAATAATAAAGCATACACATGAGTCCCATTTCTTTAGTAGTGGTTAAATTTCGCTGATGTTTGTATTGCTCTCACCAGAGAAACCATGCATTCCAGGTTCACCTGGTTCGTACATGGCCCCGGGGGCTCAAGAAACATGAGGCGTGCATGAAACCAAACCAAACAAAAACTTCCTCAAGTCCCAGAGGCAAGCTAAAGTTAGCGAGTCCAGCTGTAAGACACTTGGTGCTTTTTGTCTTTTGCATTCTCAAACGGTCTCCTATGCAAACTCCAAAATACTTTTGAAAGCACAGCTACGCTGCTCGCTTCTGTTTTTTATTTGCTGCAGTGACCGTGTGAGAAGCGGAGCAGAGCTGCCTGTCTGAACAGATGGGTGAAAGAGATCAGCTATCTGTTCCATATTTTGGCCCTCTGACAGCCCGCCTGTGGCTATAAGGCCATATAGACGACAGCAAGTGGGTGCGTGCATCATCTATTTTAACTCCTGCGAAGAACCAGAGCTGCAGTATTCATTTACGTGCTTCCTCCATGTTTGTGTTTGCACATTTATGTTTGTGTGCCTGCCTAAAATTAGATGCCCATTCTCAAACCTTAGCTATCGGCTGAGCTCTGTCTGGCAGAAAACCTGCCGTAAGTGAGTTCAGCTCAGTACTTGTGTGTACAGTCCCTAACATCTGCTCCTTTGAACAGACATAAACCTAAATTAATAATTACTTAATGAAAAGCTGAGTAGCTCTAAGTGTCGAACTTTTAAATCTTATAGCTTGAATAATTAAGATTGAATATTGAGTAATGCTAATAACTGAGTAAATGAGAGCATGTTCCTAAGGTGCTGTGTTCTTGTCGAGCAAGGGAAATGATAGAGGAGTACAAAATGAGTTGGTAATGAGAGGGAGCAGGAGGGAGTGGGAAACACTTAGGAAATTATTTTTATGAGTGTTTTAAGATGTCTTTTAAATTTGTGAAACCCAACAGCTAGTTTGGGAAGGAGGTACAGTGTAATTAGTAGGGATGAACATTCAGATTACCACAACTTCAAAGCATGAGTGGTAGAATTTTGTATATTTATGGAACATAATAGGCAGTCATAAAAACATCAACATGTCAGAGGCTAATATTGATGATGGTGATTTTTCAAGTAGGGATTTTTTTTTTTTTTTTTTTCATGAATAAAACATTTAGAAAATAGCTTTTAGCACCTTAAGCCAAAACAACAAAATCATTAGGTAACAGACATTCACATATACCAACATGTGTTTAGCCAGTGAAGATGTTTGATAAAGTATGAAAGTACTCTTTTCCCCACTTCCTAAGAAAGTTTATTGCAGACACAAAAGGTTCTTAAGACGACTTCATTCATTTCAGCAAAATAAATCTGCAGCTAAGATTACATAAAAGGGTCAGATTTTCCATTTCTGTGTGGCAATGTTTCTGTGCGTATGTGTGGCAGTTTGGTTTGGCTGGTGGAGGGAAGGCAGCTGGTGTGGTGCTCTCTGGGCCAGACTCTATCCGTCCTCACCACTTTTTTTTTTTTTTTTTTTTTTTTTAGTAGGAGTAAAGGAGGAGCAGATCTTCCCCAATACAAGTCGGAGATCATAGTACAGCACTTGCAAAGTGACGATGTGCGTAAAAAGAAAATGTGGTAAAAATTTGCCATGCTGCACAGTTGGCGTCTTTCCCAGGAAGGGAAATGGTGATTCATCTGATAGACTTATTTCTAACTAACCATCTTCTAAAGAGGAAGTGTTCATACCCTCTATTCACTGGGCTATTCATCCTCTGTTTATCTGTGTTTAGGGTTGTTATTTTCTTCATCTTCAACATATTTTGTTGGTGATTTGACAGTCATCTACAGTATTGTAAATGTAATCGTCCCATTCATATGCTTGTCTGAGTCAAATACAAGTCAAGTTCTCTTTTCTCTCCCTCCCCCCCCTTCCCGCTGTTTCCATAACCCGTCCACCACCAGCACCACGACTGTCGTCACTTGGCTTTTTATGAACCCACCTCTTGAGTTTTCATCGCGGAAACTCTCAAGATCCAAGACTTGCACTGTATTTTCTTTTTTCTTTTCTTTTTTGCTTAGCAGACAATTGGCTAGTTTCACTCCACGCGCTTTAACGCATTTGCTGAATGATCAGATTTGTGTGTGTTTAATTCTGCAGGAACACATTGTGGTAAGAGCTTGAAAAAGGTCTTGGTGCGAGCAGTTTTAAGTCCATCTTCTTAACCTGGGTCTGTTCCTGAAAATAATTTCTCTGAGTAGAAAAGAGGCAGAGCGTTGAGCAAAAAGAGGGGATTTAAGATGTAAGTGCTGCAAGTGTACTTGAAACCTCACACTGATGCTGACTGACAAGGCTGTACTGTGCAGGGGATTATCAGTGAGCCTCTGTGTTGTATCGATACTGATCCTGTATGGAGTTAAGATACTATGGGATCATAGTTGACCTGGTCAGCCCTTGTAGGTTTAAACCATTAAGGCTTTATAAATGTTAACGTTATATCGTGCTTGATGTTAAGCTTTCACTTTCAGCTGTTTGGTAAAGAGGTTGAGCAGCTGTGAGTAATGACCATGGATATCATTTTCTCTTCTGCTGTATTTTATTTGATTACGTGTTTTATCAAGAATAAATGTGTAGCTTTCTCCAATAGCTTACAAATGTGAAGCATTACAGCTGTCATAATCACCATAATATAGTTAACCTAACCAGTCAGCTTTAAATGACAACTGTGTCCTTATCGGCTCCCTTACTCATATGAATTTCATGTCTCAAAACATAAATAAAAATAATTTGTTGTCATTTAAACAAAAGAAGGTGCTCCAAAATCTAATCCAATAATCTACTCTTTGTGGAAAACCTGGTGGTGTTGAGTAGTGTTAAGTTTCTTTCATGTATCATGTTCTTTACTTCACTGAATATTTCTCCACACATTCAGACACACAGGCTGTCAAGCGCTGTACACACAGCTAACTAGTTGGTGGAACATAAAAACATTGCATAAAGCACACAGGCATGAATTTGCATTTTTTCCAAATAACAAGCATACATGTACGTAGCTACTTAAGCTCATTCTCCATCTAATTCCATTGACTTACCGGCTCACTTAGGTTTATGGTACAGGGAGCACTCATGCTGAATCCCCATCTCATACAACCTCTGACAAGCTGGCTGCAGTCCCTGTGTCCATTACTGAAACTCAAACGGAGCATCTCCATTCTGTGCTGATGTAAGGGGGGCTTACAGTACCATGTTTATAGAGTAGAGTTGACCTGTTCCTATTGTATAAAGTCTAAGTATCGGGAAGTTTTGTAGGATGCTGTAACTTCAGTGGTATCCCACAGAAAATGTAGTTTCAAGCATGCAGGGCTGTGTGGTTTTTGTATGCAGACAAAATATGTCATAATATTTAAATGTACAAGCTAAATGGCTGTTATACAGGACTGTTATAGCTCTAATATTTATCTAATTTGATCCACCAATTTGTCTTGCTTCCTCAGTAATTTACTGTACCTTTTATAGTTGTGCATTCATGTGCAATGCATAGAGAGCTTCATTCTAACTCAAACTTTCAACAATTTTTGAAAAAGGTCTACTCTTATTAAATAATGGCTAATGAGGTATAATCACCTGTGTCTGTGTGGTTTAAAGAGATGTACTGATGCATTTCTCTAAGCAGCTTTAAATCCTCTTCTGACAAACTGTTTTACTTTCTCATATACAAATCGCAAGATATATATAATTATAATATAATATATACTTTCTAGAGACTTTTTGGAGTATTCTGAATATTGTACACTAAAGCGTTTTGGTCCCTGACTTTAAGCCCAGTTATGCTGTAGCCTAGCACAACGTTGACAATTAAGCTTGGGGAGTCAGTAGTCTATGTAATGTAAATGTTAAAAGGCTGGCTGTGCAGGCAGAATGTTAGCCAAGCTGGTTGTTCTGTTGGCTTGAATGGACGTGTTGTATCGTCTGTCTACAATATCCTCTCTGTGTCAGTAACAGACTCGACTGGCATAATGTACATTCTGGTGGAGGTGGGTGTGGGCAGAGGGGTGATTGAACTCTCCACAAAGGCAGGCTAAGCTGGAGACGGACCCGGTTCCTCCTGAAAAGTCAATTTTTTCACATATAGGACCCACTATATATGTCATATAATTTCAAACCAGCAAATGAAAGCAACATTATTCTTAACGGTATGTATGAAAATATTACATCCATGCTTTTTGTACAGTCCACAAAGGGTTTGAAATGATTTTACTGGCCCCAGGGACGTTAAACATACCTGGTACATAATGAACAGCTCAAATTGCAACCAGTTTTTTAAAGGAAATTAAAAACGGAGCTTCCGGAGTTGATTGCAAGGTTTTTGCACAACAGTAGCTGGCTTATTATCTACTTATGTAGGAGTGCCTCAACATATCACAAATGCTGTGTTAGTAGGCTGTCTCTTGATGGTAAAGAGAGAAATGTGGTGGGTGGGACAACAGAATCTGTGCTGCAACAACTTGCCTTTGTATGACTGCTCCTAGTTCTGTGCTGACACAGCTTGTTTATGTATGAGTAACTGGCATACTTTAGCAGGCCACATCTCAAACTGTCAGTATCCTGTCAGGGTCAGGGGTGCTGTAGTCTATATCCACGACATTCCACTTCCGGGATTGCCCCGTTGCCGACGGAAATTCCGCCGCATTTCACTCATGTAGGCCGGATATCCGTTACCTTGGGCTTTTTGTGTTGACATTTTAAACTCTCTAGTCGATTTATGAGGACTATGGTTAACCTTTTTCAGATCTCTGCAGGGTAAATCCAGACAGCTAGCTAGACTATCTGTCCAATCTGAGTTTTCTGTTACACGACTAAAACAACCTTTGAACGTACACGTTCCACCAAAACAAGCTCCTTCCCGAAGCTATTTTGCAGAGGTGCCGTTGCTCCGTACGGCGCTTACCGCCGCCCAAGACTATTTTGATTGGTTTAAAGAAATCCTAATAAACCAGAGCACGTTTTTCTCCCATCCCGGAATGCTGTGTGGTCTAGCCAGACTCTCTACCGCAGTGCTGTGGAGGAAGGTCTGGTAATGCGAGACTAGGGGTGCTAAAACAAACGCATACAGAACTACTATTTCTGTAAAATGCAGATAGAATAGTTTCACCAAATTAAAAATTCAGTTTCTGTGGTCGGGTGACATGACAGCTCTGACACAGGCAGCAAGCTAGTTCCACATCACTTTTCTACAGCAGTCATGTATTTGTAAGTAGCAACTAACATTTGAAGTAACTTTTATTAAGGTCATTTTTTTCAATGTGTTCTTGCTGTCTGGATAGCTGCTGCCCTAATCCTTCTTAGATTAGTAAAATGTGTCAGTAGGTAGATATACAGTATAGATGGACCAAATCTTATTTACTGAGAGTGGTGTTTCTGCCAGGAGGTGGCAGCAGCAGCACTGTACTGTAGATCACACACCGCCTGTCAGCACACACACCAGGACAAGCACAGCAAGCTCAGAGCATCACTGATCAGCTCCATTTGTCTTATTTTTAGTTTGAAAGCCACACTTCTGAGGCTCAGAGTAGACTATATTTTTAGATATTTCTACGTTAGTTGCATCTTCACTGAGTTGACTTTTTAGGGACTTTGAGAAACAGCCTTTTTCTTTTGACTGACATGCCATGCAGTTGTCAAAGGTCATACGGTTGGATTCTGCTTAATGTGCCGTGCAGCCATGTGCAACTTCAAATAAAGCAGGAAAATCTGAGGACTGCTGCAGCAAAGGTAACTTGGTAGCTTTGTTTCGAAGATACCAAGTTACTCTGACTCATACTATAATAATGAAACATGTATTGATAGAGTCTCATCCTCGGAAATTAAAATTAGTTTTTCCCGCTGTTTGATTTTGGCTATATTAGACAGGTTTAAGTGAAAGGCTAAGATCTCATCTGGCGATGAGTTAATGGATGTCTCTCCTGAGGTTGTGACGTCCTAATCACAGATGGGGTCATCAGACCCCCACATGAGCCTCCAGGGAGGACTGGCCAAAGTTCACAAGTCACTAAGGAGGGTTGCTTCGCTGCCCTGTGCTGTCCAGAGGGAGGGGAGGACAATGAGACAACAATGCATGGAACGTGGGATTAAGGCGGATAACATGAAAGTAATGGCTTTGTTAGTTGGACATTTTCCATGTGGGTTAAGAATGGAGGCACCAGTGCAGAATATAAATGTGGATTCACACTACTACATTAAAATAGGGGTATCATTTCCCTAGTGTGGGCCAACAGAAACCAGACCACAGCTACCACACCCTCCGTTCAAGTCTTGTAGCAGTCTCTCTAAGCAGTGTATGTTGAGGGCACAGCAAGAGAGAGATTGGCGTGGGCAGTGTAGTGATCACATTACCATCCTCTCTCTGGGACACCACGACAAAGCAGAGATTCCCTCCTCAGACATCCTGCTATCTGTCTGTCTGTCTGTCTGTCTGTCTGTCTGTCTGTCTGTCTGTCTGTCTGGGTCTATTGACGACCTGCTTTGCACTAATCAATATGTGAAACGGCTGGGTTCATGGACGTGTGTAGTAGTAGTAGTAGTAGAAGGACTGTGTTTGTAGTTTAATTGTCATGCAGTTAAATCCATATATTTACTATATGAGGTTTTACTGAAAGTTGAGCTATATATGGGTTATCTCAAGACATTTTGGTACCATTGTTTTATTTTCCTTTTCAGTTGAACTACAGGAAATGAATTGCCTGCAATTGTGAAAATTCACCAATCGTCATTTTAGCAAACATTTGCTGGTTCCAGCCGCTCAGATGTTAGGATTTGTTGCTTTCTATTTTGGGGCTTTGGACTTTTGATTAGATAAAACAAACAATTTGAAGATGTCAGCTTAGGAAATTGTGATGAGCATGTTCTTAAGTTTTAAAAATGAATACCTTTAAATAATAATGAGTGAACTAATAGATAATTGCATTTAAGGAGCCCATACAGTAACATCTATTCCTTCCCCCTCATTGAAATATTCTGAATCTACAATATCAAAATGCAAAGAAAGTATAGTTGCATAGATCTGTGTCTTATCTGGCATTGAAGGTAGTGATGTGGGACATTTCTCTATTATGAGGGATTGGTTTGCCTCCAGTAGGCCTTCCCAAGTAGGGCTGCACAATTAATCGCAATTGTATCGAAATCGCAATATGGACTTGTGCAATATCCAAATCCCAGGGGGGCGCAATATTTGTTAATGACAAAATATGTGTCGAACCATTCTGAACTGTGATGTCCCGGCCTACAAATCTTATCCTACAGACTAAAGAAAAAAATCTTTGTTTGGTACAGATCCTCGCAAAAATCACACTATAATCATTTTAATTTCTTTCAATGTTAATACTTTTCGATGAAAATGAAGAATGATACAAAAGTGATCATTCCCTACAAAATCGTGAATCATATCGCAATCGTAATATCAGTCCAAATAATCGCAATTAGATATTTTGGGAAATCTTTGGTGAAATAATGTGGTTGGTACTTCTGTGTCGTTTTGAATCAGGCGTATTTAATGTAATCCAGGAACACGTTAACAACCAGTGGTGAAGTTGATATTGGGCTGTCTCATCTACTCTGATCCCCCATGCTAGCTAGTTGCCTTAGGCCTGTATGTCCTTAACATACACACTTACTGTACATACACATGCACGTACACACATGCATGCTCAGCAACATGACAGGAGTGCTTACTTCAGCAGTTTGTGTGCTCACTAACACAGTTAACTGTGAGTTAAAGTCAGTACAGTTCCACTTCCTCACCACCGTGAACCAGGCTGTTCCATGCCTGCTCTCCGCTCACTGTTTCTGCTTCATGATTAGTAATGGAGGTTACAACTCTCTCTGTAAAGCTGTTGGCCAGGTCAAGCTCTCTGTCCGTTGGTGTTTAACTCTTATTTAAATGGCTGCGAGAGAGTGCCCAGTTTCCAGTGCCCTAAAGAACATAATGTGCTTTCCTCTTAGAGGAAACTAGCCTAAGTCAGTTTCTTTTAATACCAGTAATCAGATATATCTACCCAAAAGTGCATGAAAGAATGAACCACCAGTGTGGTATAACCATACTGAAGCCATGGTGAGAGGAATAGTCTGCCTGTTTTTAATGTATCACTTTATTCCAGGGAGTCCAATAATAATAATAATAATATGCTTATTTCATATAGCACCCTTTTAAAGAACAATGTCAAAAAGTGCTTCACAAGAGTAAAATTGAAGAAAAAAAAAAAAAAAAAAGACAAAAAACTGTTAAAAGAAACTTTAAAAAACATGCAAAATGACAAAGAAAAAAGCTTGTTTAAATAGGTGAGTCTTAAGCTTCTTTTTAAAGGTGCCCTGCCACACGTATTTCATTACTTTGTGGTAATGTCTGAAGTTCTACCATGGACTCTGTAATATTTTTTGTGGAAAAAATGCCTTGGTTACCTTGTTTCAAGCCATTCTAGAGTGGCATAGAAAGCCTGCAGGAAGACTCAGCTCAATTTGTGCCAGTTCTCATTCATATTCAACAAGCTAAACTGCTTGACTCTGATTGGCTAACAGCTAGCCAATGAGAGCCTGGCTATCAGCATCCTTTACCCACCGCAACTGGGCGAGCTCATGAATAGTGATCAGGCACCACGACGTCAGACTGACCAGCTTTTGTAATTGACCTGATTTCTCCGCTTATTTCTTTTCAGTGGCTAGAGCTGACAGAGGAGGTAGCAGTTCATTTTCACATTCACGACATAACACAAACACATATGGCACTAACAGATTTTTAAAAAAAAAAAAAAAAAAAATACAAGTAAAAACGGTTTTGTGTGGCAGGGCACCTTTTTTAAAAGTGTCGACAGAGACCACAGAATGTATGACTGTTCCACAGTGTTGGGACCCCCACTTAAAAGGCCCGGTCACCTTTTGTTTTTAGTCAAGCGGGGGGAGAGGGATAACCAGTACCCCTGGTCAGAAGACCTAAGTGACCTACTGGTGATAATAAAGATGGAGCAGATAAAAATGTACACGTGCCTGACCACACAGGGCTCTATATGTAAGAACAGGAACCTTAAAATGAATCCTAAACTTAATAGAAAGCCAATGTAAAGAAAATACGACGTGTGTGATGTGAGTCTTGCTGGACCTGGTCAACAGCCTTGGACCAGTTGTAGACAATAGGGCGTATCCATCAGGGGACCAAGAACCTTTTGAGGAACTGAGAATCTTAACCTGTGTTTAGACTGGAGGAAACGGAGACTAAATGTGGCTACAAGTGCTGTAAAGTCCCTTATCTGGAGGTTGCACTTTCCAAAAGAAAAGTAAAAACTTCAGGGGCAGGGTTTGCAGGGCTCACCAGTTGCTGACTGGTCAAACATAAGCAACGGTAACTTCATCATGTACTGTTTTCATTCATGGATGAAGGAAGTAGACTACTCTTGTATCAACATTAGGGCTAAATTATGCAAAGTGTACATAACAAACTTGAGAATTTACCAACCTGTCACCTGTACATTGACATACAAAGCAGAAAGAGAACCCAGCACTATTAATTAGCCTATCCATTTTCTCTGTGACGTTACTGGCGACAGGAAAGCACTCAGGTAGCGTAGTAGTGTTGTACAAAGTGCATGGAAAAAACCTGGCAGACTAATATTCACCTTTAGCTCTTATATCTGATGTTTAATCCTCGTCTCCCTCCACTCTTGTTTCTGTCTTCCTCTCTTGGTATTGTCTGACTGCTCGCGGCCTCTGCTCACTCCCTTCTTTCTCTTTATCCCCTTCTTGCTTACTTTCTCTTTCCTCTTTGTCTTCCCCCAAACCCTTCCGTCCTGTGTCAGACAGAGCCAACAACACATCAGAGGTGTGTTGGTCCATTCCACTAAAGGCTCCCCAGCCCCCAGTGTTCAGGTCAGCTTCCGTTGGCTCCCGTAATGCTTTCTCAAAAGTATGATATTCTCTCTCTCTCTCTCTCTCTCTCTCTCTCTCTCTCTCTCTCTCTCTCTCTCTCTCTCTCTCTCTCTCTCTCTCTCTCTCTCTCTCTCGGCTGTATTGATTTGGTTGACTCTGTACTGCTTTTATAACCTGCAGTAGTTCATACTGGTATGTTTATTAATTTTTTATTCATTGACCAATCTGTAATGTCCATTAAACTATTTTAGAAAGGACTGATCAGATTTGTGGAGATTAGATTAGTTCATTGTAGCTGTCCCATTATTGTGTGTGTTCTTGCTAAACTGCAGCTGTGCTTTGGCTTTATCCTGAAGATGATTGTTAGGGAAAACATTTTTTTCTTGTTTCAGCTGTCAGAACTTGTCCGTGATTTGAGTTCAAACTAGTAGTAGATGGGCTGTGCTTTAAAGGAAAAGTTTGACGTTTTGTGAATTAGACTTATTCGCTTTCTCTCATGTCTCAGCACTAAAAAGCTACCGCCAGCAGCCGGCTAACTTTGCTTTGTATAAGACTGAGGGAAAAGGGGGGGAAACGGCAAGCCTGGATTTGTGCAAAAGCCAGGACCAGTTGCTAGGCAACCAGCAGAGACTCTAGTAAGTGACTGGTCCCGACCAAGAAATAGTCCGGTACATAACTCCCCATCGCATTGGCAATCGTCACATTCATACTTTGGTTTTTATACAGACCATACAAATAAGATACAACATGTTAATTAGTGAGCTTTAGAGGTGATGATAGGCAGATTTTGTTTCCCCCAGTTTCCAGTCTTTGTGCCAGCTAAGCTAAGTTAGCAGTCTGCTGGGGGTAGCTTTGTATTTACAGACAGACATGAGGGTGGTATCTATCCTGTCATCTTACTGTTGGCAAGAAAGCGAATAAGCATATTTCCCCTACATGTCAAAATATTGTTTCAACTTGCTGATTTACTACAAACTCTTCTCTTACAATATTATGCATAGCATCAGGTAGACTGGAATAGAAAATAGAGCAGATTTCCTAAAGGAAAGAAGTCATGGGTTCCTGTGTGTAATGAATTGGCCTTTTTTTGTCTTTGTGTGAGAGAGCAAGTGTAGTCCACCTGTTAAAAGTAGTTACCATGTGGCTTTAATAGCCGCTCTGTTTGTTTGATCCTACAGATGCTTGCATGAAGCTGTTCCCTTCACATACACACCGTCAGCCTCTTAATATTTTGACAGCTGGCCCTGATAGGGTACTATTTTAAGGCCATGGGTGGATATATTTGTGCTTGTGTCACTGCTGTCATGCGCATACATAAGTGTAGTATGCCTGCTCGTCTGGTTTGTGGGTGTCAATTTCATAGGCATTGTGTGGCATCGCTCAAAGAGAAGTGATTTACATGGTGCTGAGGCATTCCACACACTCTAACCAATGAGCTAATATTTTAAAAGCTTTCTCTTTTTAGACACTAAACACACAGTCTCAGTCTCACCAGTGTGTAGTTTTTGCAAATGCGTGTGTAAATATTTTGTAATATATTGTTTGAAAAGGCAGGGATGTTTGTTTCTGAAATGGCTTCCTACTTGTAGCACAGAGCACTGTAGCATGTGTGCACGCCATGTGTTCAAAGTTGTTCCCTTTTGTGTGTGTGTGGAAATGTGAGATCATTTAATAATTTCTCTTATGTAGTATTTTCTTGGTGGAGTTTTAACATGTTCACTAAAAACGAATGTCATTGTCTTTCTGTCCTGCAGGATCTGCACACTATCTACAGCCACCTCTACCACATGGACGTCCTCTCTCATCTTAGGGAACATCAGCTAAGGTGACTCATTTTCATTTCACTTCACACAAAATTCAGTGTTTCTCAGACTTTTGATTGTTTTGCCGCCATTTAAATGAGGTGTGAACTAGGGCTGCGAGATATGAGGAAAATATGCAATATGCGATCACGTTGAATATTGTGATAACGATATTACTTGCAATAAAAATAAAGTTCTACATTTCTGCAGCTTTCAGTATTATGCTAAATACAACACATTGCTTGTTTAATTTAAAACACATGAAAGGAAATAATTTCCAACATTCTTTTAATGAATAAAGTGAACATTAATTAGAATATAAAAGTCACCACTAAAAAACTAACTGTTAGATTTTAAAGTGCAGTTTTCTACTGAATTTTGTTTTTTTCAACTAACACAAAAAATGACTTCTGCGATATGTCGCAGCCTTTCGCAATGTGTTTATTGCGCCAGTTGATATTGCAATGACGATTTTAAAAAAAACCGATATATTGTGCAGCCCTAGTGTCAACCACAGTATCCCTTTACCAAAATAAATGTAGATAAGCCTTTAGGCCTACTTTCTGCATGAATTGTTATATGTGGCACACCCTTCCAAAACAGGTTTTAAGAGTGCTTCGAATTTTTTTGGCAAATACCTTTTGCCACAGGTTGATTTCCTCCCCCCACGGCTTTATCATACAAAGGACGTTCTTTTATTAGGAGTGTCACAATTCTTCAAATCCTCAATTTGATTTGACTTTCGATTTTAAGGTCACGATTTGATTTTTCGATTTAAATTTCTTTTCAAAAGGGACGGCAAAGCAACAATAAGAGCCACTAGATGGCAGAAGGGTACTTTGCACACCGGTGACTTCGGGGAAGAGGGAGGATTTTCTGTTGTTTCTGTTGTTTCTCTGTCGTCTCCAATTCCGGCAGTGGTCACCGTGTCTGACATAGTCAAGCTGCAGGCTACTGGTAAGCTACGCTGTGCCTGTTTTTTTTTTTTTTTTTTTTTTTTTCTTCGGACGTGCGCAAGTAGGCAGGTGTGGAGAGAGAAAAAAATTACTGGGGGAATCACCAATCCTGCTTCTGATTTCAATAGTCAAAATTGAAACCTAATTTCGATCAATTTTCCAATTTAAATCGTGACACCCTTATCTTTTAGACATTCACATGTTCATACCAAGCATGTTTGAAATATTCTGCCCGTCTGGAATTTAGTTTGGTTCAGTTCAGCAGGTGACAACAATGACATTCGAACAGGAGAATGTGGGTCTGAGCCCTCTTCCTTTACAAACAATGGTGAGAGATTATAATGTGAAACATTTCCAAGAAATAAATCCACAATGGAGGGTTTTACGGACACGCAAAGACCGACATATAAACATCCAATAGATAGATAGTTGGTAAATGAATAATAAAATGTACCAAACCCCTGTCCAGTTAGTCCATGTGAGTCAATTTGACCTGTGGTTACAAACCCCCTGGTTTTCTTGTAATTGGGCTCAATCGACTAAAGACAAAGCAAAATGCTGCTACAACTCAGACCAAAGAAATTGTAGGTTGGGCTGCAACCAGAAATTGAGTTGCGGGTCACTTTAACACTCTAAGCTGACAGACAGTAATGATGGTGTCTAAAATGGGAGAGCTTGGTGCCTTTTTGAGAAAAAGCTTTTGGATGGATAAGTGATGTTTTTTTAGAGCTTGAAATGTATTCGTGATGTGTTTGTAGAGAAAACGTGAACATATTTGCCTTTCTGTCTCAGGTCGATGTGTACCTCAGCCAGGTATGAGAGACATGAGGCTAACCACGTCCTGTTCTAGTAAGTACAAGTCACACAGAGCAGGAAGTGCTCTGCTATGTTCCGCTGCACCCACTCTCTCTTTATATTCAAATAATCTGCTGAGGAAAGCTTGTTTTATTCAAATAGATGTTTTCTGTATTTTTTATTACCAGTATTTACCCAGTTGAAGTTTCACAAAATATTTTTAAAGATTATCCTGCCATGCAATCACAGAATCTGTAACATTAACACTTTGTACCTGCCTAGAATAACAACAGTGTGTCAGTTTTGGCCATTAAGCAGCTGCACTATAGTGAATGATGCCTTGCTCTAAGTCTGTCAGGATACTGAAAACAGATACTGAGATGGATGAGGCAGATAGTAAAAAGTCATTTTAGCATACAGTGTAGATTCATAAAAAAACTAGTCAAGAGGAAGGCAGAGTACAAGGAGAGAAGAGGAATGAGAGATGAACGAGAGGCTAGTGAAAGAGGGAGAGGGATGTTGAAAAGAGGAGAGTAGGTGATGAGATGAGAAGAGATGGGAGGAAGTGGCTGCAAAGAGAGTTGGAAGGAGGTATATTAAAAGAGAAGACATGAGAGGAGAGAACTGCAGATGAGGAGAAAAAAAACAAGAGGTGAATATGGGAGATAAATTAAGAGAAAAGAGGAGGAAAGAAAAGCAATGTCGAGAGGAAGGAGAGTCACGAAAATGAAGCGAGGGGAGAAACAAGGAATTTGAAGCAAGGTTGAAAAGGGCTGAGGGTGTCCGGGATGTGGACGAAGTGGTAGAGACGGAGGGAAGAAGGACAGAGACAGATGAAAAAATAAGAGGGTAGCTCTACATGCTGTTGGTGTATTATAATGCTCACTGGAATCACATTAGACACTCAATGGACATATACACAGAAAATGTCTTTCGCCAATACACTCTTGCCTCTCTACCAGGGGCTAATCTTAAGTACCTTAACCCAGAACAAAGCTCCTGCCATGTCCAATTAGTCAGCTGTTTTACACACACACACACACACACACACACACACACACACACACACACACACACACACACACACACACACACACCAGATGAAAGCAATCACAGTCGCTCTTATAAAACCATAATAGTAGTTAATCATGTTGGCTACACTTAAACCCCAACATTAAATCTTTTTATTTCTCCTTTCAAACATGTTAATGTTAGATTTTCCAAAAATACTGGCACAATGAATGGATGATGTACGCAGTAGTACGACTGCAACTAACGATAATTCTCCATTTTGTGTAATTTGTCAATTATTTTGTCAATTAAGTGTTTTAGAAAAAGAAATTCCCTTTTGTGATCACACAATTTATTATAATAGTTATTTCCAAAAATCTAAACCCTTACTTGGTAGTTGTCCATAGCTGTCAAACTGTGTCACATTGTAGAGAAATAACCTGTTTTTTATCCAATTTACAAAGTGATTTAAAAAAAAAAAAAAAAAAAAAAAAAAAGTTTTTGAATTTTGCGAGATGTTGAAGCGAATAACCACTCCCTATACATTTCAGTGCATCTAGCAATTGTTAGTATACATGTAACACAGAAAAGCAGAAAGGTCTTCGGTCAGGGAAGAAAAGGCGATAACATTACAATCTTTCCATAATGTGTTGCTCTTCCCGCAATGGTGCATCTCTCATCTCCACTCTTCAAACACTCCTCATTTTTGTTGTTCCCAGTCTCTGTATTCATATTCATAACCACACAGGTACCTATGTTCTCCTCTGACTGACTTTTCCATGTATGATTGCTTCTTGGCTTGCTGCTGACTCGAGCACCCAGCTTAATAAGCAGTGAAGGAGTCTGGCGTTTGGGGTTGATAGAGAAAATGTTTACATGAAATAGCTTTGGCTGTAACAAAGCCCGTGTTTTGGATTTGTTTACTCAAACATAAAATAATTCCATGTTGCAGCTACCGTGAGTGACAGACAATTATTGCGTGATTCTTTCCGTGCGGTTTATTCCAGTCCTTTTAGCGTGACTGCCTGTGTTTAATGGCTTCTCTCCACCTTGCATTGATGGCACATTATATTATGGCTCTATAGTGCTTGGCATGCTAAGAATACATGTATGCAGCACTTGGGATTCAAAGCTTGGATGTGCACTTTCTATATCAGACATCGCTGTCTTCAGTTCTATTTACATAACTCCTACATCTTTTAAAGCCTGGGAAAATAAGTCACAGGAGAATCCTGGCTTGTATTTAACTCTTCTTTCTAACCAATTTAACAATACATGTATAGATACCCATGATGATTACACTATCCTAGGTATATAAATTTTCTTTAGCTCACCAAGTCATAAAAGCTAGCTTTTTTATGGCACATATGGGGGAATTTGAGGGAAAATACCCAACTTACAACACATACAAGTTAATGAATTCTCATTCATGAAATGTAACAAAAGTGCAAAAATGGGAATACATATAGTACACTTTCTAACACTTTAGATTGTGAGGTGTTATGAAGCACAGACTACAGTGTTCTTTCTCTTTTCCAGCCCAGACAGCATCGCTACCTGTTGGTACATCCTGCTCTCTGGATCTGTCTTCGTCAAGGAGCACATGTACCTGACGAGGTGTTGGTATGTAACACACACACACACACACACACACACACACACACACACACACACACACACACACACACACACACACACACACACCATCATGGTGGGGTGAGACAAGAATGTGTCATTACAGAGCTGTAAGCAAAGATATGAAAAGATTTTACTGACAAGTAAGGGAATGGTGCGTACGTATACGTAAAAACACATGCAGACTCATACTTGTACATCACACTTTTGGTACTCCCTTAACTTTGTATGTTTAAGTTAAGGAATACACATTTATACACACTAACAAAAGTATGAGTATTATGTGCATTTTCCTTTTATAATCAAGCAAGTGGACTCATAATACCATTGAAGGTGCTGTAGGTAGGATTGTGAAGATCCAGGACTTAGCCAAAAAATTTGAACAATGACAACTTCTCAGTCCCGCCCCCCTTTCTGCTAAAGCCCAAAATGGTCTCCTAAGCCCCTCCCCCCACAAGGGAGAATGAATGCGTGTGCATGAGCAGTGATTGACACGCAGTTAGACACCCCCCCTGGCCCCGATTGGTGCATCTGAACAGGGAACTGTGGAATTTTTGCAACTTGCACTACAGGCTGTAGGTAGTGCCAGAGGAGCCTGATTTTTTTTTTTTTTTATGACTCTCCAGTTCTACTGGAACATAGGGTCAGTTTCAGAAAATATGGCAGAAAGTTAGTTTTATAAGTCTTACCTACTGCACCTTTTTAAATAGCAAACGCAGTATTGGAAATCGCAGAAAAAGGAGTGCCAATAGAAAAACACCACTGCCGTATTTGCTGGTTGCATAGCAACTTCAGGGTGACGACATGACTCAATCTTCTCATTTTAGAGGAGGATGTTTGTTGTAGTTGGATTATACAAAAATGTATTTCTAATATCTTGTCTATAATGGGCAAAATGTGAAAACTAGTGTGAAAAAAAGGTTAAAATGTGTTGCAAGTGCATGAATTTAGTGGACGTAAATCATAATAAAATATCAGGTCTCATGAGTTGAGAATGACGGCTGAAGTATGGTTTCACACACCAGCATACATTCATATTAGCAGGGTTTTCCTACCGGTCATGGAATTTCTGGAAAAGGAAGCCACATTTAGTGAGTTGTATTCCAAATTCTTTGTGGATCTGAGTGAAAGTCTTGGAAAGTTCTATACAGTACATTTTTCACTTCTTTTACACAGCTGTTGCATTAGCTGTTGGTTTTCACTTGGTTTTCTGCACTGCATTATCAATTGATCGTTTAATCTGAAAAATGCCCATTTGCTATTTCTCTGAGCCAGGTGACATTTCCATATAACTTATACTTCAGAACCTAAACATATTTAGTTTACTATCGCATCAATTGAGAAGTTGGAAGTAGGCAAAGAGGGGCAGTAAAAACAACAACCGTGTGCTATCAGTAAGTGTCCATAGCTAAGACGCTAAACACCTACATCCTCTCTCACTGGTAGTTACTTCTGATAAAGGCGTCGGGCAAAATTCAAATGAACTAAATAAAACCTTAATGCGACATTTGATGCAGTTTGTTGTAGTGAAGACTGACATTTTGAAGTATCAGAGAGATAAAATAATCTGGTGGTATGTTAAGGTACTTTATCCAACAACAGCAACAACACAAAGCACCAACTGTAGCGGAAAGAATAGTATAGGCAAAAGAATAGGCAATTATCAATAACCTCAGGACGGCTAGCACTGACCGTGTGTGTGTGTGTGTGTGTGTGTGTGTGTGTGTGTGTGTGTGTGTGTGTGTGTGTGTGTGTGTGTGTGTGTGTGTGTGTGTGTGTGTGTGTGTGTGTGTGTGTGTGTGTGTGTGTGTGTGTGTGTGTGTGTGTGGACACTGATAACAGAGTAAGGGGTGGGGGAAGGTTGGTGCCCTGCAAAGGACTGGAGGGTGTTTTTATATGCATGTGTCTGTGTGCAGTACACAGGGGGTGTATTAGGGGGGCTTGGAAAGGGTCACTGAGCGAGCTAATAGGGTGGAGTTGTATGCGTGCGCGCGCGCACATTTGTGGGGAATGTGGAACCCCTGGCAGAACAGTGGCTGGCCATGTGTTTCTGAGCAGCCTGCCCGGCTGGAGCCCAGAAGCACATCCAGGCAGGAAATGAGCAGGCTACACACACACACACACACACACACACACACACACACACACACCTCTCCCTGGAGCCAGCAGACAGAACTGAGTAGAGCGGGAGGGAACACACACACACTCCTCCCTCAGTTAAGGACAAACTAAAAGGCTTGACAGTCACCTACTTCTTTCTGAGGAAACTTTTCTCTCGTTTACACTCTGGAGTATCAAACACACACGCTTGGATCTCAACCTGGATTACTGGAATATTGTACTTCTACCTCTCCTACTTGTGGATAATATGCTGGATATCATTTCACTTACAAGGAATCCAAAGAAGGGGACCCCTAAAATTCCCGTTCGTGGTTAGTGATAGTGAAGCTTTTGTTTCTCTTTTATTTCCACATTTTACTTCCGAGACATTTGATGTAATGTAATAGTGATTTAGGCGCTAATTCACTTGAGATTTTTCAAAACTCCCTCTCTCTTTCACTGCGCATTCTTCAACCCAGCATGCTTCATTTCCTGCCTGCCATAGTTTACCCACTAGATAGCCAGGAATTCCCTACGGCGCTGTGGCAGCTGTAGTAGCTTACCACCGCTGGGCCCCACAGCTCTGCAAAACACAATGCTAACTTCTGTGTGTTGTTCCTTTTTATCTACACTACAGTTTCTAAAAGAGAAACAGCCTTCTATTTTACTTTACAATAAAAAAGTTTAGTTGATGGCTGAGTGTAAATTATTAATGATTTAATGTGCGAGTGAAAGCGATCCAAATCCTGATTTGGACACAAACTGGGGCTGGGTGATATGATTTAGATTAGACCACGTAAATTGTAAAAGTTAGAATGGTACTGCTGTTATTTCAGTGTGTCAGAACAATCTCTATCAATCAACATGTTAGATCTCATGCTGCTCATCTCATCAGATTATAGCCATAGGTTATGGAAATGAATTAGGCGTAATTAATGTTAATGTTGTTAATTTAGTAAAATAAGCTGTAGTATTTGTGACTTCTTGCCCAATAACTTGATCACAGATCGAAACTGAATCTTTCTGTTGTGGTTATTTATAACTTTAGTGACTTGCAAATGATGAAAACTTAGTTTAATCATTCCATAAGCGATTGGATTTGATGAGTGAATTTGATACTAGACTTGTTTTTAATTAAATACTATTCAACCCCAACCGTCCGCTGGAAGGATTCTTCATATCTCAGTGTCTTTACCACAAATTAGTTTGAAACTTTACTTCCTTGAACCTCCACAAGTAAAACATTGACCACATTGCTCGCTTTCATATTTTCTGGGAACTTGTTGCTCTACAAGATTACAGCAAGATAATCTACAGTAGTGTGAAAGGAATGTACGTTCAGTCAAATGTGAAATGGTTATCTCTCTAAGCTACTCACTGCGTTGGAGTTAAACAGCAGCTGTCGGTGGTGCTCTGTTTTGCTCTGATATGCTGAGGCTTAAATTAGGCCTTTAACTGATCACCTTGTTGTTTTGCAAATTAATCGTAAAGTTTCCAAATGACCCACTACATCATTCCTTTGAGCCTGTCTGGCAGTTTTTGGTGTGGGTGTGTGTGTTGGTGGTCTTTCTGTAGTGTTGACTGCTGGCCAGCAGCTTTTCAGTCTTCTTGTGTGTGTGTGAGTCAGAGTGGTCAGTGTTAGCCAACCAAACAGTAAAACTGAGGAATAAAAACTGAGAAGTGAGTGTGCGTGTCTGTGTGTATGTTAGACTGTGGTCTGCGGTTTTCTTTCTTTACTGTTGGTCATCATTACCATGGAGACATGGGTGACTTATGGGCCCTGATCTGATCTCTGTTTGGGTTTGATTTTTTGACTGAAACTCTCTCAAACTTTCTATTGAGTTAAATTACACTCTCAAATATTGCTGTCTACATACTGTGCAGCATCCCATAGCTTGTCATTTTGGAAGGTACTTACAAACCTAGCAGTGCAAAATTTAGAGCAAGTGGGCAGTTCAGTTGTAGGATGTTTTGCGGACTAAGGGTGCATTCAGACCAACTGTAGCCCTGCGAGAAAAAACTTTGTAAGGTGAACGCCTTGTTTCTACTGTTTATCTCGCGATTGTTACACCAAAAGAATGATTAAAATATTCTAAAACAATTATTGCCATAATGTGCAAACTCAGACTTAAACATGTATTGTCCAATCCAAAGCTTATATATTATATGAACTCTATTCTCATATTGTTTTATTATTTTTAATCAACACCTCCCTTTATTTTGCCTTCTTGGCCACATCTCTGGATTTTGACAACAGCTTAGGGCATGTGTGTGTGGCCTTAGTTTCTGTGCCGGCTGTCATGGTTTATTGCCCTGGGCACTGCAGCTGTCACTGGACCGGGGCTGAACCTGTTCTCCCGTCTGCCAGCAACTAGAGGAATCATCACCTGCTGAAATCCAGCACAGGCGCCGCTTCAGTGCTGTGCGGAGAGCTTTCAATTTCAAGGAAAAATGACTTAGTTGAAGAAAAAAGAAAACGCATAATAGCTCATCCAACAAAATGTTGCTGTAAGAGCAGTAGATCATTTAAAGTTTTTGTCAAAGACAAAGTGTCCAAGACATAGTTTTAGTGATTTGAAATAATCATTAATCCTACTGTGGGGATGCCAAAGTAGTGGCGAACCAGCAACGTGTGTTGTATCAGCTTCTTCAAGATTGTTTATCAAGAAACGCGTTCATTTTCCGTCAAACTTCTTTTATTTCATGCAGAGATAAAGAATAACTTCTAAAGAACTGGATTGCAGTGAGATTTACTACAACAGTGATTTTTTTTTTCTGCACACATGGTGTAACTCTTTATTGTGCAGGAGTTCAATTAAATTTTATTTATAGTATCAAATCATAACAATCCTGAGCAGGCACGACCTAGAAAAGGCGATTCATGCCTTTATTAGTTCAAGGTTGGATTATTGTAATGCTCTCTGTGTTGGTCTGAATCAGACCTCCATCTCACGTCTATTTTAACAAATACATCTAGACGTGCACACATCACTCCCATTCTCTACACCCTACATTGGCTCCCTGTGCGTTTTTAGAATCTATTTTAAAATTATATTGTTTGCTTTCAAGACCTTAAATGGTCTGGCCCTGGAGTATTTGTCTGAAATTTTAACTTTGCGGGAGCATAACCGGTCATTGCGTTCTTCAAACCAGCGAGTTTTAAAAGTACCAAGGTCTAGATATAAACGGTGGGGTGATCAGGCTTTTGCAGTTGCTGCCCCGAGACTCTGGAACAAGTTACCCCCTGATATTCGCACTATTACAGATTTAGCTCTTTTTAGGCCCAAACTTAAAACGTATCTGTTTAGTCTGGCTTTTAATACGTAGCAGTGGTGTGACAACTTCAGTCTTCTGTTTCTTTGTAACTATTTCTGATTTTACTGTTTTCTATGTTTTTTCTTTTTATTGTATGATATATGTTTTACTCTAAATAAAGTACTAATAAATAAAGTTTGATTGATTGATTGATTGATTGATAACAAGAGTTATCTCAAGACACTTTACAGATACAGAGAGTAGGTCTAGACCCCACTCTATAATTTACAAAGACTCAACAATTACAGTAAATCCCCCAAGAGCAAGCGTAAAGGAGTAAATAAACTTGTAAAATAAACTCTGGGAATGCGTTTATCAGTGGGTTTGTTTGACGAGTTGATGACACTCTGGAACGACTTTCATTTAGTCACACTAAAGCTTTGGCCATGTTTTGGTTTAAGAGCTTTGTCTTATTTCCTCTGTGAGACACCAGCTGATGTCTGATAGCTCAATTCAGTTAGGGCAACAGCATAATTTGGTGGGAACAAACTCAATTACTCACTATGATTTGACTCAAGTTTGTTGATTCTTCTACTTTTTTGGGAATGCATTATGTCAGAGAAGGAGGAAGGAGCAAACATGGGAATGTGTATTTTACTTGTGTCCACACACGCATACAGTACATACAGTACTAGTTCTCCTCCTGCTCCTTTTATCAATAGCAAACTGTATGTCTCCTTCGTTTGTCTCACACAACCTGTCTCACCACACTGCTGACTGACACACACACACACACACACACACACACACACACACACACACACACACACACAGAGAGGAGACTTGCTTGGCAGGCTTAGTACTGCGCTGACAGGGACAATGCGTCCTGCCTCAGTGGAGTGTGGAGAGATCTGTCAGAATAGGACTGACCTCCAGGCTAAGGGCTCTGAGAGAACTCAAGCCCAGCAGACTGCATTCCTCTCTGGGCACTCTTAAAACCACGCCTGGGCGTTCATGTTCTGGTGGGATATATATATATATATATATATATATATATATATATATATATATATATATATATATATATATATATATATATATATATATATATATATATATATATATATATATATATATTTATATTAGTGTCATATTTTTAAATTCAGTTACTAGGCTTTGTGATGTGGGACCTTTATACTTTTTTTTTTTTTTTTTTTGATCAAACCAGTTCAGAATATTTAAAGAAACTTGATACTTATTTCTCAAAGATAAACAAAAAACACACAATTTCCTGGGGTGTTAAACAATTTGGGGAATTTTAACTGGTGGACCTGGTGTTGTAGCCCATGTGTTGGCAAGCATCTTCCTCACTGAAGTGTCACTGACAGATGACAGTAAACCCCTCGCAGCTCTAGGAATGCTTTCTGCAGCTGACACTGATCTTTGGCCTAAATGCAGGGAGGCATGCAAAAACAGGATTTCCAGAGAGGGGGCTCCGTAAAATTTGACCTGATTAATTGAAGCAGATACAAACAAATTAACAATATACACATGTTGAAAGCATAACTATGTTGTTGAAACTCCTTTGCCTCGTTTTGCGTTCTTCTGAACGAATATGCTTCTTTCTCTGCCAATGCTATAAATAGTATTAACATAAATTAAAAAAAAAGCCAATATAAAGGAATAATTGCTTTTACTGTCCCCGGATTCAACTGGCCAGTGCACTTTATGAAAATGTAAGTTTAGTGAATAATTTAGTTTCCTGTAGAACATTTAAAATATCCTTTTAGTCTTAATTGTGTTGCCAAAAGGCTGTATCAGCAGGGATGGATGCTCAAATCTGAACCTCTGTTTCAACTCATTCTGGGAATCTTGAGTCTGAACATGTAGATACACGCTGTACCTGAGTGCATGTGGCAGTTAAGTGTCAAATAAATCCACTCATAGCCAATTGCGTTCCTTGTTCAGCTACAATTGTTCCAGCAACAATATGGTTCTAGTTTTCGTCCAATGGCAGCTTTTTTTCAACACTAGCCGCTGTGAATATCACTCATTCTTTAGAAAAAATCACGCACCAAAGCTTTGATTTTATGATCGCTTCTTTATACGGTTTCCTAGAAAATCTCTGTTTTTGAGAATAGCTGCTCATCCAATTTATATAAAAAAAAAAAAATAAAAAAAAAGAAGAGGACTTTCATCATTGTTTCCATCATCGGAACACATTATGAAGACACGCTTTCATCTGAGCGTTACATCAAGAGGCTGAAAATGTGAGAGTAGTGTCTGTGCCGGTGTGAAACTGTGATTAAGGAGGTGATGAGATGAAAGTTGACTTCTTCTGCTTTTTGGGGGGCCCAGAGAGAGGAAGGGCCAACAGGAAGAAGAGAGAGGATGAAAGGGAATGCAGAATGGAGATGAGGAGAGAGGGGAAGAAAACAGCAAAGCAGAAAGATGAATAAAGATGAAAAAGGCAGAGAAGTGAAGTAGACAGGACATGGGAAAAGAAGGACAACAGGAAGATGAATAAATGAAAGTGAATGGAATGGGAGAGATGGAGGTAGAAAAAGAAAACGAAAAAAATTGAGGAGCAAGGGACAACAAAAAGAGCTTAAAGGGGAGAACATGTTTAGAAATTGCATCAGATAGAAAAAGAAGCAGAAAAAAGGAAGGGTAAAGAGAAAGTATTGGCAGGGAGGCTAGTGGAGGAGAAGGGCAAAAGGAAGAGAAATAAAGGAAGCGGGAGAGAAATGACTGAGGAGAGCAGAAAGCTGTAAACCAGAGAGAAGGGGGGGGAGCCACCGTGTGAGAACGTAACCAGAAAGGAGATGTGAGAGTGAATGTTGGCCCTCTCCCAGCTCAGCACGCTTCCATAATTAAAACCAGCCGCTCCTCCAGTTCCCATACAATGCTGAGTCGCCCCTTTTAGCATGCCAAAGGGAGCGAGACATGTTCACAGCCCAGTCTGTTCTCAGGGATCACCTCGCACTGTGATTGAGCTGCTCAGACGGCCGGGGTATCTCTCACACACTCACACTTAGACAGTACAGGGGAATCACAAAGACATGCATAATTACCATATGCATAAACACAGACACTCACAGTGGGAGTCGTCAGTTTTCAAAGATCAAGACGAAATGTCTCAAAATTCAAACGCATTTTAAAACCCCTGTTTGTTTTTGCATACTGAGTATGCTGCTGGCATGTCTGTTGCATCACATTGTGCACTGTGCACGTACATCATGGTGAACAATGTCAGCCCTGGAGCAGAAACAATTAGTCAATGATAGATAAGTCAATCATCTGAAAATGAATAGGCAATCATTTTGATTATCAATTAATCATTAATGTGCCAAAGATTCCCATGTTCCAGCTTCTCAAATGTCAGAATTCACATTTATATTTATCATAGTAAACTGGATGTCCAGTAGGCTGTTGGTTAGACAAAACAAGCAATGTTAAGACGTCACCTTGGGCCTTATAAAATTATAACGGGCATTTTTTTTTTCTTTTAAACAATGTATTTATATTATGTTGATTAATAGTTAACAGCTGAACTGATAGTGAAAACAATCAACCCAATGAAGGTTTTATTTCTGTTGTGTGTTTTTTGCACACAAGCTGTGAATGGCTTTTGAGGTTATATAATATAATTATGTTAAAGTCAAACACTTTTTGACTTCAATCTTCATGTGATGAGTATATAGCAGACTGACCCAAACGGTCTCACCACACTGCTTACAGTACCAGAGGACACAACAGCCGACTGCCGCTAACATTGTGCAAATACTATTAACTGGAACTGCAGTGTTTTAACAATACCCGTAAGTTCACTCAAGCATGCAAGCTGAAATGTTTGTGGTCAGTTCTATCTGTTGATCTGAATGATGTCCTTTATGTAAACGCCAGTCAGCTGCTAAGAGAAGACTGTTAGAACATATAGAAATGTTTAAGTTCCCAACATGTCTGGTGAAAGTGGTGAAGCACTGATTGTGTTTTAATTCTCTGCAGACTGTGTGCAGTTATATTAAGGTGTCAATTATAAATGCTTATTGATCTACACTCTCTTTTCTTTCAGTGGTTAGGCCACCACAAACTGTTGGTTCAGCTGTACTGCTCTACTGCCAACAGAGCCATGTTGTATACGTTATATGTTGGTAGCAAATTTTAGGTGTCTGGTGACAATTCATACATCCTGTCTCTCTTACCCGTTGTTGATGGACCTAGTGTCTCTCGATAAAAGATTGTTAAATCACTAAAACTGCATTACTAATCTCATAAAATACTGAAGGCAATGCTTTTCTGAAACTATCTCTTCAGGGCACCTTAAACATATGTTATCTCCAACAATTTCATAGAAGTGAACTGTCTCATTGCTTGTTAAATGTTTATATGAGTTATTGCTGTTGATTGACACCCATTGGTGTCGGAGCTGTTTTCAGTTACATCATCATTACTTTGGTATATGTGTGACCTGCTCCAACTCTTATTGATTCAGCCAAATATTTAATATGCATATGAAAAGTGGCAAGTTTTTATTTCTTTCTTATATCAAATGTTTGTCTGAATGTAGAGCCAGTCTTCTAGTTTACATTAGTTTCATGTAAAAATACTACATCGAACAGATGCTACTTCTCTTCATGCCCTTGGTATCATTTTACATTTAATTCACGGACATCTCAGTTTTTAGTTGAGCAATTATTGCCATTCAGTGGCGTAAATTCTCATTGTCACAACTCTCTGTGGGTGGGCAGATGTGATTGACTGCATTTGTTGACACTGTCAGTGTGAGAATTGTCTTATCTTTGCCTTTGGTTTGTTTCTGTTTTAACATTTATTTCTCTCTCTATCTATCTCTCTATCTCTCTATCTCTCTCTCTCTCTCTCTCTCTCTCTCTCTCTCTCTCTCTCTCTCTCTCTCTCTCTCTCTCTCTCTCTCTCTCTCTCTCTCTCTCTCTCCAGCTTTGGCAAGCAGCTGGGGGGCAGACGAGGCTGTGAATGCATCACTTTGGAGCCGTCAGAAATGATTGTGGTGAGTAGAAGCACTGCCTTTGTCCCTCTTTTAGACTCTTTGGTTTCTCCACCAAGCACCTCCCTTTTTATCCTCCCACCTTTCCCATCTCTTTGATATTATTCCTAATTTTTTCCATCTTTATTTGATGTCTGTATAACCTTTTTTCCTCCTGTACTCTTTTTTTTTTTTTCATCCTTTTTCTCCCTTTCTTTTATCTCTCTCCCTCTCTGTCTCCTCTCTGTCTCCCCCATCTCAGTTCTTCTCCTTCTTCTCCCCCCCACTCTCTGTTAGTGCTCTTTGTCTCCAAATTCAAATGAGCCTCATTGGCAGGATACTTTGCCCAAGCGTTCACCATTGAATTTTTTTTTACCTATTTATGTAGCAATGTTCAAGCCCAGGCAATCTAAATACTCAAATGGAATTACCGTATATGCGTATTTGTATACCGTAAACATAAGAGGATATTTTGTAAATGGACATTACGTTTGAAAAGTGGGGGTTGAATTATGTTGTTTATGTTTATAAATTAGGTTTCATGTCTACAGTGTTACCTGTCACATAATGGGCAAACAATCTTTACAAAAACAGAAAGAAAGTGTTGCATTATGGGTTGTTTGTAGCCTTGATGTTGCGCGGGTTGCAAGTCTCAGTCAGAAATGGAGTTCTCTGTTTATCCAGAGTGATCTGTAACTCTCATCCTTCCCTTAATCTAGGTGTAGCTTTGTGACAGGGTGCTTAAAGGAACATCATAGTAGTAGTAGTAGTAGTAGTAGTAGTAGTAATAATAGTAATAATAATAATAATAATAATAATAATAATAATAATAATAATAATAATAATATAATTATTAATAATAATACATTTATTTTATATAGCGCTTTAAAAGGTACTCTAAGGCACTTTACAAGTTAAAGACAAAGAAAAACAATAACAAGATCAGTTTAACAACAATAACAACACCAAAATAATTTGGTGGGTGTGCCGTACAGAAGGCTGTTGCAGTAGGCCTGTCGTGAGGTGATGAATGCGTGGATGAGTGTTTCAGCGGCTGAGAAGGAAAGGGAGGGACGAAGGCGGGCAATGTTTTGAGATTGAAGAATGCAGATGTTGTGATGTGGTTGATGTGATACTCGAAGGCTAGGGTTTGTCAAAGATCACCCCGATGTTTTGGATTTTTGTGGAGGCTGGAAGAGAAGAACCATCGATGCAGAGGGAGAAGTTTTGGCAGGATATGATGAGGGATTTTGGGCCGATGATGAGGATTTCAGATGTTGAGTTTGAGGAAGTTAGCTTGCATCCATTTTATTTCTGTAAGGCAGAATGTGTGAGTGTGGAGTAGGTGGCGGCAGTGATGGATTTGGTGGAGATGTAAAGCTGGGTGTCATCGGCATAACAGTGGAAATGTATTCCATGGTGGCGTATAATGTAACCCAGGGGGAGCGGAGAGGATGAAGAGGAGGGGATCAAGCACCGAGCCTTGGGGGACTCCCTGCGAGACTGGGGCAGTGCTGGATATGGATTTGTTGATGCTGATGAACTTGCGGCGGTCAGAGAGGTATGATTTGAACCAGGAGAGGGCAGTGCCAGTGATGCCGAGGGAAGACTCAAGGCAGGAGAGAAGGCTTGAGTGGTTTATTGTGTCGAAGGCAGCAGTAAGATCAGGATGTTGAGGGAGTGTGCATCAGAGGAGAGGATGAGGTCATTTGTGACTTTGATCAGGGCTTTCCGTGCTGTGTTGGGATCTTAAACCAGATTGAAATGGTTCGTAGAGATGGTTGGAGTCAAGGTGGGTTTTGAGTTGAGAGGCGACGGTGCGTTCCTGTATTTTTGATAGAAACGGGAGATTGGAGATGGGTCTGTAATTGTTGGGAATGTCGGGGTCAAGGCTAGGCTTTTTGAGGGTGACTGATGCTAGTTTGAGGGCAGTGGGAACAGAGCCAGTGGACAGGGAGGAGTTTATGATGGAGAGGATGAGGCTTTGACTAATGTGGTGGGTAGGGGATCAAGTGCACAGTCTTTATGCCAGATAGTGTTTTTGCTGTGATCAGAGGAGATAAGGGAGAACTGCAAGAATGACCGGTCTGTTAGTGGGAGAGTGACAGATTCAGGGATGGAGAGGGTGGGGCTAGATATGGCCAGTTGGTTGTATATGGTCTCAATGTTTTGTTGGAAGAATGGATGGTGTTGCATTTATCAGCTGTGAAGGAGTGGGAGAAGTTGTCCAAGGGTTTGAGGAGCTTGTTTATTGTGGAGAAAAGGATCTTAGGATTTGCAGAACCAGTGTATGAGGCTAGAGTAGTAGGTAGAGTGAGCAGTGTTAAGAGCAGATTTGTATGCTGAAGGTAGTCTTTGTAAGCCAGGATGTGAACTGGCTTGTAGTGTCATTTTTTATTTTAACGCTTTCCTCTTCCAATGTAGTTTTCACCAAGTACATAGACCACCAGCACAGTCTGGACATCTGCATAACTACTGGTAAAACTTCCTTAAATTAAGGAGAATATCCGAACGTACTCTTTCAGCTGAAGTTTACCATGCTATATTTAGCATAATACATGCAGTGTGTTTCTGTTTGCCTCCACAAGGTTGCAGTGCTTACAAATTATCTGTCTCTTCCCTAAATGTCCTTGCTGTTCTTCAATCTTCCTTCTCCTTACGCCTCTGTATCTGAGGGACTAGAGTGATCAAAAGGGATACAACAGGATAAGCAGTAAAGTTTTACACAAAAAGCAGCAGGTAGCACCAGCTCCACTGTTACTGAATCAGGAATATAAGATATAAGATGCACAGATTTGACTTGTGGCTTCTTTATCGTTACCTGTCCATTATCCTTGACTTTTAATAGTGAGGTCAATGGACTCTCAGACGTTACAGGAAGTCCCCTGCAAGGTTTTGAAACGTTTAAGAAACCCTCATCTGAAATTTCGGTTTCTGTGGCTGTACAGACTTACATAATTGTTATAACTGTAGCCAGGGGAGCAATGATGAACCCTTATCATCCTTAGACATTGTCAGTCTGTTCGCTTTAAACTGAGCCAATATTGTGCAAGATTTTCATTTCAATTACTGTCAGTTTTACCACTCTTTATTGCTTTTCGCTGTAACACAATAATGATTAAACCAGTTGAAGCTATTCATGTTTAGTGCTTCAGGCAGTTCTTCACTGGGAAAATCCCCCTGTTTTACAGGAAATCATTTTTCTTCTACAGCTGAAAAGAAGAAAAATAGAGAAATATCTCTTTTGGAAAGTTTTTGCACCACTTATTACATTGATTTATATGTGGCATTCAGTTTTAGTTGACACAGTTAAAAATGTTGGCATAGCAACACATCACTGCAAATTTTGGGCAATACGCTTTCACCCCAAAGCGATTGTCAATTTGCACTTTTAAAAGTGTGTGAAAAGTTAAATGATTATGATTGCAATCCATACAATACAGCATACTTTTTGTATCCTGTTTCAATATAAATAAGTGGCCGAACATTATCAAGCAAATTAAGGCAACTTGCACGTACTGTATATATCTTTCTAATTTCTAATGATGTTTATTTATACATTATATGGGAAGAGTTCAGAACTCAACGTTTGTTTGCTTGTGTGTGCTGTCTTAGTTTGGGTTTCTGAGTGTAAAGAAAGAAGGAAAGAAAGAGGGAGGAAGGAAGGGAATTAGCAGTTAGATAATGGGACACTTGTAGCCTTCAGGTAAAAGAAAGATTGTTTGTAACAGAACTACAAACCAGGAGAAGGGGAAAGTAAAGTAGTAACAGTCTCCCCTCGTCAACCAGTGGCACTTTTTGATCAAATAGTCCCAGGAAACAAGGAGCTGCATCAACTAAATTCAGGAAGTCCCTTTCACTACTTGCATAAACATCAGTATAAATTGCTTACTGTTTAAATGAATGCCACACTGAATTTGTAGCAGCCTTGAGGCATGTGGTTGACCAATCAACGACATTCAGGGCTGTACACTCCCCCACAATAGTTCAGGGACATCAGAACATAATTTTCCTAGAAAGTTCCCTCAATGAAAAAGGATTATAATAGTGAGGTGCCCTTTCATCAAGGCACTTAATCCTAAACTAGCCCCGTGGGTTCATTCAGATGCTATTGCGACAATAAAAGGGAGTGGTGGGAGTATTGATAATCATCCAGGTATGATTGTGTGATGCTGTGTAAATGTGAAGTTGGATACTGCAGGACAAGAGCCACAGAATAGATTTGCATAAATCATGCCTGAGTTTGTGTTAAACCATCCACTGTTTGTGTTGTCCAGGAAGAGTAGAGAGATATGTTGGTGGTGATGGAGGGGGGAAGGAGGAGAGGAATGAGTGCTAGAAAGAGACAAAGCTAGGGAGAACATGAGGTGTTTTCTGTCTGTATCTACACATATGGGCATGTCCGTTTTTCAAGTACTTGCATTTTTGTCTGCGAACCAAGAAATGAGACTTTGTAGAGGCTGTTATTGTTGCCAATATCCAAGCATATCCATATCTTGGCCACCTTTTAATGGTCAGTGGTGCAGCAGAGCAGGATGGGTCTTTGAATCTGGAGTATCAAGACTCATTGGAAGTAAATAACAAAGTATCAGTACAATATGCTAATGCGGGGGCCAGAATCAGAAACAGGTTTATTGATAAGTAGGTTTTCAGAAACAGGGAAATTGCCTTGGTGTTGTGGTGAATAACAGTCAAAGTATAACTACAATATATTTGCTGAAGTATAAAGAGCTGTACATGGATTTAAAACAAACCAAATGTTGAATAAGGAATGTGCAATTGTGCACAGTATAAAGAAAATGTGCAAATAGACAGAGATACAGAGATGTACAGAACTACATCAGTGTGATAAGTGGTGTTGGCTGTGGAGGATAGACAGATGTGCAATAGTAATAATTATATTAATTCAGACTATACGTCTTTGGAATTGGAATATTATGACTACCTCTACATTTAGACAGATTTGAGCTGTACACAGAGCTAAACAAAAAAAGTTTTCAAAGGCGAAAGCAGTCTTAAACACCCTGTGATTATTGGACTGGTGAGACAGTATCTCCGGGCTTTGACAGCACATCTCTGTTCAAGACTAATGGGAGATGTTGTACAATGCTACAAGAAAAACATTTGTTTTATCTTTGTAAAAAATACCCACTTATCTTTTAAACATGAACAGAAAATCCCATTTGCACATTTCACCTTTGTTGAGAGGCCAGTGAAAGAAAGCCTCCTTGAGAAATGGCATTGTGTTACAGATACTGGTATAACCCATTCTAGTTGTTTATACAATTTTTTTTATTTGACTTATGTGTGCATTTAGATTATTATTAGATTATTTTGTAGATTGTTAATTGCCTGACAAAAGTCTATGACCAAAACATAGCTGATTCTTCAACACATTGTGTGACAGTGTGCAGAGGTCCAGAACACTATCAACAGATTCTGGCTTTAAAAGCAGGTTGGACTTCTATTGTCAAGTCGGGCCAATCTCAGGTCAAGAGATTCACATGGTCAGCTTCATGTTCTTCCTTTTTTAAGACTAAGGAATGATTTCACTATGTATATTCATGTATGAAGTACTGCTTATGTCGGCCTATACAAATGTTTGTTGCAAGCAGATGATGATTGGGTGTCAATCTGTCTAGATAAAATAAAATCCCACTTTTGCCAGATTTTTTACGCAGTTGCCTTTCAACCTATACTCTGTGAATGAAAGCTTTTGCATTTGCTGTCAGTTGAGACTTTCCTGGAAAAATCCTTCCGACACACAGCAGTTGATGCACGTTAGGTTTCAGACAGCAGCGGCTTGTTTGGAATAAACAGGAGAAAAACTGGGTAGTCAGCTTGAATGGTAATAGCTGAACAGACAAAGAAAACTGTGGCACATCTTTTCCCTAAATCCGAAAGAACACACTATAGCACTGGTTGAGTGATGAATGATTTTTGGGAAGCACCTTAACAGTGAGTGCTTATCATCAATGATACCTTCAGACATAAAAAGGAAGAAATTGGATAACCACAAAAGGAATAAAACACAAGCTGTCAGGAACACTAATAAACACACACACACACACACACACACACACACACACACACACACACACACACACACACACACACACACACACACACACACACACACACACACACTTTCAGATAAATGCATAAACACACAACAGCAGAGGGACTGTGGTCTAGTCACACTGCATTGCAGCCAATCAGCTAATTAGGGCCATGGGGATAGTAGAGGGAGTGTAATTTGTGGCTATCGTCATGACTCTGGTCACAGGATGGACAGGGGTGACATTCACAGACTGGCAGGGTGGGGTTGTTTTTGAGTCTCTGTGTGTGTGGGGGGGGGAGGAGATGCAGTGGAATGAAAGGATGTAAGTAGTAGGAAGAGGGGAGTAAGAAATGAATGAATAGAGCAAAAGGGGGTGAGGCACGCTGGCAGCCAAACCATCAGATAGACAGAGAGGAACGTAAACTGACTGATGAGTACGTGGGAAGTTAGTCACACACATATATTTAAATGGACATAGGCAACGGGAAATATGGTCCCATTATGGCTGTGACAGTCAGCCAGAAACATAAAGGCAAGAGTTCTGAATGGCTGACTGAAGTGGTGGTCATGGGATAGATGGGGGGGGGGGGGGGGGGGGTCCTCCTCTGTCTTTGACCCCATTGCAGCTATTGAGTCCCATTTCAGCAGTGACAGAAAATCTTTGGGTCCATCTTCTCTCTCGTGTTTTACTTTAAAGCCGCTTTCTAATCGATGTGTGAGATTGTCTTCAATCAAACCGCTCTGTGATGTTTGCTTTAGAGCGATATAATCCTAGTCTTTTCATGGTATTTAGGTATCATGGGTGTTATTGTATTTGGTACATGTGGGAATACAGGAAGGCAAGCAGCAAATTTCTCTCTGGCGCCTCTTCAGCTCATAGTCTTTTACCCCTGTCTCAACTTTTCGTGGACAATCATAGGTCTGTAAGGCCACTCTATATGTTGGGGCTGAAACAAATAATACTTACTTATGAAATAACTGTCTGTGGCATTTATACACTATGATGAGATATTGCTCTTTCATAGTAAGCACATTACCACATTCTAAGTTGAAAGGGGCAAATAGAATGACTATTTGAAAGATTCCATACCAAAATCCTGCCTAGCCATTTTATCTTTCATAACATTGAACTGTAAATGTAGTCTATAATGTACATACATACAGTATACATTTGTAATCTGCATTGGTTCTGTGAAGTAACAGTAATACTATTTATTTGGTTGAAAAAGATAAATATTCTCCACAAGATTTTCTTTTAATTAAACACACTGAAAGCACATAATCATTTGTGGATGGATTACAGTATTGTAAAATAGATTCAGTCAACCTATTTCTGGTACTAGTTATGCACATGTTTTACATGAATGAATGCATGAACATTTTGTGTGCTAATTGATGCATTTTAGCTGTCAGCGACTATAGCTTATAGCTTAATACATGACTAGACAGAGTGGAAAAATGCAGACGAAGAGTACGAGGTAGAAGAAGTACGAGGTAGGAGTATGAGAGCCTCACAACCAACCAGGAAAGGGAAATGATAAAGATAATGAGCTAGAAAGTGAAGATAAGTGCGATAGAGACACAGAAAGAGGAGTGGCAACAAGATGCATCTTAAAAATGTTCAAACACCAGCAGCTGGATCACGTTAATTTCTCTCCTCTCTTGGCTTCTCAGACTGGCAGACGCAGAAAGCTTGACAAACTGGAAGGCTGAACAACAGGCAGCGATACTCTGAAACATAGAGCACACTTGTTAATAGATGCCAAATTATCCAATCAATATTCTGGACAGGCAAGGATGAACTACTAAACAATAACAGCTGACCACAAACCCTTAAGCATGACATGTCAAGTTAGAAGAGGTGAATTTAGGCTGACACGTGGGTAACGTAGTACATGATTTACATGTTGTGGACCCCAATATAATTGCATCAAATAGGCGTATGTATGGATAGATGGACAGTCACACAGGGACAACAAACTGTTGAAACTCTGTTAGAAAAATATGAATCAACCGATGCATACGGGAAGGTTTAATTAAGGTGACAAATGTGGAGTAAGAAATAAGTGAGCTTACCAGACCTCTGTAGCCCGCTCCTCATCTCTGCTTGAGGCTAGCTGCTTGAGGCTACATTAGCCACTACTAGTATAACACACCTGATTCTCAAATCTAACTGTTGTTGGTTGGGTTGCATTATGGCTGATGTAGGCGAATGTAGGTTTCAACAAGGAAGAGGAATGACTGTAATGGAAAAGACGACATCCATGTCCGTCGTGAGTCTGACAGTGTTGTAAAAGTGCAATGCTAAATCGGTGCAGTACTCTTTTAACATACGTGTTTTGGAACAATACTGAAGAGAGGAACATAACAGAAAGGGTTAAATTTGGCGTATCTAGTTGTATTTCTGCTCGATCTAGCAAAAAAATATCTAAACTATCAATCATAAAACTTCCAGCTGTAAGAAATAACTTAAAGAAAAAAATAAATTAAAGACAAGTTAGAGGAAGATTAAAAATAAAAAATAAAAAAATAAAACCAGATGGCTTACAAAATTGAAGCAAAGTCTGTCCTCTCAAGGTTTAGTAACATTTAAAATTTCTTAAAAATATCATTGTTACTGACATAATAAGGCTATTGACTTACTTAACATTATGCAATGGAGAAAGAAAAGAAATTCCTCCTGCAACAACAGACCGGCACAAGAAGTCTACAGGGAATGAATTGTATGGCCGGAATCTGTGTGCTGTGCTGTTTTTTTTCTGCCGGGTGAGGATATTTGTTTATTTACGGTTTCCTGGAGGAAACTGGGGGCTCAGTGTATGCTCTGTGCGCGTGTCTCAGAGACACACACACACACACACACACACACACACACACACACACACACACACACACACACACACACACAGAGAGAGAGACAGAGAGAGAGAGAGAGAGAGAGAGAGAGAGAGAGAGAGAGAGAGAATGCAACGTGTTGAGCAACTGAACTCTGTGTTGAACTCTCCGGCTCTCAGAAGAGGGCAACTCGCGCCGAAGACGTGTTTTTGTCCTCATTGTGAATCCATTTGTTCGTTCATTTAATTTGGTTCTTTTCTTTTTTTGTGGATGCTCGCCCCAAAGGATGTAATGTTGCGGGATGCCTCAGGATTTTGTGGACCTTTTTTTAACATTTGGACGCAACACTTCTATTCATCTTTTGTCGAAAAGTGTTTCCCTGTTTTTTTGTTTGTTTCTCCCCTCCCATGGTATTTCCTGCTTTTATGTGTTGTTCTGATACCGTCCTTGCGTCCAGATGAGTGTGCTCCGCTGGCACCGGCTCTCTGCGCTCTGGAAGAACTGGATGTTCAACCAGGAGCCAGCAGAAGAGCAGGACCAGATCTCAGAAACCCCAGGGCATGAAGGAGAGCCACGGAGAAAGGAAGAGAACACACTCAAGGATCCCAACCCAGACTTTGAAAATCTAACCGAGTTTAAGACCCAACACTTGGATTACAAGAAGCAGCAATCTAAAATTCTGAACCAGAACTTGGAATTAACAAATCTGAACTCGGTTCCTGAGATCCAAAAGTCTGATTTACTAAAAAGGAGCAGCTCTGAGCAGTGCTCTCAGGTCTCAAACACTGAGAATCAGTATTCCAGGTGTTTCCACACACCCGAAGGTTGTGGGTGCGAATCCCGTCAAAAATACTATTCTGAGGAGGGTTTTGACTGTGTATTGCAGGTGGATAACGGCAGTGAGGGGGACGACAGTTTTCTGCAGAGAGAAGAATCCCAACGGAGGTCCAGACGGCGCTTCAGGAGGGTCAACCCCAGGGGAGAGCGGGAACTCATCACAGACGGCCAAGAACCCGCGGGCTACAACACGGTAAGAGTGACACCATTACTAGTAGCACCGTACAATGACCAGCTTTTTTTCACTTCATCATAACTTTTAGATTAATGTGACATGAGAAGAAATGTGCATAGTATGAACTTATCCAAACCCAATTACACTTTATGCCCCTCACTGAATATACATAGCTGGTTGTGTTTTCAGGGGTTCTTAAAATAAATCCTTGGTAGAATTATAAGATCTCAAAAAGTCTGATTTTCTGAAACCCGTTGACATCCTGACTAGTTAGTGCTTTTAGTCTCAGCAGTGGCAGATGACACACACACATGATTGGAAAGTGTCCTCAGCTTCTACTTGTCTAGTCCTGTTACGCTTGTCTTGCTATAATACTTACTACCAGCATGGTATGGTCTAAATGTGCAAAGATCAACCTTTTCTGTGTTATGATGAAGATTTAAAAGTACTGGTGGAAAAGGCTATTTGACATTGTGTGTGTGTGTGTGTGTGTGTGTGTGTGTGTGTGTGTTGTGTGTGTGTTGTGTGTGTGTGTGTGTGTGTGTGTGTGTGTGTGTGTTTGTTCGTGTTCGTTCTTGTTTAACTATATTCGTGGGGTCCAAAAACCGTGAATACAGTATACTTGTGGGGTCCGGGTAGCTATGTGGGGCCAAAATGCTGGACCCCACAACTTTAAAGGGCTGTTTGAGGGTTAAGACTTGGTTTTAGGATTAGGGTTAGAATTAGGTTATGGTTAGGGTGAGGGTAAGGGTTAAGGTTAGGCATTTAGTTGTGATGGTTAAGGTTAGGGTAAGGGGCTAGGGAATGCATTATGTCAATGACGGGTCCCCACAAAGATAGTGAAACACACTGTGTGTGTGTGTGTGTGTGTGTGTGTGTGTGTGTGTGTGTGTGTGTGTGCACGCGCACGGTTTCCCTCCTTCTGATAGGATCAGTCAGACGAGCAGTGTGTCAGTTACAGTTTTGACTAATCACTAGAAGCCACACTTTGCCAGACACAATCACAAAGACACACACACACACACACACACACACACACACACACACACACACACACCCCTTAGCTCACACACACTTTTCCCCAGCTCATGTAAAGATCCTTTGGGTGTTACAAAGGGGCTTAATGGAGATCTTAAAATGTCCTCTGTCGACCCTGCGTGGCTCTGTAGTCTCTTTGTGATTGTTCCACTTTTTTAAATTACATTTCTTGCCTTCAGCATCACAGAATTATTTTTTGTGACAGCATTTATTGTGTAAAGGCTAAGCACTCTGATGTGCTAGCGCAGCACTAAGAAGCAGGACAAAAACAAGTTGAACAGTGTGAATGTAAAATGTAATGGAAAATAGAGATCATTATGTTAGTCCTGCATTTAATTTGAGCAAGACTGGAGGGCAGGCTGAACTCAAGACACATTTGGAAAAAACAAAACATCCCTAATACAAGTGATCATAGTTCAATGACATGTATTCTACTCTGGTCATTGTAAAGTGACTAAATGGAGTCCTTGACATGCTCACTTTTCTTTTATTGAATGAGAATACAGATTAGAAGAATATCATATGCCAGCCTGTACCCATTTTACTCACACCCCACACAGACAGTTTGCATTCTGTCCCATTATGACTGTAAGTTGTCTTTCTCTTCCCTTTTTATGTTTTTGCTGATGTGTTGTGTCTCCAGGATTATGACAAAAACCAGGTAGGACAGATTCCAAAAATGAATCTTTCCCTACATGTAGGTCTTTCTCTGCTCCATCATTTTATCTTGCAGTGTTGTCACATCTGTCAGGTTTTTGTTGTAGTTGATATGTCTAGTGTACATGTGTGTTTATGTGTGCGTGGATGTGTATATGAGTCACTTCTGTTATAGGCACCTGTTGTTTAGACACAGGCAGTGTTGGGGAAAAGCGGGTAATTTTGAGGCTGCCACACACATGCACATACTTCTATCAACCAACACTGTGGGTGGCAGATAGGAAGGGGACCAACTGTGGAATAAACAGATGCATGCTGGGACCAACAACATATTGGTTAACAAATGGAGGACGAGGCGCTTAGTTTTGACATTTAAACCTGACGGGACAGAGACAGGTTTGAGACGACTCTCAAACTGCTATCACTCTGACCATCTAGTGTACTGTTGGTGGTTAGGTGACACACACTAGCACCAACAGTCAATTTCCCCACAAAGTCTGTGTTATAGCAGAGTGTTATAGAAGGAGCACATACATCATCAGTGAAATGCTGACTTGTCATGGTCCAAGATTATGCAATAGAACTGATTTACAATCAAAATGTTGTACGGTGCAAAAAAACTGGAGAAAATTGAAAAATGTGTTAGTTTAAGTTAAATAGTTTAAAAAAAATAAATGGACTTAGTAGCAATACATTGAGAGATATATATTTCTCAAATGTTACAAATAAACATACTTGTAACACATACTTGCTAAGTGCCAGAGCTGTCTTTGCACCAATTCCTACGGCAGAGAGAGAGGTCTAAATTTAGGATTTTCCAAACTGCAATTAATGCAGCACTGAAATAGTTATAAAATGTGGGGCTTTTAAAATGGCAACATCTGCTTAACGATCATCCTTTTACTATATACTGTACATATATGAATGTTAGCATGCAGGGATATATCTCTGCAAAAATAATGATGAGAAATTGCTTAAGCACATCTCTGAATTAGAGTTCAAGTTGTGCAAACTTTGAATTTCCAAGTTCAAGTGTTGTTTGCTGCTGTGTGGATGAAAGTATGCTTGTTCGCTTGAATGTTTTTGTAAAGTAATTGATTGATATATTGTTCTATCATTTGACCAGTTAGACATTCCTGTTCTCTGTAATTAATAAACCAACAGGGCCAATAACTTGATACAGCAGCAAAATGCATTTACATTGTTTTTGTACAAGACACTGACACTGTTATTTTTATTTACTTTGTTTATTATATCTTAAAGCTTTAGTGCGTAACTTTTTGATATTAATAAACCTCTGTTACATTCAAGCCATTGCTAAATGAGTTGCTACGAAGCTAATTAAGACTATCAGCTCCACACAGCTCTCTCTGTATGTCTCAGTATGGCTATGTTCAGAAGATTGTCGTCCGGTGACTTTCCCGCACAGAAGCTCGAGTAAAGATAATTACCTCTTCTGAAGAGTCCATGTTTTTTTAATCCTCCGTGTCCTCCTTGGCTACAGGCAACTGAGTGGAGGAGGGGTGGGGGCGCGTGCACGATCACGTAAGGCTTGTATCATGTGGACGCTCCGACAGTGTTATTGTCATTACTTAGAATTCCTCATGGGGGCGACAGAAACTACGCACTATAGCTTTAAGGGGGTCATCCATTTGTGATGATATAATGGTAATAGATGGATGTTTCACAGACTACAAATTAATATTGTTCACACACACACACACACACACACACACACACACACACACACACACACACACTCTTAAAGAGAACAGTTTTTCTGGCAGTGGATCAGAGGATGTTGTTTAGAGACCTTATTGAACCATAATAACATCAGTAATCCATTATCACTGGTGTACACCAGTGTCTGGTCTCTCTCTCTCTCTCTCTCTCTCTCTCTCTCTCTCTCTCTCTCTCTCTCTCTCTCTCTCTCTCTCTCTCTCTCTCTCTCTCTCTTAATGGCTCGCTCTGGAGTGAATGAAATTTCTTGGAGCTATGAATTGAGAAGAGTCCTAAAAATGGTACAAGGATACAAAGAACATGTAGCACCTTTTGTATCTTGAGCAGAGAATAAAGGACAACACAACCTACAAATCACACCGATGAGTAGGCTACTGGGTGTATTTTTTATTTATTTTCAGAAAGGAACGGAAAGACAAACTGCCGATTAGATCAAGCTTTATTTTATTATTTTATTTTACTTTTTACTTTTATTCTCTGCGATGGCTCTGGTTGTAATTGTTTCTCATTGATCCAGAAACTTGATACCTCTTCCAGGAGTGCCAGAGACAAAAGATCCTGTGCATTCTCTCACTCTCATGACAGACCACTGGGATTCCCCCCCCCCCCCCCCCCCCCCCCCCCCCCCACACACACACACACACACACACACACACACACTGCAAAGAAATAGACACATGCACACAGAGAAAGTCACTTCATTAAGACATTAGATGCCTCGCTGTGTTACTTTATTTCTCTCACTGGACAAGCCCAAGATAGATAGATGAACCCATCAACTCATTTGCCTTGCAGGGGAAACCTGCTGGAAGGGCTTTCACAGCCAAGCTACTCATACCAGCCCTGGATCATCAATTTAACATGATGCAGGTTCAGCCATCTGCACAGGATAGTTCAGTATGCACAACACTGGAATAAAATGCTGTCTTAGTGATCCAAGTTGTGCTAAATTCAAAGCTTTCATACATTGTATTTTAGACACAAGCCGGTGCACCTGCACCATGTGAATATAGATACACTTTGAAATTGTGATTTGTTTTGAATATTTCTCAGGATTCATTTGCTGCTGCGCGAGGCCCTATGTCTTATAAGTAGCTAGATTTGTCCTTGTGCTTGGGGGAAACATGTAGAGCATGAAGCAGCATCCTCTCTGCTGTTCTGAAGCAATTGAGTGTCTGTACACACCAGAAACGCCACGTCTCTTGCAACGTCTGTGGTTAGCAAACTTCCTGTGTCATAAGTAAAAACGTCTGATGTCTGCTACATTTTTCCTTCCAAACACTTTAGCATTTGTTTCCTCTCTCTGGCTAACCTGGGACACACGTGCGTTAATTGTGAAAACCTGCATTAATATTTCAAAGCCTCAGCTATCAGTGAACATCTAACATGAAAGCTACTCTCTGCAAAATTTCTAAAATTGCACTTTTTTTTTTGTGATTGGTTTAAAGAAATGCCAATAAACCAGAGCACGTTTTTCTCGCATCCCGGAATGCTGTGTGGACTAGCCAGACCCTCCTCCGCAGCGCTGTGGAGGAAGGTCTGGCAAAGTAAGACTAGGTTTTTACTAGTTTAATAGCTGACTGCTCTAACCACTAGGTGGCATGGTGGATAGTCAGTAGTAAGGTCTTTAATCCCCCAAATTTACAGCACTTAATTTGTCAAACATTTTTGATTGTATATGTTTATATATTTATATATATTTCTTTAGCTCTGTAATATGCAACGTTGCATTTAAGTAAATTATGTTAAATTAAACATATATACAGTATGTCACACAAGGAAACCGATGCATGTTACATAACACTGCAAAGTCCTGAAGTCCCCAGGACACTAAATGCTTACTATCACCATCATTTTGCTGGATCTGACAAGCAAAGAAGATTGTGTCTAAAGCTCCAGAACAGCTACTAAATGGCCTTTGGTGCCAAGGTTGTTTTGTCAAGTACCGTTTCCGAGATCAAAAATGAACTCCCAATCTTAAGAATTAAGCTTCTTTTTCTTGAAAACTTCTTAATGTTTTGGTAGTAATGTTTTAGTCGTTGTAACTAGATATAAAAGCTTATAGGTCTTGTTGTGGTGCATGCAGCTTTAACACTTTAACTGTACATTCTTTTTTACTCTTACCTCATATAATACCAGTTTATTTTTAGGGAGCCATTAGCAGTGACTTCACCTTGATGATTCTGTCCTTGGTGGTATCACATTTGCTCAATTTGATGAGCTTGTGCTCGTCATGCAGTCACATTACTCAAGTTACTCTCACGTCACTGCTTATATTCAGGGTAAATCAAAGTAGGTTGCGTTCATCATTTAGTGGACAAGTCATAGGTGTGACTCATACAAATGCTTTGTCATAACCCTGTCAACCTGATGTGGAGAGTAATGGAAAAATGATTCTGCATCACCTTTCAACCTCCCCTCAGGTTTGATGATCATGTAGATGGAGTGATGGGAAGATCACTTGCTTTGTATCACATAATTCTGTTAAATTTGACGTGGCCTGGGAATTTTGTCTCTACCGGCCACTTTGGCAGATGTAATTGGTTGTTCTGAGCCTCCCTCTGTTTAAAGGGCTGGTTAAACAGTGAACATGTCTGGGAAATCTGTGGAGCTCCATCCACTGTGGTGGTTTGTTGAAAAAGTCAATTTCCTGTGCTGATTGTGTTGGAATGAACTCACTGGTGTGGTCAGTTTTATAGAGTTTTGCTTGGCATCATGTAATGATGAAGTTGTTAACATTGCCGTCATTTTCCTGGATTCATTTTCATTGTCATTAGTGTGTGTGTGGGTGCATGTTTTTGAAAATCTGCACATGTGCTGTGCTTGTCACTATAACTCAGTGTTTGGGTGTGTCTGTTTTTTTAGTACTTTTTTATAGTTAATATATATAATTTCCAGCTGTGTTTAAATGCGCATACATACAGTCTGCAGGTTTTATGTATGTCTGTCTTGCTGTTCGCCTTCCTCGGACATCTGCAGAGCTTAAACTTGCACTGCTTATGTTTTAAAGCCTATTGCTGCTTTAATGCATCTAGTCCATTCCTGAGCTCATCTGGTCCCATTCTATCAGAATGCAGGTGGGGCCAGCCAAACCCCAGGGGCCTCTAACCAGCTCTACCACTGCTAGACCAAGCAGGGCCCCCAGGGAGCGACAGGGAGCCAAGATGAAGGGGGAAGAAAAAGAATAAGAAAGGCCATGAGAACAAGAAATGTGTATGTTTTCACTCAGAAAATTGTGCAACTGTAAGGAGGGCTGGATTATTACCGCTATCATTAATAATAATAAATTTAATTTATATAGCGCTTTTCAAAGACTCAAAGTCGCTTTACAGGGGAGGTAGATTACAAAAACAAAACAAGATTCAGGCATAGATGAAAAGGGGCGGGGGGCAACGGATAGGCAGAGGTGAGTAGATTGATCTTGAGACGGGACTGGAAGATGGAGAGGGACTCAGAGGTGCGGATCTCTTGGGGGAGGGAGTTCCAGAGCCTGGGAGCTTCTCTGGAGAAGGCTCTGTCCCCAAAACTGCGGAGGTTGACTTTTGGATACAGAGGAGACAAGTTGAGGTGGATCTGAGGGACCGTGAGGGTTGGTACGGGGAGAGGAGGTCAGTGAGGTATGAGGGGGCCATATGGTGGAGGGCTTTGTAGGTGAGGACCAGGATTTTGTAGGTGATCCGGTGGTAGCTAGGAAGCCAGTGGAGTTGTCTTGAGGACTGGAGTGATGTGGTGCCAGGATTTGGAGCGGGTGATGAGTCGGGCGGCTGAGTTCTGGACCAGTTGGAGTCGGTTGATGTTGGTAGAGCTGATGCCGAGGAAAAGTTAGTTGCAGTAGTCCAGTCGGGAGGAGATGAAGGCGTGAATGAGTCTTTCAGCAGCGGGGGGTGTGAGAGAGGGTCTGATTTTGGCGATGTTGCGGAGGTGAAAGAAGGAGATTTTAATGACACGACGGATGTGGGGCTCAAGGGAGAGGGTAGAATCAAAGATAACACCAAGGTTGCGGGCCTGGGGAGATGGGAGACAATGGTGCCGTCAATGGTGAGAGTGGGGTTATTGGTTTTGCTGAGTGTGAATTTGGAGCCTATGAGGAGGAATTCTGTTTTGTCGCTGTTGAGTTTGAGGAAGTTGTGTTGCATCCAGGTTTTAATAGCTGACAGACAGGAGTTGATGTGGGAGAGGGGATGATTGTGGGGAGATTTGATGCTGAGGTAGATCTGGGTGTCATTGGCATAGCAATGGAAGTCCAGGTTGAAGTGGCGGAGTATCTGACCAAGAGGGAGGATGTAGATGATGAAGAGCAGGGGGCCGAGTACGGAGCCTTGGGGAACGCCTTGAGTGACTGTGGCAGAGGTGTGGTTATGGAGAGAGATGAAGTGGGATCTGTTGGATAGGTAGGAGTGGAGTCAGCTTTGTGCAGTACCTTTGATACCAAGGTCTTTGAGTCTGGTGAGCAAGATGTTATGGCTCACGGTATCGAAGACTGCACTCAGGTCAATTATTACCCTTATTGTTTTATTGGATATTTGACCATGGTAATGATAGTTTCTAGTTTTATTGATGCAAATTATGTCAAGTTAATAGTATACATGTTTTAATTGCATCAAGTATCTAACCAAGTACCATCTATTAGACTTGTTGGCGTGTAGTAATCAAGGAATTGCAAGAACAGGGGTGGACAGTTCTTAAAGTCGCTGACAGTAATTGACATGAATGAGCCAAAGCTAAGAAACTTATGAGAGATTGGTATTGATTACCAGCTGTATTGAGGTGTTCAAATACAATAGGGTGTTTTCTTTGCTACAAGGCAGATGAAAACTAACTTAATTCACCTTTATGGTACGGTGTTATGATTCTGTTTGTGTTAAGGTTTTGTTTCTGTTTTGTAACTAGCTAAATATCACTCATTGTTCATCTCATCAGAAATTGATGTTACCCTCTTTACGGTATAGATGGCAATCCAATTCTTTCCCATCATTCCTAAACAATACGCGTTTTTTCATCCGCTTTACTTTTTGTTCATTTTCAATATGCACATAAAAAAAAAAACACCCGAGTTGAAACATTGGAGATTCATTTGAATAAAAAAATAAAAAATAAATAAATAAATATATATATATATATATATACAGTGGGGCAAAAAAAAGTATTTAGTCAGCCACCAATTGTGCAAGTTCTCCCACTTAAAAAGATGAGAGAGGCCTGTAATTTTCATCATAGGTACACTTCAACTATGAGAGACAAAATGAGAAAAAAAAACTCAAGAAAATCACATTATAGGATTTTTTATGAATTTATTGGTAAATTATGGTGGAAAATAAGTATTTGGTCAATAACAAAAGTTAATCTCAATACTTTGTTATATACCCTTTGCAATGACAGAGGTCAAACGTTTTCTGTAAGTCTTCACAAGGTTTTCACACACTGTTGCTGGTATTTTGGCCCATTCCTCCATGCAGATCTCCTCTAGAGCAGTGATGTTTTGGGGCTGTCACTGGGCAACACAGACTTTCAACTCCCTCCAAAGATTTTCTATGGGGTGAGATCTGGAGACTGGCTAGGCCACTCCAGGACCTTGAAATGCTTCTAACGAAGCCACTCCTTAGTTTCCCGGCGGTGTGTTTGGGATCATTGTCATGCTGAAAGACCCAGCCACGTTTCATCTTCAATGCCCTTACTGATGGAAGGAGGTTTTCACTCAAAATCTCACAATACATGGCCCCATTCATTCTTTCCTTTACGCGGGTCAGTCTTCCTGGTCCCTTTGCAGAAAAACATCCCCAAAGCATGATGTTTCCACCCCTATGCTTCACATTAGGTACGGTGTTCTTTGCATGCAACTCAGCATTCTTTCTCCTCCAAACACGACAAGTTGAGTTTTTACCAAAAGGTTCTATTTTGGTTTCATCTGACCATATGACATTCTCCCAATCCTCTTCTGGATCATCCAAATGCTCTCTAGCAAACCTCAGACGGGCCTGGACATGTACTGGCTTAAGCAGGGGTACACGTCTGGCACTGCAGGATTTGAGTCCCTGGCGGCGTAGTGTGTTACTGATGGTAGCCTTTGTTACTTTGGTCCCAGCTCTCTGCAGGTCATTCACTAGGTCCCCCCGTGTGGTTCTGGGATTTGTGCTCACCGTTCTTATGATCATTTTGATCCCACGGGGTGAGATCTTGCGTGGAGCCCCAGATCGAGGGAGATTATCAGTGGTCTTGTATGTCTTCCATTTTCTTATAATTGCTCCCACAGTTGATTTCTTCACACCAAGCTGCTTACCTATTGCAGATTCAGTCTTCCCAGCCTGGTGCAGGTCTACAATTTTGTTTCTGGTGTCCTTTGACAGCTCTTTGGTCTTGGCCATAGTGGAGTTTGGTGTGTGACTGTTTGAGGTTGTGGACAGGTGTCTTTTATACTGATGAAGTTCAAACAAGTGCCATTAATACAGGTAACGAGTGGAGGACAGAGAAGCCTCTTAAAGAATAAGTTACAGGTATGTGAGAGCCAGAAATCTTGCTTGTTTGTAGGTGACCAAATACTTATTTTACCGAGGAATTTACCAATAAATTCATTAAAAATCCTACAATGTGATTTTCTGGATTTTTTTTTTCTCATTTTGTCTCTCATAGTTGAAGTGTACCTATGATGAAAATTACAGGCCTCTTTCATCTTTTTAAGTGGGAGAACTTGCACAATTGGTGGCTGACTAAATTTGCCTCACTATATATATATATATATATATATATATATATATATATATATATATATATATATATATATATATATATATATATATATATATATATATACAACAAATTTGGCTGAGGTGGAAAAGTTGGTGTATCTATAAAAGCAAAATGCAACTGCTTTTCGTCAAATAGTAAAATATTCAAACCCTTAATAACAATCGTTATCAATCGGGACTAACAACGAAAAACCCATCGGCATTCAGGTGCCTCAGCATCCATCCAAGAAATTAAACTGTGACTTGGCAATGACACTTTATTCTGATCTACATTTCCTTTCCTGATTTTCCTTTCACTCTCTGATGTATGTATGTGAAGCAGCGATGCCATGAGAATAACCTTTTTTTAAAATCCCAGAGGAGAGGAAGGAGGGTGGCAGGAAGGACATAATGAAGGCGGAGAAGTAGAAGATGAGTAGGAGGGAGAGGGATCGGAGATTGGAAAGCAAAAGTAACAATTATATAAAATGTAACATAAACATTAGTGAAATTACTATGTCTCTGAAGGAGTTATAGGAATTGAGTGAAGGAGCAATAAGGAAATATGGATATATAGTCATGAGGGGCTCTGAAGGACCAATGGAGAAGAGGGGTTGAGGGAGGAGAAAGGAGGGTGAAATGAAGACTGGAAGATAATGGGGGTTGACAGGTAATGAAAAAGATGAGTGGGCATGCAGCAGAAGGGGTGGTGGGGCATGGGAATGGAGGGATGAGGCAAAAAGGTGAAGGTTGTGGCAAGGTCAGATGGGGATTTAATTGGAGGCAGGAAGGATGGGGTGAGAGAAATGCAGGGTTAAGACAGGAGAGGGAGGGAGCTCGGTCAGAGGATAAGGTAGTGGAGGAATCGATCTAACTGGGTTTGATAGTACTTGCAAGATAATCGTAGCATTATTTTAACTTGCTCTGAGCATCAGTGAGGTAGACCTTAATGCCTCAAGACTAGGGCTGGGTATCGTTTAAACATTTTTGATACTGATACCAATACCACTTTGATACTGGTATTTTTTGATACTTGATACTAAGGAGGCCTAAAAAGTATTGAATTCAGTACCCAGCCCCTCTCAAGACAAACTGATAAGTGCCTTGAAGATAAAACCTTTTGAGAGCTAATTTTGTTGACTTTTTCCTGTGTTAAAGAAGGTATCTGACCATCTTAATGTTATTATTACACCAAACCGGTGTACCCGGTTATCAAACTAAGCTGTACTGGTTGCTACTTGTGCAAAAAAAGTAAAATTGTTTGGCTCCAAACAACTCATGACTACGCCAAACAAACTCTGGCTTTACAACGTACCTGCAATTTCTACAGTTTGCGTCTCACAAATACAGAAAAGCTATACATTAGATAACTGGCAACAAGTGAAACAACAAAACCAAAAAGACCAAAATATTTTTCATCCAAACAGCTGGCGGGGTCGAGTACAACGATCATGTGCCAATTAATGACTTGTTTACTTCCCCAAATTGTGACTCAGGCTCAAAATACTCAATGCAGTCTTGGACTGATGCCTTCAAACAGCCAACAGAAACCACAGACCTCAGTCGACCAGCAGTGCTCCAGCTGCGAGGCTCCTGCTGCATCCATCGTCCATGCACTAAGCACATACCGGTACTCACACTTTCTGTAAATAGTCTTAAAAAGACTTTAATTATATGACCTGACATAATTATAATAGGTAGTATTTTTAACATGCAATGACCGCTTTGGTCTTTGTTAATTAGAACTGGCTTCAGAAACCTGCAGACATCCTGATGTGCATAGTGTGTACATAGTACAGTATGCTGGGCAGCACGGTGTACCAGTGGGGCACTATCTGCTGCTGTTGTTGCTGCTAATTTTAGAGATTACATCAGCATCACTAAGATGACAACCTTGTTGAACTCCCTCTCTAAATTCATCTCTGCTTCTTCTCTCACTCTTACCTCAGTCCCTTATCCTCCTGTCATCTTCCCTCCTTGATATTTCCTTCTGTCTAATCTTCCCAGTTTTTATGCCACTGCATGAACATATTAGATGTTTTTCTATAAAACATGCATGGACATAGGGACAAATAGTGTGCACACATTATGTTCTACATTCATATTAATACACTTTCAGTCTTTGGGTCTAGGTTACTTGCTCTATTGTCACGTGTTTCTCTTTTATTGTGTTTAGAAATGGTTCTTTATAAGATTAAGATTTTTCTCTAATGTCCAAAACTTCTTCCCAGTGCATGAACTGCTGGTTTAAGCTGAAGAACAGTTGAGGATGCTTACAGTTCATGTCCAATCAGGAGATCAGAATCAAAGTACAGTTGAAATAAATGGGCGTTGTGCCCCAAATAAAACGCACCACCTACATCTAAATCCCGCTGGCAGCCCTTTGCCTTCTTCTCTTTTCTTTCATCTGTTTGTTTAAACATCATGTGCGTCACCTATGATGGCACTTACTAAGTTTTTTAGGAAATATGCAGAAATTACACCTCTCACGGTTTCATTCTGGGATTTGCAGCTACAGTTCAAGGCCAAAACATAGATGATTGTCACCAATTTCCACAGCCTGTTTTATGTTTTAGCATTTTTTTTTCCTCTGAACTTAAATCTCTCTGTAGTCGGAAAGGGAAGGGCTGGTTTAAATAGCAGGAATTCCTGTCTTGTCCTTCAGAGAGAGAGACACACACACGCACACAAACACAAACGTGATTAGATGGCTACAGTCAGTACATTCACATAGTTGTGTCTTTGTGTGGATTGCATGAACGTATGTTCTTTTTTTTTTTTTGTGAGCAGGACTTACTGTTCTTTGTGTACTCGTCTACTGTACACCGGAAACCATCAGATTATATAGGGCCTTAACATTCTACTTTCTGCTGTGAGGCGACATTATATTTCGTACAGAAGGCAAGGAGTCATGTCATTTTGTAACATTTTTGGAAAGACTTAATAATGATCATTTTAACTGGTCTTAACTAGGTAAGACAACGAAGGAATGGAAACCCACATAAACTGTAACTGTAAGCATGGTGCTAAAATCCACCAAACTAGCACTGGTTTATATCTCCCCTCATAGGCAAGCGTCTCTGTTACTGTCCATGGAAATTACTGTACGGCCACCCAACTGTGTGTGTGTGTGTGTGTGTGTGTGTGTGTGTGTGTGTGTGTGTGTGTGTGTGTGTGTGTGTGTGTGTGTGTGTGTGTGTGTGTGTGTGTGTGTGTGTGTGTGTGTGTGTGTGTGTGTGTGTTGCTGCTGCAAGGGCTTTACCCAGCTCACTTTTTAATTAGCCTGGCAGAACTGATTAGCTGCGAGCAGTAACCAGACAGACAAACGCACACAATGCAGTTGGCCATTTTGTGCAAGCATGTGAAAATATACAAATTAGTGTGTGTGGTGTCCCAGGGGTGACAAAGAGAGACGGGACCCCCTCAGAACTCACTGAACCATGTCACACCTTAGTGAGCAACACACAACCACACGCACAGGATGCTACGGGTATGTCTAGTCAGTGCAAAGTGCCTGATGTGTGTGAGTCTGTGTCTGACAGCTTGTCATTGGACAGGACACATTTCCTGTCAGTCTGTCGGTGCCACGTTTTCCAAAAGCATTGCCATTTTTCTTACATTATCTGTTTTATAAACTTCTGCACACATATTATTTCTACATGTAAGGTGCCCTTAAGTGTCGAGAAAGGCGCCAATACATAAAATGCATTATTATTTATTATTATATTTTTGTCTCTCTTCATTTTCCCCTCTTAACTCTCTCTCTCTTTAAATTCTTCTTTGTTTTTCTGACTTTCTCGCCTCTTTTCTTTATGCTTTGTCTATAATCACCTGACTTAACCCGCCACATGCTCAGACGCACACATTTGCAAACACACTGTTCCAGGAAGTGTTTCCTGTGTGACGTGTATCCTGCTCTGTGTTTTGCAGACAGATCCCACATCATCTTGTACTGATTTACTGTAAATGGTGCTCTGTGACACGTAATGCAGACAAGCGTGTGTTTCTTTACTTTTTGGGTATGAACTTAAAATCAGGGTAGTCACACGGACCAAGATGCTATACGGTACAAGAACTTCATGTTATGAAACCACATTATAGTGGTTATTACTATGTAGAACTCTGTTCATGAAGAGTACAAAACTTAAGTCTTTCCTGTGACAGCTTTGACTTTAATTCCTCTAAATCCTCCTCTTAAAATGGAATTTAATATAAATAAATGCTTCTAAACTGCTACAGTACAGTGATGTGGAGATATTTCCTTTATCTGGCAGTTTTTAGTGTCACATTGACTCCATCTTTTCTTTTGTCTCTTTTTTTTCTTTTAACTGTTTGAATTTCGTCTACGTATGTATTCTTCTGGCTCTTTCTCTGAGGTAATTTATTCTATCCCAGTTATTTTCTAGACCCACCAGCTAGCCACATCTTTAACCAGTTAGGTGTCATGAAATACTAAGATTTTTGTTAATTTTGGTGGCACCTTTGGTCATTACTTAGTTCTGTAACAAAGACCTAGTGATCACTTTGTATCCCCAAACAAGAACAGTAGTTCAATTTCCAAACACACCGCTGTTGCCATGATAAAAAGAAGAGCAACGGATTTACTCATATGAAGGAGGTTTTGTTTGTAACTCAATTGGTAGTTATTAATTATTCAGTGTTTCTACTTGTTTGTGTTAAGACCAGCAGATTGTCAAAAGGTGGACCTCTACGCAGCCTCACAGCAGACCAGTGGGGGGCTTAACTAAGGAAGCTCCAAACTTTGAGAAGTGATTTTCTTTTTGGATGTTTTTCTCCCATAGTTAGCCTTTGTTATATTTTTTAAAACAAAAAAAATGCAGCAGCTGTGTGTGCATATGTGCATGTCTATTAGGGCTGGGGCTTTGACAGCAGGGCAAGGGAATGATGTAGTGCTGCACGCACTAGTATGCAAAAGGGAAAATACCGCAGTTACAATATCTATATGTCTGTCTTCCTGTTTATCTATCTATCTATCTATTTATGTCTCTCTCTCTCTCTCTCTCTCTCTCTCTCTCTCTCTCTCTCTCTCTATCTCTCTCTCTCTGTCCCTCTTGTGTACATAACACTCCTCTGAAGGCAGAGCTCCATGTGCTTGCATCTGATTGGCTGCGGACTAAAAAGATGATGTCATTCCTAGTCGGGAGGTGCGTATCATTTATAGAGCAGAGAGAATTGAGGGTAGAGATCCTGGTTCATAGCAGAAAGAGAGTGAAGCACGGAAAGAGGGGGATGGATACATAGACAGCTGATAAAAATGAGAGAAAAGGAGATCTTTAAAGAAAAGTGGGGCTGAAAAGAGACAATGATCTACACTAGAACAGATACTGAGGCAGGAGAAAAGAGGAAACCGCTAATTTGAGGCAAACACGATGAAGGCAGAGATAGCATAAAGTTGGGGATTTTATTGTCAGAGAGAGAGAAGGAGGAGAAAGGGGGGAAACAAAAAACAGGCAGTGAGGGGGAATATACTAAACGAGAGGGAGGGAGGCCAGAAAGAGAGAAAGGGAGAGGGTGAGAAAGATCCTCCCCTCTCTGAAGTATCTGGTAATAGGAGATTGCATCTCTCCTCTGCTGGAGGAGAATCAGCCAATTACACAACCAGACAGCTCTTATTGTCTATGCTTTTAATTCTTCTCTCTCTCTCTCTCTCTCTCTCTCTCTCTCTCTCTCTCTCTCTCTCTCTCTCTCTCTCTCTCTCTCTCTCTCTTCTCAACGTCAAAACAACACCACAGTACACAAGCTGGTTAATGCGAGAGGAACAGAAGGTTAAGGAAGGCATCGATGCTTACTACCAAAAATAAAATGTTTGTTTAATTATTTAAATCTTTTCAGAAGACATATTATTTGAAGGGTTTTTGTTCACACATGTGCAACTTTAACTCTTTTACCTCTTCAGGATAACCAGTTGAGGCAGAACCAGTACATAATAACATTTTCTATAAAAGTTGTTATGACAGAAGTTCAATTAGAAAACTGCCAATGAAAGGAGGAGTTAATGTGCTTACTATATAGGTACCTGTCTAATGTATATGAAAGCATGTGTTGTGCTGCATGAGATTATATGTGTTGAGAGATGCTTATTTTCTGTGATTTGTGTTGTCCTTGTAAAGCTGCAGAACGGACAGAGTCCAAAACTATTTTCCCTTCGGGGACAATAAAGTATATCTTATCTTATCTTATAACTCCCATTGAGGGTACACAGTACTTTTACAGTGATGTTTTTTCTGTAAATTTGACTTACTTGTAGTGTCAAGTTGAGGTTTGATACATTGTATAAAAAGGTGAGCAACATAAATTCTAGACCTGTGTTTCTGAAGTTTGGACATTTGGATAGTTTCTAAGGAAAACTAAAAATTAAATGTACACATTTCAAATGCTGCTTTAATTTTTGAGGAAAATCAATTACTGTCCTGGGATTAAATGTGTATTTGTTGCCTCTAGATGTCCACTAATAAATAATTAAAGGAGAATTCCGGTCAATTTCAACACGTAGCTCTGTTGTTTGGAAATGTGGAGTGCTGTCAGTAGCAAGAAAAACTAAAACAATTGGTGCTGCCTACACCTTGTTATCCCCCTGCTAGCGTTAGCACCCAACAGGCTTAAACAGGGCAAGTTTTAAACGTGTTTTTAGCCTCTAAACATACTCAAAATGTCATTACAAGTGCCTACCCATGTGCAGTGATTCCTTCTGAGGGAACACAGCAGATTTGACTACAATATTGGATTGTATTAGTTCGACAATCGACTAGTGTGGACTTGACCGGAAAACCGGAAATAAACAGAAGTATGTGCACTGGCTGGATTAACAGAACTTTTATGCCTTTCTGTCACATCTACTGCAATCAGATTTGCTGTGTTCCCTTGGAAGGAATCACTGCAAATGGGTAGGCACTTGTTAATTTTACATATAAGCCTTGTTTTTAACTACATTTCAATTGGTATTTTTTAATGTGTAGTCGGGCTTCATAGTGAAAGTCCTTGAAAAAACGTTAACTTTCACCCATATTTAGCTTGGTTTTCACTCAGGCGGTAGGCTTCTTTTGGCTTTGAAATCACCAAATCAATGCTTAGTAGGGTTAGGAAGTTTGGTTTAGGATTTGCTAATTAAAAGGCTTGAAAAGCCTATTCTCTCTCGGTGTATCCTACTTTAATGGTATCCCACATTTGATGCTTCAAGTAATTATTTGCAGAGATCCAGGTCTGCTTCTAATCGTTTACACCTCAAGCCTCAATGCCTTTTATTACGTCAGTATATTGTTTAGTGATGTACTGTATTAGAGGGATTTATCAGTGATTGTCTCCTATATGTCAAATCCTGTCTACTGTGTCGCAAATCCTCCAGACGGGGGCTTTTTGACAGGGAAAACCCATTATCAGCTTGTGCTATTGTGTTGCATGTCCACATTCGCCAAAATGCCGCCAGCGTCTGTCTTTGTATCTGATAGAGGCTCTGTGATTTTTTTTGGGGTGTAATTTATGCAGCATGCTCACAAAGAGGAGGGGGTTGCCTCAATACACTCAGTTTTATGTTACCAGTAGATCAATAAAGATGCTTCCTTTCTTTCCTCTTTATCTGTCTTTCCTATTCTCTGTCTACATCTCTCGCTTATCCACATCTGCTCAGCAGCCAATCCATCTAATGCAGTTTCCCTCTGCTTGCTCTCGCGTCATCCACGCCACCTCCCATTCCCTCCATCTCTCTCTCTCTCTCTCTCTCTCTCTCTCTCTCTCTCTCTCTCTCTCTCTCTCTCTCTCTCTCTCTCTCTCTCTCTCTCTCTCATGCTGCACAGGTGATGTCATTCTTTTTCAGCTGGATTCTCCTCCCTCCTCCCTCGCTCTCACTCTCTCCGATTTCCATTAGCAGCTGGCTCTCCACGGTACAGCATCCTATCCACGGTAGCTTCTCTCTGAGGGTGGGAGGGAGAGGAAGAATGCCGGCGTGAGGTGTGGGCGCTAACCAGGGAAGAGAGCTTGAAACTGGGTTAAGGGACAGGGATCACTTGCCCCTGCCATGGTGCTGGACACGCACATGCACCGGAGCTCTGTAGAGAGATAAAGAGTTGCAAAGAGACAGAGAAAGGAGTTTGACAGACATAGACATTGAATGAGGAGGAGAGGAGAGCTGCAGGCAAATGATCCAGGCTTTTGGGAGGTGAGAGTGGACTGTTTGGAGGACTTTAAGCCGGGTAAGAGCCTTCTTCCCAGGGGGCTGCAGATGCACAGACAAGCCCATCTTTTTATCCAGCACTGGCTTATCCGTTGAAGAAAGGAACCTCTGCTTCTTTTAAGAAGGAAAGTGAATCTAGAAGAAGACAACTTTCAACAGAAAAATATAATGAATTTGGATCTGAAGTTGGCTTTTTCTTTGACCACACAACCTCCTGCTCTGCGATCAGTTTTGAATATTCTGCAGTTTTCCATTTTAGGAGGGTTTTAAGCTTCTCTGTTCCAATTCTTTTGAATGCATTAGAGAGAAAGCGTGACACATAAATGGATCTGCCTTGACTTTAAGTCTCCCTCTATAGCGACAGTCTTCTACCTTTTACTGCCAAATGAACACAAAGGTTTTTGAAAAAACTCCTGGACAATTCTTTTTCAGCAAAGAGGTCGGCATCAGCTCTTGCCCTCCACTTTGACTTCTTTTTTTTTTTTTCTTCATCTCTTGGTGAACGAGGGGAAACTTCCCCTTGCTGGCACCCTTCCTCCTGTCGAAATGGCTTTCCTGGTCCGTTGCTATGCCAACTGCTTGCAGCCGTGGTCCTCCAAAGTAAGCGATGTCGTAATCCCTTTTCTGGCCAGTGCCTCTGGCTTAGGATGCTGCTCTCTCTCTCTCTCTCTCTCTCTCTCTCTCTCTCTCTCTCTCTCTCTCTCTCTCTCTCTCTCTCTGTGTGAGTGATAGGGTGGGGATGAGAGAAAATAAGCTTGATTTATATGCATATGATGAATATTTATTGTGTCGGTTTGTGTGTGTGTCACTTTCATGCTTTGCTTCTTCCTTTTTAATTTTAACTATTTTATCCTGAAAAATACTGATATGCACAACGTGTATGTATTCCCCCCCCCAGCCTTTTTGTGGTGTGGTAGAACATAACACCACCTTACAACAGCCACGAACCCCAAAGAGTAAATAAAACAGAACAGAAATGACTTGCTCATGTTTGTACAGTGTTAAGTCACCTGAGAAGGTAAACCTGATGGCAGTGTACATATCAAAACATTGCACTGTGTGGACACTGAAGTGCTTTGATATCTATGCACCAATGTTTTATTCTTCCTAGCACCACTCCTTACTCCCCAAAGGACCCACTGATTGGAGGGTTTCCAAAAATAATTTTAGGAAGTCCCTGTTCTCTGCAGTAAAGTGCTGTTGTAATCAGGGTGACAAATGTACATTTCCGTACACTTATTTGTTTTTCCTTAGATCTGTCATCTTATACATGTAATCCATGCGATCTGTCTAATCTGTCTATTGGCTCCCAGTAGTCAGCAGTACACTGGTAATGATGCAGCTATGTGTATAATTAACAGTTTGATGTCCTAGTTTTAGTCGCTCAGAATAATCCGCCAGTTATCCTAGCCTCTAGTGAACTTCTTGGTGATGCAAGGAAAGCAACTACGGTGCATGAATTGTGAGTTGTATTGTCGTTTGTTCTATTTTTTTTTTAAATATTCAAACTAACATGCCAGGACTCCTCTGCTGTACGGCTCATTGGTTGTCCGAGCAGAATAGCTGTCAGATAGATCCCTATGTGTCTGTCTCTTTGGGAGCTCCTGTCTGGGTGCTGAAAGCCTCGGAGATGTTTGTCTTCATTGTGTGTGTGTGTGTGTGTGTGTGTGTGTGTGTGTGTGTGTGTGTGTGTGTGTGTGTGTGTGTGTGTGTGTGTGTGTGTGTGTGTGTGTGTGTGTGTGTGTGTGTGTGTGTGTGTGTGTGTGTGTGTGTGTGTGTGTTCAGTAGGATAAGTAATAATTAGGTCCCTGGAGATGAAAAGGGATGAGAGATGTTCAAGTGAAAAGATTCTCAGTCTAAGATAACACATTAAATCTGTACCACACGCAGTCACTGAACATGGTCTTAAATACCTTTTATTACTCGTCTTTATTGCTTTCCATCTCTTGTGTGATCCAAATTGTACAATGATCTTTCATTACTGGCAAGGGGTCTAATGTCTGCTGCTGAATGAAAAGCTTGTAAATCCAATAGCAATATTACTATTTGAATTTCAAAAACATCTTCCAACAATACATTATTCTAATTATGATGAATATTATTATAGATAAACAGACATTTTGGATAAGGATACCATAAATCAAAGAAAATGAAATCATTGTGACCAAGATATGTACTGAGCAGGACATTTCACATTTGAAAAATAAACTTCTTAATAGGGCTGCAACAATTAGACACAGCAATTATTTCTTTGAATAATCTGTTATTGTTTAGTCTCTAAAATGTCCACAAAAAAAAAGAAGTAAAAAAGGCCGAAGTTGCTTTCTTCATATATCTTATTTATTAGATTATTAGTGCAATACTCCAAATAATAATAATAATCACTTTCAATGATCACATAAGACAAATAAAAGGAGCAAATCCTCACAGTTGAGTTCAGTTTGAAAATGAACATTCTGTTGATTGACTAATCATTTCAGTTCTGCTTGTGAAACTGTTATGACCTCAAACTTTATTATTATTTTTGTACTGACTTGAAATGCTTTAGGTCCAATGTCGTAGACAAAGCTTTTTTTCCTTTGATTGTTGTTTTTGAACCGTTGTATCTGTATGTTATTACTGGCCCATCTATTCTGCATGAGTCTAGCTAATTTATCTTCCGTTTAGAGCCGCTGAGGTTTTCATCCAGCTCGCCCTGTTTGAAGTCCATAGTTAATTGGTTGGCGTCTGTGATGAGCCCACCTTTTGCAAAGGTTAATTAAGTTTCCCTTTTCCTCCCATTAGGCAACACATGCTCTATGTGGAGGTACAGTAGCAATCAAAAACACTGCAGTTGGGTTTGCAGGGAAGAGAAGCACAGTAGAAAATAGAGTGTGAGGGTGGTTTGCCAAGGGATTTTAACTCTCTGAAAAAGTTGTGTGAATTAATTCTGCGATCTCAAGGAAAGAGGGATAAGGAAAAGAAGCAAGAAAAACTGTCCATATTCCACCAGTGTATGGGCAGTTTTGCATTTAATACATTGCCCACCAGTCAGAGGCTTAATTAACCTAAAGCAATCTTGGTCTGACAACTAGTCCACTTACAACAGGAGAAAGTAGTAAGCAGGCCGTTTGATTTATATAAGTCACTTAGTTTTACGTCTCAACAGTGAATCTGCGGCTGCCAACAGGCTTTTACTATCTTTTCTACTGCTTTGTTTATGACAGACTTGGAGAATAACCCTCTAGGCTTTACTGCTATGGAAACAAACTGTTTATTTTGCCATTTAGGCACTTTTGTTCATTACCACTGTTCTAAACTGCATCTCTTTACCAAATAGCATCATACTCTCTCACTCTAATTTCTAACGTCAGAGTATAGTTATTGATATATCGACTGTGTGGATGGAAATTTGGTATCAGACAGCGAAATCTAGGCCAGTGGATTTGCTCTGTGGGGCCAGCAGGGCCACCGTGCAGTTATGAGGCCTAGATTCATTTGCATGACTAAACAAGACAGAACTTTAAAAGGGAGGTCTGCTTAGGATAGAATAGTCTCCTAAGAAAGCAGTCAGTTGATGTGACGTTTAAGAGGCTTTCAACATCTTTTATTATTTAATTGTGTTGTGTTTTATTTGTGAACTATCTCTTTAAATCATGTCCTGCTCATCCTGGTGGAACACAACCTCAGTGCATGTCCTCTCGCTGCTGGAAGACTTGTCAAAATGTTCTGCCGCCGAACTCTCTGACCCTCCCTTCTGCCTACATGGGACCTGTTTTCCGAGCTGTGTTTTCTTGTGCCTCTCCCATGTTTTCTCTCATTCTTTTTTTTTCTTCTTTGTCTCTCTTTTCCTTCTGTTTTTAGCAATGACTTCCTGCTGTCTTCCTCTTTCCCCTTTCCTTCCTTTCTCATCTGTTTTTAGTATGGGACTCTTCTATCCTCTACTACTTGTTCATCTCTTCATCTCCCTCTCCCTTTTCCTATCTATTATTTAAACATCAATAATGGGGCCTGTTGTTGATGCCAGCCTGATGCTGCTGTTGCTGCCCTGCTGGGCGGTATTCTCACTCATCAGCTGCTTCCTGTCTTATAAATCACAACAACTCCTTCTAAAACCATCTGCATCCTCACATGTCCAACCTTTGCTCTCTGTTTATGCACCAAATGGCACCCATTACTTATGACCCTTCCAGATGCCTTGCATTTCCTTTTCACTGCTTTCCCTGTAGCTTCTTTGTAGTGTGGTGTAACAATGAACTTATATCTACAAGTTGGTTTAAAGTTGGCTACTTTGCTGCTGGTGGCATCAAATGACTTAGTAACTGATTTGAGAAATGATACTGATACTTATGGAAAAATGTATGGACTTAATTTGTGGAAGAACACAGCTTGCTTTAAAGGAACTGCAGGTTTGTTGATCTTTGTTGCTCAGTTGAAAGACTTTCTTTCTTTCTTATTTCATATGTGCTATGAACATCAGTCATTTCTTACCAGGTAAGCTTTTGCTTAAAGAAACAGGAAGTGTCATGCTTTACTGATGGGAGGATTTGTGCTCAACACAAGCACAAAACTTAGTCCCCCCTCTCGTGTGCAGTCTTCCCTGGCAGAGTGCAGCAGGTCCAGACTCAGGTTGACCCAGGCTGCTGCCTTTGCTTCCCTCAGCAATCAATGGGCCTGCCTTAACATTGGCATAATCAGTTTGTGTGGACTCCATGCTGCGTAGAATAGTAATGGGCTATGGAGGCGTTGGTTGCAGAGAGCTACAGTGGGACGATGGATTCAGTGCAAAGGCAGGAAGGAAACAACGCGTCCTATCCAACAAAGTTCCTCTCTTAACCTGCAGGAACCTCCATGGAAACATGGACTAAAATACATACAAACAATAACAAGATAGAGCCAGTTCAGTTAATGGTTGGTTCCTAACGAGTCATTTTAGGGTGCAAAGTAGATTTGAATGAGGGAAAATATTTGAAAGTATATTTTATTGATCTTCTGTTCAGTGTCTTCAGACTTCTGTTTAAACAGCTAAATGCTATATTTGATTCAAGCTACAGTTACTAGCCTACCATTCGTCATCAAATCAGATAGGATAGATAGCTACATTAAACTGCTGAACATCTATTGAGTGGAGTAAGAAGATTAAGTATTCGTCAGTACAGTGTATTGACCCTTTTCCTCAGTGCTGTGGCTTCATGCCCAGACAGCGCTACGAGTCAGATTAGGAACTGAGCACCTCGAAGCTTTGCATTTTTTTTCAAGAAGGGACACGTTCAGATGTCACTCTGAGGGATAAAGATAACACCTCAAGTAATTACCAAACTGATTTCAATTCAAAGATGAAATTAAGTGATTGTTGCGGTTTAAATGGAGGAGAAATTGGCAGAAACCATGACCAAGAAAGTATGGTGACATGGGACATATACATGGTTTAATTTAGATCCTAATGTTCAGAGAGACATTTCTCATACTTACCATTTGAAGAAGCTTTAAAAGTGTCAGTGAAATACCTAAAATGTGTTTTTTCAATTTTCTAATCAAGGTCGAAGTAAACAGTAATCATAGCATCCAGATTTCAAATGTGCAATCCCTAAAAAACTGACATCTGGAGCATCTGAATGTTGTTTTCTAAACTTGGAATACATATTTTACTCTCATTACTTTAGAGGAACGATAACTTGCAAACCAGAGTTACTGAAAACCAGTGGCTCATGCAATAGCTATTGCAGACCAAAACAAGACGCGGCATTCAAATTAGCTACTATAACAAAGAAGGTGACATTTAAATACTGTCAGAGGCCAGTGCGTCAAATAAGCAAAATGAAGATAAATCCTAGTTTATGGGGATCAGTTTTGCTGTGGCACATAAGAATAAAGTTAGACTAAAAAAGTAGAAAAGACCCCCATTGTTTTCAGCATATTGATATTTGGTTTATAAAAAAAAAAAACGCTGCGCTCAACAGGTTATAGTAAGAGTAGCTGCCAATCATGAATTGTACTTTATACTGTAATCCTCTGCATCATCAGATCAGCGCATAGAAACGGCAGGCACCATTAAAAAAGTATTAGATAGTTGCACAGTGGCTCCCTCGGTACCTGAATATGTTGACAGAACCATTTTGGATGCACTAAGAGGATGACCTTTTGCCAGGTGATACTGTATAATGCCACAGCCTCTTACTGTGACATTGGCCTTGGCAGATTTATACCCCTTTCACACAGAGGGCTCAACCAGGGTTGACTTTGTGTGTGAAAGGGTTAACCCGGTTGGTCAGGCGCGGGTCAGTTTTAATGTGAATTGCACTTGACCGTGCGGGACAAACTATGTCATTGGTTGGAAATGGGGGCACACGACAGTCGTCACATGTCATCGCACACTTTGAGAAAAAAACAGCAACATAGATTTTATCGTATGCAAATACGTTTTATATCTTTCTCTCTCTCTCTCTCTCTCTCTCTCGCTCTCGCTCTCGCTCGCTCTCTCTCTCTCTCTCTCTCTCTCTCTCTCTCTCTCTCTCTCTCTCTCTCTCTCTCTCTCTCTCTCTCTCTCTCTCTCTCTCTCTCTCTCTCTCTCTCTCTTTCGCGCCAGCCCGAGAAACATCTGCAGTGTAGTGTGACCACTGATTCGCACGGATCTCTCTTTTTTTATCTCTTTTTTTTTTAAGATAAATGTTCTCCCCTTGTCCTAAAATGGCCATAAATCAATACTAGACTACTCTTTATTTATGGCTGCACCTGCATTGAATGAAATGCAGAGCAGGAGAAAAGAGCGTCTGTCTCCACACAATCATCTGATGAGTGTTTGATGGTTATTTATTTGTGCTTTAGAACATAACCGCTGTGAAACGATCAGAGAAGTATATTTTTATTTCTCTCGTTCACAGCTCTGTTGCGCTCTCTCTCTCTCTCTCTCTCTCTCTCTCTCTCTCTCTCTCTCTCTCTCTCTCTCTCTCTCCCCGCTCGCCTGAGCTCGCAGCGCAACGACTCTACAGCCTGCAGTTTACTGTACAATGAGGACTTACAAAACACTAGTTCTGGTGGTGTGCAGCTAGACTTGAGTAGGCCTATGTGATAATGTTAGCCGTTCACTGAAATTGTATTTTTATATAACTTCACGTGACAAATAAATTGAGTGATTTATATGACATGTAAATTCCCGCCAGTTTCCAGCACGTGGTGTAATTTTATGTATCTCTCTGGTTTTGACCCAGTTCATATCTGAATTGTCATGACCAGGGATCAACCCTTGTACACTGGCTTGGTTTGAATTGACAAAAGAAGGGTTGAACACAGGTCAGATTACCCTGGTCCAACCCTGGTCGTTGGTGTGAAAGAGGTTTACCCTGACCTCAAGCCCAGAGACAGGCTGATTTACAGACTGACAGAAATCATGCAGGGTGTCAAGGTAATGTGGCCCTTGAGCCCAGAGAGATGGGGGGAGGGGGTGCATCCATTTAAGAGCATGAGGAGAGAGAGTAAATGAGTGAGAGACAGAAGACAGAGAGAGAGAGAATCAAAGCAAGAGGCAACAATAGAGAGAGGGCTTTTAGTATGCCAAGGGAGGTCTAGGATATCATATGCACAGGAAGTAGGAGTGATAAAGATCGATATGGGTTGCATTAGGCCAGGCCATGCCATGCCCAACTCCCCTCCCATAAGTCATAAATTACTATTCAATCCTTGGAAACAAAAACATGCATTGTTGCTAAATTTTCCTTTCTCTGTTCCATGTGCATCCCTTATATTAGGTCACTTTGTAATTTTGAAAATTTTAAAACTGAAAAATCATTGCATATTATATAGGCACAACATACACTATTGCTGGCTTTGGGGCATGCCGTAAAACATCACAAATACTATAAACCTTTGTGTAAAACAATATGTATGCTATATGTGACAATGGAGGTCCCAAAAAGCATCTTTGCATCTTGTTGGCATTTTTTAAGATCAAAAGCAGAAAATCCTACATGGAATGGGGTCTGGTCAGTAAGTAGCCTTAGTGAAGCGTTTGCACATTCAATGTATTGGTCAAAGGCAAATTGTTGGCAGTGTTTGAGTAATTTATTAGCTTTTTGCACATTTTTCACAGCTGATCTGGATATAATCAGGGTACAATTGGTAATAATTGATAGCCAGTCACCTGTCACATATAAAATGCAAATATCCTCAGATTTCATTATGGAACCCATTCAAATACTAGTTATGGTGCAGACAAAGGTCATGGGTGACCATTCTCAGCTGATAGAAAAGTCACCCGTTTGCTTAGTAGTTTACCACAATTCACCTTTTGATGTCGAAAAGAAAATGCAGTGCTATTTGATTGCTTCACTGGGTACAGTGGCAAAAAAGAGCTATTGTTTTGTCCTGAATGGTGTAATTAATGTCCATTAGCTATGATAGGCTGACATTTTAGAGGGAAAAGCCCACTCAGTCCCTATATGCATTAACATGCCCAAGCTGGTCAACATTACTGGGCTAAATGAACTGAAATTGAGGCTGCTCATGTGGCGATGCACTCTAGCCTTTGTTACACACACACACACACACACACACACACACACACACACACACACACACACACACACACACACCTACATCCTGGGACTCTAAAATGGTCATAGCATAATATCCACATGCATATAATACATGTGCACATACACATGCATTACTCCCCCTCATTTTATGTATGCAGACTCCACCTACCAGAGCTCTGTCAGATATGAGCTGCTACCCCCATCTGCACACACACGCGCGCACACACACACACACACACACACACACACACACACACACACACACACACACACACACACACACACACACACACACCCACACCGTAGTGCTGATATTTCAACCACCCATAGTCCCCACCCCCCCCCAATTTCACTTGGCTCCCATTATCTCACTGATATTGATCCCCATCCCCTCCTTTGCCTGCACAACCAGAGAGCCTTTACTGGATAATTTTCAAGGGCATTTATAAATACATGGATGGTGATTGCTCTGTGGGTGTTTGTGAATGTGTGAGAAAGAGAAAGGAAAAACAATGAGAAAGAGAGTATGGGGGAAGCAGACAGTGTGTGGTATGAAAACAAAGGCCGTCAGGCAAGAAGGAGATCTAAACCCTATTCATTTGCTAATCTTTTTTTTTTTTTTGTGACCAACCAATCTCTAAAGCAAACAACTCTTTGCACTAACCTACAAATACACTTGCTATTTGAAGGTTTGCTTCAGTGAAGAAAAAAGCAATCCTGGCATTTCTTTTGATTTGAATTTAAGTCAACTATTATTATAACTACATTTCTGCATTCCCATTTTTACACTGAATATTCATTAAAACACACTTTTTTTTACATAAAAATGCACATCTGTAGACTGTCATGTTGAGACATCTTGGCAGCAGCATGGGACATTCACAAAAAAAAAAAGCAGCCAAATGATTATAAATTCAAACCATAATGGAAAGAGTTGCTTTGTTTAACCATATTAGCCCCAGTTCAGGCTCATATCTAGCAGTTGCTCTGACCTACTTTTGTTGTCAAGGATAGTTTTTGTCAGGAAAAATAATAAAATGTCTGATAAACGTTGGAGTTCAGGAAGTAAAGTTAATTTCCTGTCCTGCCGATAGAACCAAAATTGCAGTGAGCTCTGTCTGGGCTGAGGTGAGTGGGCCAACAGAGTGAAGCAGGATCCAACACTTACAAAAACACCACAGGAGAACCAAAGGGTGAGGCTGCCCCTCTACCCGGCCTCTGTGTCAACCTGTATGGGTGCCAGGGACCCACTGCATGTGTGTGTGTGTTTTTTGTTTGTATGTGTGAAGTAGTGTGGGTTGGGCTGCATGGCAGGAAGCATCTGTTATCACAGGGGAGCCGGGAGGTACTAAGGTGTATGTGTCTGTATGTGTCTGTGCACATACGTGTGTGTGCATGCACAAGTAGTCGTGTCATTATTCAAGCCAAGTGTTTAGCCTTCCCTCCTGTATCCGGCAGACCTGGCCGTGGCCCACCTTCCTCAGGGGCCCAGACAGAGACGCCTTGCAGCTTCCTGTACAATGCACACACACACACCCGCACACACACACAGAACAAAAGAAAGACTTGATAGTGTACAAGATCAAGTTCGCTAGAAACCCTACATACACACATTTGATTTGACCAGCATATTACCCTGTCAGATTGATCTCAAGAAGTGGCGTATGGATGATATGTCAATTCGTTTGCCATTTTGGTTTGTTATGAAGACGCATAATCGCTTTTTATTTTAACGCTGTTTGGCTTCCATTGACTTACATTACCTTGCGATTGCGTGTCAATTTACACCGTAGCGAGTAGTATGAAAGCCCGAAAATCCGCATAGGGAGGTTGGTTGGGGTGGTGGATGGGTCAAACAACACAGGACTTTCACCCTGGAGACCGGGGATCGTGTTCCACGTGTCACGTTACGCGGTTGGTGTGTTCCCAGTGTAACACTGTTTGGCATCAACTACTTTGCTAACTGCTGCCACAAACACGCATGCTCTGCGTGGAGCCTCCGCAGAACCATAATTCATACTTAACGCTCTTTAAAGAAAGTAATTTCCACTACAGCCTGTGATACCTTCAGTCCTCCAGAGTAAAATACTTGACTCTGCAGAGGTACTGACCCATTCTAATTACCTTATTCACTTTGTAAGCCACCAGAAAACTGAATGAGCATGCAGAGTTGAGTACTTTACCGATTTAGTTGTGAAATTCCCGGTACAATGAGTTGCATGGTTTCTGTATATCTCTTGAACTATGACTTGACTTGTTTTTTAGCAGCCAATCACGTTGCACAATCATGGGGGAAATCTGCATAGGTAGGGTAATGTGTCCAGGATTTTAGTATGTGTGGATGATTAACTAAACATGAAATGAGGGCAAAGAAACACCCCACATATGCACAGACTCTGTTTTTCCTCTTTCCTTCCATTTCTATTTACTTCCTTTGTTTATCTTTCCTTCCACCTTCTCTCCATGTGTGTCTCTCTGCATCTCTATCCTTTATTACTCTCAAACAACTGTGGCAAAAGTTAAATCAGGATGCAGTTATTTTCCATAACTGATTAATATCAGAAAATAAATGTGTTTCAGAGATTTCTAGGCAATGTGTTGCTGTACCAAATCACCTTATGTTGAAAAAAGGTTTTCCATTTCAGCTGCCACACTTTCAAGCTCTAACCATTGATGTCTCCTTTTTTCATTCAAAACATTTGTGAGCATACTGTATGCTGCTGAAAACCGTACTGACAAGTAAAAATCAGCGGAGTCCCCCTTTTAATATTAAAAGAAACAGAAGCACCGCTTTGACCCCAGACTCAGCAGACGACACATGCTTCCTGAACAAACTCTTCTCAATGCATGATCAAGTGCTTATACTTGTGACAAGTGGTGTTTATTCCCTTAACTAGGGTTAATCTAAATGTGTGGCCCAGTAGAATATATGAATGCATAATTAACAAACATTTCTACTTTGGTTAAGGTTTTCACTGCAAGTAAGAGACACGTTTTACAAAGTAGGTCTGTGTGTGTGTGTGTGTGTGTGTGTGTGTGTGTGTGTGTCTGCTTGACAGTATTTGAGTCCTCATCTCCTCATGTGGTCCCCTGCTAACTCCACCCACTCTCTCTCTCTCCTTCCCTCTCTCTGTGGCATGTCTGCCTTCGCAGTAGTCACCTCCAATTCTTGCTTCAATTCATTACGTCTCCCCTTTCCCCAGCTGGTATACACACACACACACACACACACACACACACATTGACTGCCAGAGATATGTAGTCTGGACTGAGGTAAAATTGGATTCTTAAGAGAATATTTGAGACTTTTTATCTTCATTTGTTCCCTCCCTTTCACTTCACCCTCATTCCACCTCTTGCTTTCAATTCAATGCTTATTGTACACTCTTTCCCACTTTCCCTATCTTTGCTCTCTCTCTAACACACACACACACACACACACACACACACACACACACACACACACACACACACACACACACACACACACACACACACTCAATCCAGTCTCAATCATATGCTGCACTCTGCCCCTCTCACTGTTACCCTTTTACACTCTCTCTGTCTCTCTATCTCTCTTACACTCAGTCATATTCACTTCAGGTCCCTCTATTTTCTCCCCATCTCCATCTTTCTCCCTTCACTGTATCTTAATCCAAGCATCTGCGGACTTGCCAGTAATAGAGTGGAGCATTGCTGTGTGCTAAGCCTATTCAGTAAGCTCAGTGTATGTTTTACTGAATGAAGCCCAGATGCAGCGCAGTTCACAGATAATATACTCTATTTGTGTGTGTAGATTGGCATGATTTTGTCTTGTGTATTCATTTTTGGAAGGGTTGATGTAGGCATCAACCCGTGTGTGTGTGTGTGTGTGTGTGTGTGTGTGTGTGTGTGTGTGTGTGTGTGTGTGTGTGTGTGTGTGTGTGTGTGTGTGTGTGTGTGTGTGTGTGTGTGTGTGTGTGTGTGTGCATGCATGCATGTATTTTTCTCTCGTATTGCTCATGAATGTGCACGTTTCCTGACACAGTCACCCTCTTACGACATTCGACCAAGCCGAAAGTGGCCTTGATTGATCAAAGCTTTCTGCAACGCTACAGGGCTAAATCTGTAGCTTCAAAGTGTGTGTGTGTGTGCGTGTGCGTGTGTGTGCAGCAGTGCCAATGTTCTCACCTGGCTAGTCTGATGAGGCTTCTTGCAGTCATTTCATTCCTAGTTGCTCCCTTTGATGCAGTATTGCGTGTTGGAGCTGAAATGGGGGTTTGATCTAGAAGGGAAAGAAATACAAGAATAGAAAACCTCAAAGGAGAAATTGACAGACAGTACGACTGGAATAGTGACAGGGAAACTGGAGAGCGGAGGCTGTAGTGAGGGAGTGAACCACTGGACATGGAGATCGACTGCAAACGGGAATTTGTAACCAAGATAATCAAAGCGAAGAAGTGAGATCGGTCGAAAAAGAGACGCAAAGCTGACTCCGAGAGCAGAGAAATGAAAAAGACTGCAGCTACATTGTGTCTTTGCACATAGGTGAACTGCTGCTGTGGTGTGGTTTTTGGTGCAATAACCTGCACTGGGAGCTAACTTAACACATGAGGACAGCTGTTATGAGTGAAGGCATATGTTAACAGCTAGTGTTTCCTGTTTTAGTGTGTAGTTATGCTCTAAATGCATAGTGGGAAAGCATTTTATGGAATTTAATGAACACTTTTTTTCTCTGGAGCTTCTATTTAAAAAAATAAAAATAAAAAAAAGTTGTTGCTAGAAAACTGTCTTTCTTACCTCAACACAAATGTTAACTTGCATAGTTTAACATGCTCATTTAGTTTTTACTTCATTGCTGATTGATGGTTGTGTTGCTTGGCGTACCACTCAAGTCATGTCAAGGCAAGTTTGTCACTGCTGACATCTACAGGCCGGCCATGTTCATGTCAGATACCCCACCAGTGACCTCACCATCCATTACCATGCCTGTATTTACTCAGCTGTGGGGTTATGAGTAGTGAAGCCAAGCCAGTTATAAAACAGGACTTAATTGTTATTATTCCCTTATCCTCTACAGTCAGTAGAAATTTGATTATTTTGGGGGGCTATTAATGATACTTGAATAAACATTGGTCAGCACTAGTCCTTTTGTATCTATATTTAGCACCATCATAATACCCTATCCATGTAGTACGTCATTATAGATTATTGGGTTTTGGCATCTGTTTGGATTTGTGAGTAATGGGACAGTATTCTTAAGTATGCATATAGATTAGCTAAAACCCAGTGATCTCCCAGTGATCATCAGCAAAATGAACAACCCTAAAAATCTTTATTTTATTACACTTCAGCATCCGTTTGGATACACTGCTATACCTCTTCTACCTGTGATACTGTCATTTAGTTTTCTCTTTGCAAATGCAACAGCATTGTCTTTATTCATTGAGCTTTGTTTGTGTCATTGTTTGTTGAACCCACTTTAATTATCATCCTCATCAGAATTTATCAGCCTCATCACATTTTCTTTAATTACTTAGCTAAGCCATTTGTCCTCTTTTATTATTCATTTCAATGTGTTGTTCTCGCTCTTGCTTCGGTTTCTTTTTGTCTCATTGTGTATGTTGGTGTGCACGTCTCCGTCATGCTCCATCTATAAATCTTCTTACTTATCCTCCTCTATTAGCTGGTCTCTGATCTGTCGTTGTCTAGGTATCTGTCTGTGTAGATGTCTCTCTTTCTCTCTGATTACCAGTGGTTTAGTGAAGTCTCAGGTGTGTCCTGCCATTAAGTCAATAAATGGTATCTCTGCCTGAGCTTCAACAATATTTGGTCAGAAAACGACTAGGCCTAACTGATAATTAATGTAAAATGTAATTCAAGGTAAAGTAGCACCACTGTTTTGAAAATCATTTTAATGGTGTGGCCCCTTCTGGGACCCTCAACCAACCAACTCCAGATTATAATAATAGACAGACCAGGCCTCATCCATTAATGTCTTCAAGGTTTCCCAACAACCATTCCCAAAACATCTCTCTGCGCTTTGACCTACAATGTAGCAAAGATTATCTCAGCACTAAAATGCCTTTGGGAAACCCGGTCGCTTGTCTGTGTAGCCAAATGGCCAGTCTGGGATTTATAGCCCATTTTATCACCGAGGAAATGGGGGGGGAACGGAGCACTCAGGCCCACAGCTAGTTAATCTCATTGTTAAAATTGGAAGCAATAAGTGAAACCGAGTTAGGTTTTATACAAGAAGGAATAAGAAGATTTCACCCTAATATGTTTTGACTGGTTTGTTTTGCTTTCAGGGACCTGAGTCTATCTACAGAAAGACAAAAAAAGTCGTAAAATTAGCCAAAAAACTGCAGAGTGGCCTTTTTTCAAATAAGAAATATTAAATATGTCCTTTTAGTAAAACTAGCTTTTATTCCGATATAGCCTAATTTCTAACCACAAAGTATTTATTTAGTACTAACCACAAAGTCTCTTTAATCTTAGTGTGTGATTTGATGATTACTGAATAAATAAATGCATTTTCACACATCATTGTTAACAGTAAACCGTAAACATACCATCCCTACCAGTTGTGTTCTCTGTTCACAACATTAGCCAATTATTCATTTATAAACTGCCAAACTAGGTAACAACTTGATGTTCTGACAGCTCCAGGCTTGTTCCTTGTGGATTTGCTCCTTCTTTGGCTGCTGCATCTTTCTTAGAATGAATCTTTTCTCACCCTTATTATAATAGATGATAGGTTAATTTCTCTGGAGTTAATCAGACTCTCTAAGTGCTTAGTGTTGTGTAAGCACGGCCTGTTTGACTGCAACATGACATTTACAGCCAACTCGATGCTCTTATGATTGTGCCCTCTCGTTGACATGATAGAATTGTACAGCTGAAGGAACCTTACACATTTATATTTAATTTCCTAACTCTCATTCTTAATGCATGAGGAAAATGGGAGACCCCCTAACTCCCCCACCCCCACGGCTCAGCCCGCTGGGAGAGGGAAAGAGGAGGATTAAAGCAGGATTAAGTATGTGGTGTGAATAGGAGCCACGAGACCACCACAATTATTCACTTTCTCCCATCACTTCTCCCATCACACACACTCGCTCGACTTCCCCCTTCCATCCTTCCCTCTCTCATACACTCACACATTATCTCCCTCTGTCTGTCCTTGCCTTATTTGATTCCCTGGTACCTCCAAAACATAGACTTTTGAGACCATTTAAAACTCACCTTTGTTCTGTCTTTCTTTGCTCCCTCTCCAGGTGCCAAATGTTGTGGGAGCATGGGTCTCTTTCCATTAATGTGTTGTCATATCTGAATAAAGTCATAAGAACCATTAACGTAAAAGTCACCACGTGTTTGAATGACACAAAGCCAAAACTTTAACAGCTAGATGGAGCCAGCAATGTCACATTATGTTGACATGTTATATGTCTGAAAAAGTGTATTTCCAAAAAATATCAAACCTTTCCATTACCTCCTCAATACCCTGCTTCTCATAGCACCTCTTCGATTACCATATATCAGTATCAGCAATTCACAGCCAATAGAAATGTTGCTGCTGGATTCCCAAACTTCTCGTTTACTCTATGATCATGACAAGATGAAGGTCTGGCTGTTCAATCATATGCCATATTTTTATCCTTTCAGTATCTTCTTTTGGTAAGCTTTGTGTGTGTGCTTCTTTTCCATGAGTCCTGATTGACTCGGCTGTTGGACACATTCATTTCTGGCTCTATGTATGTAGATTCGGGTGAATGTATAAGATGGATCCAGGGTGGGCGCTTCATGATCACTAGGTTATAACTGCTCCATCTATCCCCCCTCACTTTTTTTGTCTGTTCTTATTCCCACAGAAACACAACTAGAAGTAAAGAGTGTTGGTCAACAGCAAGCATTGGGGATGAGTCTAGAGAATTTGACTTGTGTATATGTGTGATTAAGTCAATAACATAAAGAGTCTAGGATTAGGTGTTGCCTGCGGTTTAATAACTGAAACACACAATTCATTACACTGCCGTACCTAATGGGAAATGGATTTCAGTTAAATACTACATCAGTCACACTTGAACTAATGTCAGAGATCTGTGAGTCAGTATGTGTGTCTGAATGTTTCAGTCGCACACTTTGAAATTGGAATCATATTGTTTAGATGTTTGCTAATCATATGAATTATTATTTATGAGTGACGGAGACAAACAGAGGGTCTCAGAATGTATTAATAGTGGTATACTACAATAATATAGGTGTGTGTGTGTGTGTGTGTGTGTGTGTGTGTGTGTGTGTGTGTGTGTGTGTGTGTGTGTGTGTGTGTGTGTGTTTAATTATATTCGTGGGGTCCAAAAAGCGGGAATATAGCATACTTGTGGGGTCCGACCAGCCTTGTGGGGCCCAAAATGCTGGACCCCACAAGGTAAAAGGTATGTTTGAGGGTTAAGACTTGGTTTTAGGATTAGGGTTATAATTAGGTTATGGTAAGGGTTAAGGTTAGGCATTTAGTTGTGATGGTTAAGGCTAGGGAATGCATTATGTCAATGACGGGTCCCCACTAAGATAGTGAGACGCACTTTTGTGTGTGTGTGTGTGTGTGTGTGTGTGTGTGTGTGTGTGTGTGTGTGTGTGTGTGTGTGTGTGTGTGTGTGTGTGTGTGTGTGTGTGTGTGTGTGTGTGTGTAATTTTCAGATTCTTTGTGTGAATCTGTTGGGCTATTCTGCTAGACTAAGGGACTGGACAAAGTCATATATTTAGCCGTATAATTAGTCTTCTAAATCTTGTGAATGAATGACTACTCGTCTTAATAATGCTGGTTTCCTCCTATGGCCAGGGTTTGGTCCAAACAAAATGTGCCATAAAAGTTTTTTGCTAGCTGATAACTTAAATAAATAATCAATGCATCCATAACAAGTCAATCTCTGAATTGCTTTTGCTTTCCCTGCAGTGTTCAGCTCCATATATCACAGGCTTGATTCCGTTCGCTTGATTATTTGTTCAGGGAAAGAGGTCGCCATGTACAAATGGAAACAAATCTAGGACACTGTGTTGTCCTAGACTGTAGGAATAACATATAGTGAATGTTAAATAATAGGTACACCTGCCTGTTGATTTATTTTTTTCTCAGAATATTAAAGACTCAAAAATTGTCCGACTGTAAATGTAGTGCACTGTGTGGTAAATAGGGATTTTATTTGTTTATTTTATTGGATCCCCATTAGTCCAGACATTAAGAAAATGTCCAAATAAAAAGTTAATACAACTGTGAAGACAAGGTCTGAAATAAAACAATTTAAAATGGATAAGGCTCGTGTGTAAATCCAGTGTACATGAATTCATTAAATTGAGAGTTCCCCTTAAATATGCCACACATTAAGATCAAGTCATTGAACTTGTTAAACTCCACCCCTCAGTGCTGTTTCCCTGTGGGTTTGGCAGACAGGGGAATGGGGGGTTAAGTGCTGATGGGGTCGTACAGTACAACAGGCCTGTTAGAAGTGAGTACTGAGGGGGCAGCACCCCCAGACTCAACATCTTTAATATTGCATGTTGGCACCGTTGTTCCTCACAGCCTTAGCTGGCTTCCAATCTTCAGTTTGACTTGGTGTGGCTCTGCATGTGCAAAGTGTTGGCATGAGTGTTTAAGTGTTAGGACAGCGAGCACTGTCTGATGTGGGGCGATGGAGGAGGTGTGCTGTAGGTTTGCACACTGTTGCAGGAGGACATCTACTCTCACCCTAACACTGCCCCAGTTCAAACTGGTAAGACTTAAGAATTAGAGGTTTGCATTTTTTTCTAGAGCAGAGGGGGCACTAAGTACCTGCCTCATTTTCTAGGTAATCCCATTTTTAACCTCCTAAATCAGTTTCTAAATATTGTTTGCAGCGGCAGCCTTTGTAGAAATACCTCTTATTTAGTTTTCCTTTCATCTTCATCTATCGTGTATTTGTGTAGTAGACCAGTTATTTTTTCTCACTTTACAGTAGAGCATAATGTAGTTATTATAATTCTAAACCTGCTAAATTTGGGAGTAAAACCTGAACTTGACCTTTGGTTGCCCTGCTTGTACTTACTGGATAAAGGTGCCTCGTTATGTTGACTGAGTATGTGTCCAGCTATGAAGGGCTCCTGAATCTTTTTTAGCATTGCATCTCTGAGTCTACTAAGAGGCTTTGCTCTGCTTTAGTAAGACTTTAGTCAGGCTCACACTATTTCTCAGAATATTTCTAAGAACTCTTTTTATTGTGAGTTAAGTGGAGGATTTTCTGTTTTGTGTAACATTTTTACTGAGGTGTCCTGTGCTGTGTATTTGGGGATATAGTTAATGTAATACACCCAGATGGTAGTATTATTAATTCCCTTACCAAGTTGTCAGTTAATTGATGGTGTAAATGAGTTTGTTAATTAAGAGAAAATAGAGTATTACACTAAGATTTGTTGATTTGTTTACCAGCACACAAACTGGGGATGGAAATTTGTTTCTTTACTATAAGTTAAATAGGTGCAATGCTTTAGATTGAACTTAATGCGAATTGAAGACCTAACTATGATGCACAGGTATCACCACTTCATACTATTAAGTGTACTGTTCAGTGTCTCTCTCTCTCAATGGTGCTTGCAACCACTTACAGTAAAATAGCAGTGAGCTAACAACTACTCAGCAATACCCACCAAAAGCAGCCAACTCAAGCAGCATGCACAAATAAATCTTCACAAAATTTGGTCCGTTTTTTTTGGAATTATTAGCCGTAATTACGCATTCAAATCACTTACCTAGCTGTATTGTTTAAACTGGATTTTAAAAATAGTTAACTTTACAATGGTTAGGTTATGTGTGGTCAGTTTGTTGGTGCGTACGGTGATTCTAGGTTTAACGCATGCTGTAAAGTTGTGTGACAGTAGTTTAAAAGTTATGTATTGATCTAGTGACCTGTTTGTCACCGGTTCTACGGCTCTGTGGCAGTTTTTGTCAGTGAAAGTTTACAAGTTGTCCTTTTTGTGGAAACCCTCCTCCCCCGCACAGCTTTTTAAAAGTCAGTTGGCTGCTTAACAAGCAACTTTGTCTCTTTCTGAATCTTAGGGGTTTATTTGAGAATGCAATTCTGAATTTTGGAGTGTGCAATCTTCGGGTAAAAGTGATAACAAAATAGAAACATTTATTTTATTTGTGTCGATGCTAAGACCTTGCCTCGTGCAAATTATTTATTATTATTATTATTATTATCCCTAAGTAAACAAACTGACCACCATGAACAGATTTGTGTATTGTATTTATGTATTTGCTAATTTAATTGTTAAAATGGCAATGGAGGTGTATTTGCGTGCCTTTGGATGTGGCTCTCAAAGAGTTTGAGTATTCATGTATGAATGTGCACGTATGTTTTTTCAGTGTGCACACATGGCAGATGTAAGCTGTCTGCATAGAAGTCAGCCAGCCATGTCGTCCTATTGAGACAGCCACGGTCAGAATTGACTGCTTCATCGTTTTGTTAAGGTCACTCCAAAAATATAACACTAGCATCCCACCTCCAGTCCTCAGAAATCATATCAACCTCCAGCCCTGGATCATAATTTACAGCTGTCTGAAGTGTCTTCTCCTCCATCCTCTTCTGTTAATTATCTTGTCAAACAGAGCCAAACCAGCTTTGGCTTTCAGGCTGATGAAACAGGTGTGCGTGCGTGCGTGTTTGCCCCTATTGAACTCATATCCTGTTCTCTGTTTTTCTCCTTCTGTCTCTCTACTACATCCTGTCTGTCTGAACAGCTTCCTGCTGACCTTAATAAGATGCACCTTACAGACCACGCCCATCAGCAGGTGATGCACATGCCTCCCAGCCAATCAGGATGCAGTATCGCCAGCGACTCAGGGAGTAGCAGCCTATCAGATATTTACCAGGTGGGTACTTATGGTGGGACGTATTGACAATCTCCTTAAGCTTCAATTCTGTGAAACCTCATGTTATTTAAGTTTCTTATCAACGTTTGAACATTTTTCCTTTTACTTTGCCATCTTCTTTCCCCCATGGTAAATATTTTAGGGTAGTATTTTATTATAAGAAGTTAAACGTCTGTATAATTTAAAAGTGTAAGAAGCTACCGCTTACTATTCATGTTTTGTATCCTGTTGCTTTTCACTGTCAATTTAAAAAAGCTTTTGATGAATGAAAAATGAACTTTTTCTTATCCCTGCCACCATTATTACAGTACATTGAAAAATTAATGAAGCCTGTCCAATCCAGTGACAAACCCTACTGTCTATTGTAGCCCGTCCACCACAACACTGTGACAACACCTGGTGTTTTACTGATGGTGGATTCTCTCCAGCTCGATTTGTTCCAATTCTGTCTACCTGTAGCATATCTGTCCACCCTCTATCCTTCCGACAGTATAATCCTCGGTATCTCACTAATCATTGTGCATCCTGGTGATCCGTCTCCCTCTGTACTTCCTGCTGCGGATGAAAGGTCACATGCAGGAAATTAACCTAACCTTTCAAGCCCCGTCTATACCTGTGCTACAGGTATAGAAGCTGTAAAATCATCAGTGTAGCTGGGTTAGGGTTTATAATGATCATTTTGCAGGTATTCATTTTCTCTGCTTTCACAGGTAGTATGCAATAAAGAGCAGCATGGAAATTGAGAGAGTATGTCATCTAGTGTACATCACTTATGCAGATGATGTCGGACTTGAAAGACTACTCGACTTATATTTCCATAAACAGCAATGTCATGAATTGTGTGCATGGGACAACTGTAGGAGATATACTTCAGGAAACTACTTTAGCATTTCATAATATCACCTACGACTAGGAGCAAACACACATGTATATAAAATGAAAGCACTAGAAACACGTAGACCTTTGAAATAGTTGATTGTGTCCTTTTTACATATAATTCATTTATTTAAAGGTTCCATGGCATGAAAATGTAACATTAATATGCATTCCCCCAGTCTGCATATGGTCCCCCGTGGCTAGAAATGGCGATAGGTGTAAACCGAGCCCTGGATATCCTGCCCTGCCTGGGTATCCTGAAAGCTCAGTTGGGCCGATCTGGACTCATAAGGAGCAAGGTTACCTCCCCTTTCTCTGCTTTTCCCACCCAGAGAATTTGGCCTGCCCATGAGAAAGAGAGACATCATGGCTTTAAAACAAGCAAAGTGGCAGTTGGTCAAGGCCACACCCCCACCCTCCACCTTGAATAATGAACTATTTTAGTCAGTGCCATCCAAGTTTCACCTGGGCTCTCAATATGACATAATTCTGATATTTTAACCTCCTTATTGGCCACAACCAGTCTTCACTCTTCTGCCTATCTGCAAGCGTTTGCAGATTGATGCTAGTCAGGCCAACCTGGGTCAGGTGTTTAACACAGAGACCTGATCCCTTCATCCTGAGATTAGCTATTTATCACACGGATCTGATCCCATCAGCTTGTCACCGACCCAGCACTGTTTGTTTACAACTGTCTTGAAGCGCTGACCCTCCAGTCAGCTGTGGTCCTCAGCTGTCAAGGCAGCAGACTGTTTTTCTCCATTTTTCACACTGTCTTCCCTACCTTAAACTGACTCACAGTCGTTCACTTTACTCCAACTCCCCAACTTTTCGATCCTTTTTGCCTCCTCCTCTTCTTACTTCTCATATTCCTCCCTTCTGCCCTTTCCCTTCTTTACATCCCTCTACTGTCAGTCACCCTCTTTCTAGTAGTATTCTCTATCCCTACCACATCACACCATTCTTTGTCTGTGTTTTTCCCTCCTTCCTTTTATCTCTTGGCTATATCCTGAACCTGTATGCATTCCTCCCTCATCTGTTCTCTCTTCGGTCTCTGGTATTGTGACACAGCACTGTAAAATGTGGAGGTTTTGTCTAGATCTGATGTCCCTCATCCTCCTGGCTCAAACTCAGTCTGAGACCAGGGGAATTGCGCTGAAAGGGCACATCCTGCATTCGGAATGAACTGGGCCCTTATAGGCACTGAGAGATATGTCAGTGACAGAGGGCGAAAGGAAAAAGCAAGGCGTTATTGTCTCAGGGATTGCACCACCGTTCTTTCCCGCAACCTCAATGCCTCCATTTTCCAACAAAGTTGTAAATTGAAGGCCACTTTTTTTGCAGGATTTTAACACCCTCTATAACAGCCTCTTTCTGACACTATGGATTTTTGATTCTTGTCGGGAACTATAAAAAGTACTGCTACACTTTTAGCCTTTGTCTTGTTACGCACAGTGTTGGCCTGATAAATACATGAGACAAATTTCCTCCAAGACTCAATTAATCAGAGGTGAGGCAAAAGAAAAATACACTTTTACACTGCAGAACAACTTGTAGGACAAGCTGTTGTTGAGACGTTTGGTTTGAGTGTCTTTTATGCAGATTAATCAATATGGAGTATTTATTTGTGCATGTAATTTTCCTTTGAGCTGCTTTCCATGAAATCATTTCAGGTCTCTTTTTATTATCTTCATTCAGTCATTAATTATTGGTGACAAAGAAAAAAGAATCAAGGTTCAGACAGGAACATATTTTTTCTTGCTTGTCTATTATATATTAGGCCAAATGAAATGAGCACAGACAATTTATCACAGGTAATTCTCATTTGTGATTTACCACAGGTGAGTCCTAATGTCTTTCTGTACCCCCCCCCCCTTGTATCAAACACAAATTCTCTATAGAAAAAAAGTTGTTTTACTCGATTCATTTTTTTCAGGAGATATTCCACATTATGTACTTAAACTTCATGGGTGCCAATAATGGTGAGCAGGACTGTACATAGTGCAGAGCTGAGTAGCTGGTGTGTTTTTAAAAAGTCCTCTAAATAGCTTGTCCAACCTAATTTATGAAAACGAGTGAACCTGTGCCAGAACTCGGGATGGACTGTTAGCTTAATCCTCCTGCCTCCAAAGAAACCTATAAAACCCATTGGCTAGGTACCAAATCTCCAAATAACCCAAGAGCTCAATTGCATTGTTAATTAGGGAGTTCATCCTATAGTGTGTAGGGCAGGAAATTAACTTTTTCCCACCAGCTTCATTACACTATTCTCAATCAACAACTACCAAAATGCAGAATTATTGGTGCCTAGTTAATGTCCCTGGATCGTCCTCGACTCAGACTTGCTCTTTTTTCCACGACAACAGCTCAAGGAGGAATAAGGACATTGTTTCACACAACAAAAAAAAAAACTGAAATAAAGTAAGAGGACAACAACACTTGTTATCCAATAATAGGCAAATGTATTACAATAAAGAAGAAAAATTGATTATTTTAAGAAGAGACCGAGATAGACGGGGGGAAAAAATAGGCTCATTTTTGCCAGACAATTCTCTTCACTTGTAGGCCTACCTGCAAGAGCTAACAGATGGCCTGCAATGCTGCCAATACCACTATGGAGCTCCTCTTTCCACCTCTAGGTTGATGGTTCAATTCCCACCTGACCTGAAAGCCCCTATGCCCCTTTAGAGCCATACTCTGCTAACCATCTGTCTGCCCCCGCACAGGGGAAATGTGGTTGCATATGAATTATTACTGCTGGATTTAAATATTTGGCTGTTTGCCTTTGTTTTCTAGTTTGGTACTTGGTTTCAGGGCGGGAATTGGTATAGAGCTATAAAGTTAGAGGGGGTATTAGACAGCTTAAGATTTTTTACAGATTTCAGTCCACTGAAAGACGTAACTTTTCCAAAGCCTTGATGCTGTTTGATTCTATAACTGACATACTAATTGTCTGAAACTATAGGAAATATTTAATGAATAAAGATTATCACTTTGAAGTTGTCTTGTGCTCCTTTTTATATTCCAATAATGTAATAGAATTGATCGCTATGTGCCAACGTCTTAATTGTCAGGTAATGGTACTGAATACCCTTTAACATTATTTCAATGTGCTTTGAATCAAATCTCTTGAGTCAAGCAGGTTTAATCCTATGGAAAATGACACCCAATATAAAATGATTACATGTCCTAAAAACATCCATAAGATACATAGATTGCATACAACATACAATACTTAAGTTAAGCGACCACAGACTTCTTCCTTCCGCCGTCATACTTTTATCAAGCACTGTGCTGCCTTCTCCACTGTCTTTGCTGCAGGCCACAGAGAGCGAGCTGGGAGATGTGGACCTGTCTGGACTTCCAGAGGCTGCGGTGGACAGCGAGGAAGAGGAGGAAGATGAGGACCTGGAGAGGGCTTCAGACACTCTTCTGGGCCGAGACCTGGTCCGAGAGAGTCTGGAAAAAGATCCAGCCGACCGCAACGACGATGACATCGGTGAGTCTAACTCTGTGATTGGAAAGGTTATTATTTTTTGCTTGTCTGTGATCAACTAATGAATAATACACTTCATATTTCAATACAATGCACTTAATTGTAATGAAATGGCGCACTTACACCGTATGTGCCTGCATGTCACTTTATATACTGGAGGACTGTCAGTTGCTACTTTTAGACTTCATATACAGGACATACAGCCCTCGTAGACACCATCTATCATTCAGTGAGCACAGTGGAAATACAGAAATGCCCCAAATAGCAAAGAGACCCCCCTCAGTGGTCTCTAAACACCAGTGCCCTTCCAGTGTGTATTTGTCAGCAGGCAATCAGAGAGACGAGCTCATTAGCGGGACCTGTTGGGGTCCTGGAGGAGAAGGAGACCACATCAGAGAGCTGGCCTGGCCTGCTGGGAGGCTGGCCTTCTCATGGCCTTCACAACAGACTGGTCACACTCAGCTCATTCAGAGAAAAGATATAGAGTAGTTGAGGGGAGGGAAGGATGTAGCTTAAGTTCAACCCTGGCTCACATAGTACCTAAAAACCTAAATAAATAGATATATTTTTTCAGTCCTTGGTTGAACTGCTCACAACCTATAAACATTTGCAATCTGATTAGGGGTAGCATAAATGCATATCTTTCTTTTAAGGGGTCATAAGCCAAAAAGGTTGGGAACCAGGGCTTAAGCCTATCCTGAATACTCATCAAATAGCCATCAAAATATTTATAATGGGATTACAACCTTATAATGCATATAGATTCCATTACTGCCTGATTAAATGTTGGTCAATTTTTCCAGGTCAAGCAAGAGCATTTAGTCCTAATAAGACGTTTTTTACATAATATAACCTTGTCTAGTGTAGCTTTATTCTGCTTAGCTCACCAGATCAAGGTGGTTTCAACTCATAGTAATCAACATGTACTAAACTGAATCTAAACTTTGTGATTCTGTTTTCTCATCCGACAAACCATCTTCCAACCAAGATGCACTGTTAAGAAACGCTAAGAATTACTTAAAAAAAAAAAAAAAGTGTGATCAGGTATTTTAAAGACCAAAAGAAAGAGACGGAGAGAAAGAGAGGAAATGAATGAAGTGATAACAGCAGGGGGGATAAAAGGTAGCTACTTAGCCAGGCTGCATAGTGTGCAGGTTGGAGCTAGGTCACTGTGTTCTCAGCCAAAGTACAGAGGAGGTAGACAGAAGATCTGTAGGGAAGGAACATGCTGTGAAAGTTTCTCATTAGGCATGAAAATCTTAGGCAAGCACTGGTAGTATGCACTGCTCCTGGCTAATAATAGTATGGCATTAGCATATACTGTGATGTGTGTGCCTGTGTTATTGTGATGTTTGACTTCTATAAGGTTACAGGTTGTTAGGATTTTGATGAAAATCTTTTTTTCCTGAAATCCTTGAGACTACAATTTTAACATTTTAAACACTTTCTAAAATATTATTTCTTTGTACTTGAATTAACATTAGCCCTGATATGAATGTAGTAGTGTGGGGACCATTTAAAAGTCCATTGTTTGTTTTAGAAATGCTGCTGTTTGTCAGTGGAGAAAATCCACTTTGCTTTGGATAGACAACTTACATCGATACATGCTCTTTCTGTTCCATTCAATTGCTTTCTTCTGTGCCCTTCATCCTGTTTGTGCTAAATAGAGCAACTACTAGAGTTCATGCACCAGCTGCCTGCCTTTGCCAACATGACCATGTCCGTGCGCAGAGACTTGTGTAGCGTCATGGTGTTTGAGGTGGTGGAGCAGGCTGGCACCGTCATGCTGCACGACAAACAGGAGGTATGAATAAACTAATAGCACACACAGAAATGTAAACAGAAATATATCACAGTTACTGTAAAAGGGCACTATAAAAGTCTAAGAAGTTTTTGAAATTAATGTTCTGAATTTGAGGTTTTTAAGAATATTTCTTATGCATCGAGTTATTATGTTTTCATGTTACTGGCCTCTTTTGCTGTATGTCCCACTAAGAATAATCACTAACAGGGTAATTATGAAATGCACAATATGTTTGTTTTATTAATTCTGTATTAATTGATTACACTGAATTCCCTTAACAACTTAATTGGTGTTGATCATTGTTCATTCAGAAACCAGATGTGTTTCATAATTCTTAATTGGGTCATTAATATAATTACAGTTAAAGGATAGTAAATTTGTCTTTCCATGGCCTGCAAAACAGTGACATAACCTTTCAAAGAGCACACGAAAATACACACAACCATAAAGGGAGTTGTAGTAGGCAAGCATAGTTGAACATGCAAAAGTTGGTAAAATAGAACATAAAGAAAGGATGGAATAAACAACACAAAACTGCACAGTACATGGAACCACACACACACACACACACACACACACACACACACACACACACACACAGGTTTGAAAGAGCACGTACAGGTGTTGACACGTTTCTGTGCGTATAGACAAACACATCCTCACCATCTTCCAGTCTATCCAAAGCTAATTCTTATACATAAACTGGTATGTGCAAAGTCACTGCAGAGTAAAAGCCCCGTCAATCACCTGAGCTGCTGCACAGCTAATTAATTAAGTTACATGCCTGAGAAACGGGAGCTCTGTCATGGCTGTTTGGTTACACACAGTAGCATTAGAACCGACAGGGTAATAAATGGCAATGAACTGCCTGCCGCCGAGCTCCAGAAGGAAGAGAATCCATGTCAGCAGGACAAAACCACACACACACACACACACACACACACACACACACACACACACACACACACACACACACGATAAGGCAGTGTGCATCATATGGGTGTCTGTGCCTTCATACTGTCTGTGTTCAGTCAGTTGATGGACAGGTCTCCTCCACTCTGTCTCTCTGTGGACTCGTGTTGAAGGTCAAAGAGAAGCACTTGGCTCCTCTCACAAATGAACACAACTCTGCTAAGTGAGCGAGGGAGGGAAAGGAAAATAAAAAGAGTCTAAAGTGGTCTAACAGAAGTAAAAAGAGAGGTGAGATGCAGAAAGGAGGAGAGATTGCAGGTAGAGCGTGAAACCAGCTAAAGTTATTTTACTGACCATTTTATTTCAAGAATAAGAGCTTGAGAAATAATAGTTAACCCACCTTGGCAGGCTGACATAAATATTCTAGATATCAACTCATATTATGTATGATAAAAACGTGATTTATGCAAACATTATAAAATAGCCTCTAAAGGACAGTTGTGTTTAATATGTACTGTACATGGGTCATTGCCTTAACTCACCTTCCTTATCACCATTTCGTCATTGCTGAGAAATGAGGAGAGTGAGAGGCTGACTAGAAGCAAGAGAAACCGAAGCACTGAGATATTTGGAGATAGGCAGGGTGAGAAACAGTCGGAGAATGAAAAGGCAATGAGGAGGAAATATTGGTTATAGTTGCGGAGGCAGCCCAGGGCACACTCACCCTCTCTCCATCCGCTCACACCCGTGGATAAATGGCTTGTTATATTATGCCTGCTAGCATTTCCTTTTCAAAAGCGACCATAGAGACACAATACCCCTTTACCACCACACTCATACCTCACTCAACGCACATAATGCTCACATTATAAAACATGTCAGTTAGTAATATATAGCCATTTTAACAGCCATTCTTGTGCAGCATAATTCTGTTGCTTGGTTTGTGCAGTTACTTCCAAATCCTTCAAACATTACAGTGATCTCCAGTGTGCTCCTTGAAATCTGATGATTTTAGATAACATTTGCCAAGTGATGTTAATGATGAGTCTTACAGAGTGAAATGCACAATGTTGTTATATATGTAAAATATATTGATTTAGCTCTGGAAAAATGTGAGAGTTTGATATTGTATGCTTGATGATTTAAAAAAAAAAATATGGCGTCTCTGTGTGCCTTTCTGCAGCTGGACCTCTGGTACGTTATCCTAAACGGGGCAGTGGAGATCAGCCATCCAGAGGGAAGAGTGGAGACTCTGTGTATGGGCAACAGTTTTGGCATCTCACCCTCAATGGACAAACAGTACATGAACGGAGAAGTTCGCACCAAAGGGGACGACTGCCAGGTAAGGAGGACTGATGAGGAAAATGAATCATTAAATAATGGTTGCGCTGCTCACTGCAAGATGTTGATATACACTTACAGCTTCAATGTGATTATTAACAAAAATAATTTTGCAACAACCTGTTGCAGCTGAGAAAGATGGTGATAGCACTGTATAGCACTAAAACTAATATCTTTGCTTGCACTGATACATGGCAGACTAAGACAAGGGTTTGTCAACTAGAGATAAATCATTTATTTAGTGATATGATATTGCCGTTGTTACCGGAACAGTCATGCATTGATTATAATGAATAATTGATTTTCATAATATACCATGAATTCAATGATTTTGAATTTACGTTACATCATTTTTGAGTTAATTTGTATGAAGGGTGTGTTTCATTTTTAGTCTTGCACTGCTTTACTTTATTGCAAAATTAAGATGTTTTTCTTGCTAATTTCTTCTTTTTTTTTTATACCACAGTGTAGAGGTTTGCAACCACAACTAAATAACGACACATCTGAATTTAGAGATTGTCAACTTCACCTTCCTGACATTTATAATCAAAGTTGACATTTGTAAGTTATGATAGCATTATTTTTGGTATACCTTTAAAAAAAAAAAAAAAAAAAAAAAAAAAAAAATAGAATATTGGGCGTCAATTAAACCACAGGTCTATGCACATTGTCATGTAGTGGTGTATTTTTAAGACGTGTTTACAAATAGCCATGCAGGTTTCTCAGTCTTGATATAGAGCTGGGATTTGACGGTAACGAGTTTTCAAACATAAAAGTAGTCTAGCGTGTACAGCCTCTCTGTCCACACTGCTCAGTTCCTCCACTGCACGCATCATTTCCTGTCTTCAGAAACACAGGAAGTTGCAGGGGTCAGACTTAGCGAGCCAAATGCAGAAATTGATGATTTAGTCAAGGGAAGCGCAGCAAGTGACAATACTTTAGGGTAGTGAAGAGTCATAACTTGGCACATTCTGTGCAGTGTGGTATAATGGGAAGTTAGTTTAGCTCCAGTGTCAAATTGAAGGATGCTTATGCGAAATGGCTAGGTGAGAGGATTTTGTACCACCATAGGTATTATTATATTGAGTGTTAGAGTGAGAAATAGTGTTGTTGGACCTTCCTTCATCCGTCCATCTCTCCCATGTCTCTCTCTACCCACCCTCATGTTTCTTCTCTGCTGTTGTTTGAGTACCCGACTATGGTACGGAGCAGTGTTTTGCTCTACTACAAGTTCACCCGCTTTCCCCATGTCATCCTCGACCAGTTCGTCTGCGTCGCCCAGGAGGACTACTGGCGCATCCTCAACCATGTGGAAAAGAACACACACAAGGTGGAGGAGGAGGGGGAGATCGTGATGGTGAAAGAGCACCGTGAGCTTGACCGCAGCGGGACCAGGAAGGGACACATTGTCATTAAGGTTAGTGATTTTAAATGTTAGAATGATGTGTTGTTTGGTTTGATGGAACTGGAGTCCAGCCAGGGTTCAAGAAAGCATTTTGCTGTTCTGAAGTGTCCGCTGAAATTCTTGAGATTCGAACGTAAGCTTAGACTAGTATTCACCCAGAGCTCAACCTTTGTTAACTGACTCAACTCAATATACCGTAGAAATACATTTTGCCTTGTTCCAGAACATATCCTAAACAACATGAGGCAGGAAAGGACACTAGGAAAGTTTAATGCCCAAGGTTAAGCTGCATTCTAGCAGGCTAATAAGAATGTTTAATCTTACCAAAAACTCACCCTTTATCTCAATATTATGTACTAAATATAGAAATGCCTTGGATTGATTTGTGTACCACCTCATTATGAATCGACAATGCCCTCCCATATATAGTCTGCAAAAACATCAATGCAGCTGCTCGGCATTCTTAGTTGACCGCTCTGAGGCACCGTTAGTACTATTAGTGTTTGCCGGAGCATTTTCTTGTATGCTACGTTGCAGTGCGCTCCAAGGCCTTTTGATCCTTTCCCCGAGCCTCCAGAGGCAGCCAGGTATTGATCGGGTAATGGGCCTGAATGATTCTTTTGGCCACCCTTTTCGAGGAAGGCTGTTGGCTCCAAAACATATCCAGTGGAGATGAGTCAATTCACAACGGTTAGCATTTCCGCATATGATTTTGGCTTTGTTCTTTTTTGTGTCAGACAAAAGTGGATGCCTTTCTAGTTTCTGTTCCCTGTAAAATGAATCATTTCCCCCAGAAACCTTTGCTCTGGTGACCACAAGAGTAGAGTTTATGTGTCTTAGACGTTGTATATCTGCTACTTATGAATAGAAATTAAAAGATGTAGATGCGTGTGTGGCAGGTGCGTGCGTGTGTGCATTTGTGTGCTTGTGCGTGTCTGCACGTCTTTGTTTTATTGATGGGAGACTGACCGCTTAGTTCAATAGCTGTATCTTTTATAGTTTATGTCCTTGTCAATATTATGATATATGACGACATAATTTATTCAAATTGTTCAACGTGTGAGTATGCATGTGTATGCTTTTGTATGCTTGTGAGTGCGCGAGTGTCTGTATAGATTATATGTGCCCCTGTGTCATTTCTACTGCCTTACATGTGTATGTATGATTTTGCGCCGTATATTTTTCTCCATGTACCCTTATGTGAGTGTGTATATTTTTCTCCCTAGGGAACCCCAGAGCGTCTCATCATGCACCTGGTGGAGGAACCGTCGGTGGTGGACCCCACCTACATCGAGGACTTCCTGCTGACATACAGGACCTTCCTGTCAAATCCCATGGAGGTCGGCAAGAAACTGCTGGAGTGGTTCCATGTTGACAGCCTCCGGGACACGGTGAGTTTGTGTGTGATCGGCTGGTTTTGGTAGTTCCGGGAATGTTTGTACAGTACTGTATGTGGCTGGATGTGCACATTTGTGTGTGTCTGCACAGGAGAGGAGTAATAAAGCAATGGTTTGTGTGTGTGGACCAGCAAGATTTGTATGTGTGTCTGTACTTTTGAGTTTGTATTGGCATAAGAGTGGACATGATAGGTCAAGTTGGCTGGAATGGAAATGTTAAGGCGTTTCTGTGCAAGTAAATATCGCAGGGTAGTAGTGATGAGTATGCATACCAAGTGAAAACTGCATATATTAATCTATTCTGTACTATTTTGCGTGTTTATGTGTGTGTGTATCCTTAAACTCCTATCAGCACTCCTAATGTTTTGTATTCATGCATGTCGATGGAAATTGTGCCACTCACATGCTGATCGATACAAGTTCAGCCAGCTCAGCTGTCCTTGAGCCCAGCAGTGATTTGTTCATGTCTGACGCTCCCATTGTTTATAACTGCTTTAACCTAAGATTAGGCGTATACTGTCAATAGTCTTTATGTGGTTGTCATTCAGGCTTATGATTTTCAGCTCCGTTAGAAAGGCTCTAATCCTGTACAGAACAATCAGCGAAAAAGTAACAGAATGTGGAAAGAGAGGAGAAGAGATGCCATGAAAAACGAAAGAGAGTGAGAAGTGGACATTGATTGATGCTCTGTGTTGATGTATTGGTTGCCGCTCTTACCTTTTCCAAAGGGTAGAACAATATAACAACCTGTGTAAAGTTGCAGAAATAATTGTTTCTGAAGTTCCTTTGCTTAAAGTCTTTCTTCTAATTATTGTGGGGCAAAATGAAGCAGTCAACCAGTTGTTAAAAAGTTGTACTAGCTACTTAATGTTTTATTTTTTCAGAAAATAAAGACAGATAGATCTACAGTATAATTGGTCTGAATAAAATCAGAAATCTGACCATTAGGGCTGCTTTTTGTTAGGGTAACAGTTGTAAAAATTGCTTGGCAGCCATTAAAGTTATTGTTAACTGATTGATCTATTATATATAGATGATAAATATTTAACATGGGCAGTGTTTGACAACATGATAACAGTGTTAGTAAGGATGACTGCATTTAAAGCCCTCATGTTGCCAAGCATTTAGCCTGCTAAAGTGTCGCTGAGCAACTACCAGCTCCCAAGATCCTGCAAAGTAGTTAGATAGGACCTCTGACCCAACACCTACAGCATAAGCATTCTGTAGAGCTCTCAACACAGTTCTTGTCAACTCGTACTTAAATAGTGCAAGAACTGGAGAGTGAAAATACATTGTGACAGGAACTGTGCAAAAAGAAGTGTATGTTTTGTTGCTCCACTAAATGAAGTTGTCATTGTGTCTCACAGGTGACGAGAATAGTGCTGCTGTGGGTCAACAACCATTTTAACGACTTTGAGGGTGACCCGGCCATGACCCACTTCCTGGAGGACTTTGAGAAACATCTAGAAACCACAGTAAGATCAAACATTATTTCAAACTTATTATTTACTTCTGTTCTTCTTTTAACTTGTCATTTTTTATTCAGTTGATTTAGTTAATTTAAAAAAAATGTCCCTAAAGACATACCTTGTGTTATCATTTACATTCTCATGTAAAAACTACATTGCACACCTCAGTAAACAAAAGCTAATTTAAATGCAAGACTTCTCAAGCTCATCATTTTCCCATTTTTTCCCCTTCCTTGTCAGAAAATGAAGGGCCATTTGCGGCTGCTGAACATAGCATGTGCAGCCAAGGCTAAGTGGAGACAGATTACTCTGCAGAAGGCGTCCAGGGAGTCGCCGCTCTACTTCAGCGTGCAGGGCGGCAGCGAGAGAGGATTCGGAATCTTTGTTGAGTCAGTAGAAGTAGGGAGCAAGGCAGCAGAGGCCGGACTCAAACGGGGAGATCAGGTGAAAGGACATAAAATACAGAGTTCTACTAGATATGATACATTGCTACCTGTGTTTTTTTTTAAAGAATGACATTGAAAAAAGAATTTTTACAGAACCTATACTATGCTTGCTACATCGCTATCCTAGCCAGTAGCATTCGTGTGGATCCCTTGATTTTTTTTTATTTGAATTAGTCCCTAATCAGCCCGGTTAAATGACAATCATCAGGGCTCTTCATCCAACCATATAACAATAGAATATAGACACGTTTCAACTAAATTGTGGGATTCAGGTGGAAAAAGATTTGTTTTTAACCACTTTGTGGGTTTTTTGGTTGTATAGTCTCATGATCACCAGGTCAGCAGTCTTTTTTTTAACATCTGATGTGACAATGTGAACAAGAACTTAGAGGCTTTGGGAACAATCTCCCAAGTTTCATTCAGTGGCTCGGCTCAGAGTTGAAGCTTAAACTGCAGTAAAAAACAAACAGTAAGGCCTGAGAGGATCTGTAAGAAACAAGGGGAATATAATATCCGACAACCAAGTTTTGACAGAGGCAATTTTTCGATCTGTGTCCCCCAAAAATGTTAATCTTTATTCACATTCCTTCTTTAAATTATTTGATGCAGGTCCAAAAATTCTATATTGCCTTATACGCCACATTTTCTGACTGGCTGCTTATTTTTTTATATTTATATTTAACTTCTGCAAACTGTACAAACTTATTCTTCTAAAGGTGACATGAAAGAACAGTGTGTAAATTAAGCTACCCAGCAGTCATGCTGCACTCTTCTGTTTTTGTGTTATTTTTAGATGACCACTGTATAGCCACATTGTTCAGTATTTGCATGTAATAAACTGCATACAGATATGCTGACAGGCAGAGCAGAATACAACTAATGTCTTTCAGATTACAGTCAAGAATAAAAGTGAGGGGTTTTCAAGGAAATTCTTTGTTTTGTTTTTACTCCTGCTATAATTGTGTAATTTTGTCTGCCTTGTTTCAGATCATGGAGATCAATGGTCAGAACTTTGAGAACATCTCCTTCTCCAAAGCTGTTGACATCCTGAGAAACAACACACACCTCTCTCTCACTGCCAAAACCAACATATTTGGTGAGCAAAGTCAGAGTATTTGTCCTCACACACTAATGCACATAGAACACCATCCCCGTCAAAGCATTTCCTAGGCCAATTGTTTGAATTTGAGATGATGAACATCCCCCTTCCTCCTCTCTCTGAACCTCCATCCTTCTAGTCTTCAAAGAGCTCCTCAACAGGATTGTGCACGAGAAGAAGAACGGCGGGCCTCACATTCCCAAGATACAGGAGAAAAAAGGCAATCGCTTCTCCATCCCTGACCTTCCTGGAGACATGGAGTTTCCTACAGACCATAAGAGCACCAGGAAAATGAAGGCCAACACTGTGTCAGGAGGACGGAACAAGATCAGGAAGATGCTGGAGAAGACGCGCTTCAGTATACTGCCACCCAAACCATTCAGGTAAGATTTATGTTAACAACACTGTCTGTATGGTTGCAGGCTATGTATGAATGGGAATAAAATGGATTCAAAGTAATATTTCAGTCTAGTTGTGTTAAGACTTTGTACATACAAGCATAGCAGGCAGAAGGACACCAGGTGGCCAGAAACACAACTCCAGATATGTTGCAAGTGTTTGCTAACAAGTTCACCATATCAATTTAAAGAGGTAGTGATATCAATGTTGTGTTCACATCTTGTTTCGCTTCCCCCAAGTGGCCAAAAAAAGAAGTTATTGCAGGTAGCGATCAGTAGCGTGAGTGCATGTGGATTTACGTTCCAGCCAGTCCACAATCCTCTTTTACTGGATCGGTCTACTGTCTCTGCATCGGTATGGAAGCAAGTTGCGACCATCTGCCGTCAGAAAAGGTCGGAGTCGTGAGCAGAAATCTAAGCCTCGAGCTTTGCCACTGAACTGAACCACTTACTGCACCTCTGGAAGTGATACAGAAGCACATTTCAGCCTCCTCTAGCAGCTTGTATGAGCAGGAGATTTTATCCAACTTAAACTTAAATGCTTACCTACATTTTTTTGGAAAGTGATGGCACACAGAAATAAATGATATAAAGTCCATCCCATTTCAAGCTGTGGTTACAGGAACATAGTTCTGAAGATGGTGTTTACTTACGTTTACTTTTGTACTTGTAGTTTCTGGAATGCAATGCTCTATCTAGTCTTTCACTTATCTTCAGCTGCTGTAACGTTGATTGGTTCCAGCCAAATCACGAAAATGTAAACGTCAGCGTCGTCATCATATAACCATTGTCATTGTCATCAATAACCAGCCATCTTACTTCCATCTGGAGCAATTGAAAGCAATTGTGCAGATGGAAGCTCAAATTCAATATTCCACCCGTAACATGCTGATACAGGCTTGATTTAATTTCATCATTTCATGCCTCTCTAGGCATCATTAAACTCCATACAGTGTCAGTGTGTTTATGAGAGAAGAAGCTTTGCCTGCCCTGTTAATTACAGAGCAAAATATCAGCATGGCAATCACGCACTGTAAACTCACACACATCGCACAGACGCTGTCCTATCTACTGTACGTTCCCTCCCACACTTTTCTCTCTCACTGTCTCCACTCTATCAGTTTCCAGCTCGACAGTAATTATGTCTACAAAGCTACACAGTTTGCATGAAAACTGATTGTGTGTCTGTCTCATAACGCAACACGCTATCACACAGCCATTGATCGGACTCGGTGCACAGCTTCCAAAGGCTCTCCACTGCGTTCTATTTATCGACCAACAAGGGCTTTCATAGCTTTTTATTTTGCTGGTCGGCACCATTTAAGCCACTCTTTGGTTCAAAGGAATTGATGGCTGATTAAAGGGACTGAAGATGAGACGGGTGGTTTGGGTCAATCGGGATTCATCAGTGCCTGTTGTAGGATGAAAATGTGACGGGTACATTGTAGTAAGTTGTTTACTGGCTGTATGTGTTCAAAAGGTACAGGCTGCTTCTAGGACAATGTTATTTAGAAGATACCATGTAGTTTAAAGTGCGCACACACACACACACACACACACACACACACACACACACTGGACTCACTGCCATTTTAAGGCACACAAAAATGCAGCCTGGTACCACTGTTGTCTTGGTACCGTCTCTCAAAAAGTCTACATTTTCAATGCTTTTGCTCACTTCTTAAACACCTGGCAAGTTAAGTGAAGGAAAATAATCTTGTTTAACTATTTTAAATCCAATTCAGATGCTCTTGCCCAGCTTGGGTGCATACACAATATTTATAAAGAAGCATATAAAGAAGCAGCAACAGCAGCAACAGCAACAGCAGCAACAGCAACAGTGGCCCACCGCCACTGTTGCTGCTTCTTTCTGTTCTTGGCTGACATTGTGCTCCACTTCAGACAAGGATTTTATATGACAAGGACACGCTGGCAATAAACAAGTCGTTTTTCCGCCAAATGTAGATGTCAGGGCTTGTGCATGGGCATTTACATACATCCCATATTGACCAGCCCAGTTGATTTACATTCCACAGATTGGAAAGCAATAGACAGAGGTTTTAGCCTTTAGTCAGTTTGTCTCAGAAGTCTAGGTGATTTAGTGAGATGACGACTAAGTAGTAAACCCATGTCCCATGATGTCATTTACATCCTAAGATACATTTATTTTGTAATACAGTCAAATGCATCAAATCATAATACTATTATCACTATAACAGTTGTGTTATTAAGTGTTTGTGCATCTCGACATTCAACGTACAAGACATCCACATTTTACTGCATGCTCACTGCACTGCTGCTGCTCCACCCACAAGGAGAACTGTTCAGGCAATTATGACTCCGTTACACTTACGACCTGCCTGGAGAGTAGTTAGTTTTTTGACCAGCAGTCAGTCTTTCCAAAAATAGGTTGTTGTTAGAGCACCTGGCTCTACGCTGGCTTGATGAAATTGAAATTGCTCCTGAACATTGTTATGCTTATTTATTCCAGCAAACCTGTGAATGTGTCCACACTTTGGCTATTGTATATTCTGTCAACCTACATGTGTGTTTGTGTTGTTTTAAGTGTGTGTGTGTGTGTGTGTGTGTGTGTGTGTGTGTGTGTGTGTGTGTGTGTGTGTGTGTGTGTGTGTGAGAGAGAGAGAAAAGAGAGGCCTTGTCACTCTGCTGCACTTGTATCGCTGAATCACTTCAGCAAAGCTCTGCTTCTGTCTTGTGTTTTTATTTTTTTTTCACGGTTTTCAATGTCGTCTCTCTCCCGTTTGTCTCTGCTGCTTCAGGGGCCTGTTTGGGTAAGACCTCTTGCTTAACTCCCCATCCTTCAACCATTTGACTCAGTATCCATCTGCAGATCTAGGCAGGCAGGCAGGCAGGCACGCGCACACACACACACACACACACACACGCACACGTACACGTACACGCACACGCACACACACACCCTCCCTCACCAGCACCACTGACCTTCAGCAACATTAGGACTGGATTTCATGCAAATTCCTTTAATTCATTACTCACCTGAAGTCAAGGTGTTCCTCCTATTAATTTCTCTCCAATTTGAACTTCTCTGGAGTAAGTCTGCTGTATGCTCTGTTATTCAACCAGGTGAACTGTATTATGCAGAGATGTTGCATAACATGTCAAGGAGAACTTATTAATTACAGTGTTGAATACTAGAGAGGACTCATATGTGCTGCAGATGGTTTTATGACGTTTGACAGCCAGCACACCTGTCATTTGAAGTAAATCAGATAAATACCTAAATACATGAACACTTAGAAGCTTGAGAAATTATCTGTTATGCTTTTTCTATGCTAGACATTTTGTCTGTCATATTTAGGACTTAATCCTTAAAACTGTATCATATGTATCTCAAACCAACATTTTTTTTGGCCTGTGTGATTTGTAATTGGGTTCAAAAACGGGTATAATTATGTCTGTCCTTAACCTGCATTTGTCAAAGTGTGAATATTATCAGACTTTATACAGTCAAGATCTAACAATGTCAGTCTAGTCTTATTTGAGCCCCATGCTATATCCTTGTTTCACCATTATCCTCTTTCTAAATCTCCTTTGTCTTTGTCTTCTGCTTTTTTCACCACCCTCCAAGTTATTTAATCAACCTATTCTTTATGTCTTTCCTTTTCTCTTGTTTTCTTTGCCTGCCCATGTCCTTCCATCTTGTCAGTGCAGTACCTCGACCGGTGACTGAAAGATTACACAGGCTTTGCTACAGCAGCACACAGCTGTGTTAGTGGAAGCCCTGCAATACTGCACTGTGTTCAGTACATGATAGACACACACACACCTAGAGGGAAGCTACAGTTAGTATGCAGGCAGGACGAGATTAACTTCCTGTCCCAGACACTCAATTACAGACTCTGTCTCAAACTCACAGCGACAACATATTGAAATGTGTGCAACGTGTATTTAACATCAATAAATCATCAACATTCAAGTGCAGATTTCACACCATATTGCTTTCATTTTCTTTAATTATGTTTTTATTATGTTTTAGTTTGTAATTTTCAGTCTGAATTGCTATAAATAAGCCTACTTTAAATTGATGAAGTCAGTTCTAAAGCTTGAAAGTCGAAAGCTACAACTGTAAAGTGTGAAAGTGTTATTTAACCTTCAGGAACCCACATTTATCATTTGAGGCATGGCTATTCAAAATCACAATACCCAACCTTTGTCAAAAAAGAGTTGCCATTTCCACCACATGTATGCAGATCCAGGCAGGTCTTATGAGGCCATTAATGTAAAGGTTGATGTTTGCATATCCCTGAGTGGCTGAGGAGCCAGGTAGAAAGGCTCCTGTCTCTCATGTCCAGTTTTGCCTCATAATGTGGCCGTCTGCTGCACACACAAGAGAACAGAGGGCTAAATGCTAAAAACCAACACATGCATTGAAAAGGGAAGAGCAGGGACACAAAGTACAAATGTGCAAATGAAAACACCCGCAAAGTTACATAAATAAGCTTAAATTCTCGTTAATTCTCATTTCTTTTCATATGTGCTCTGCTGTTTGCAATGCTTGTTTGTATCTCTCTTAGCTTGTGTACTGATACCTGTCTCATTGTCCAATGCCGTGTGTGTGTTTGGTGAACTTGTGTGTCTCTATCCGTGAATGCTCCTTATCAGTTCCTGCCATTCATGATACCGCCTCATGGATGAATTTCAGCTGTGTCACTGCTGCATATTAAAAGACAAAAATAGTGATATTGATATTTTGTGTTGTCATTCTGTAAGAGTAGATATTTTAATTAAATCTGATATTTTTTCCACAGTGTTATGAGTTATTATATATGTCCTTTTAAAATGAAGGGGAAAGCTCTCATTCTAATTTGTGTGCTTAAAACTAAGGAGAAAAAACATTCAGGCAGTTTTTTTTAAATGTCTACTGCTGCAAAATGAAAGCCTAAAATGAATTTTAGAACATTAGGTTATTTGATGGAGGAAATCTAATTTTTCCTGTTTCTCTCCGTTTCTTTCTCTCTTTTCTAATATCACACCCTTTTTCTTATAATACCATCTATCTTTTCTCCTCCACTCCATTCTTCACCCCCTTCTCTTTCACCTACCGTCCCTGTTTCCTTTCTAGTGATGGTGGCATGGGTCAGTCTCAGGACGACAGCATTGTGGGTACCAAGCAGTGTCGTCACAGCGTGGCCATCATGCCCATCCCCGGAAACCTGTCGTCCAGCAGCCCCGACCTTCTTCACCCGGCCTCTAGCGTCCTCGACTTCTCCAACCCTGCAGGTAAGAAATAATGCTGACTCAATAAAATCCAGGGCTGTGTGGACACAGAATAATCCATTTCTACTGATTGTCCCAGAGGAGGACTGCATCAGTCTTGGTGGAGACGGCATGTACACTCTTGTGCTGGTTTCTTCTTTGCGTCTTTCTTGATGAATGCATTCGATGGTTAAATGGATATTCTGTCTAACATGTATCTTGAAAGAAAAAACTCTGAAACTCGTCTCTCAAAGTGAAATATAGGATCGAACCAAAGCACAACTATGCAAACAATTTTCTTATTACAACACACTGAAATATATCATATGTGTGTTCCACACAACTGCAAGTACTTTTGGATGTAAGTGGAGCAAAACCTTCTCTACACTCATTCACAGTTGTTTATGACCTTCATGGCCTCATTTCAGATGTCGTGTTGTAGTCAAAGAATTCAGTGCTTCTTTCCTGAAGCTGTTTGTCACACTTGACTTGAGGCCTCAGCCTCGTTAAAAGTGAAACTTATTTGTGGAGTAAAAGACTCTGATTCTGATGCCCAGTGAGCACTGACAGACGCTGTACAGACAACAGTCATCCTTGAACGTAATCGCATGATGCAGACATTTGAGAAGTGTAGTGTTGTGTGCACTTTGTTGTCCCGAGTGCAAACTCTACGTCTTTACTCTTTTATCTTTCTTTCTCTTTGAAATACAGGCAAACTCCTCAAAACACGAATGTTTACTTGTGCTGACAAAGGAACACACATAAACTCACTCAAACCAAACAACTCAAGCTTTCTAGCATAGGTGTACACACATATTCACACACACACACACACACACACACACACACACACACACACACACACACATTCATCCTGGGGTCTTTCTTTTTGAAATGCCACAGAGTTTCAGTAGTGTGTCCGTCTGAAAAGGAGTATAAGACTTATTTATTCCTTTCTTGTCAGATGGGTTTCTGCACCCATAATTATTTAAAGTAACATGGAGCACTCCCTGTGGATGTGTGTGTGTGTGTTTGTGTGTTAGTGAGAATGAAATATTGAGAAAGGGGAGAACAAGAATGAGAAAGGTGAAAGAGAGCGAGAGAGTGAATATGGTCTAGATTTATTATACTGGCCATTTGTCAATGAGCTGTGCGCGTACACACACACACTCTCTCACACACACACACACACACCTGCATGTAGATCCCTAGTTTTGTAGGCCTCACATGTGGTTGTGTTGTACTAGAGTACAAACACACACCAACTGCGCCACATTAATCATCCACCATTAGATCAAGTTTCCTTTAGTCCTTTGGCTTCTCATTAGATTTAATAGTAGAGGGGAGAACCGCCTGCTCAAACAAAACCCCTGTTCCAGATGCCGAACATGGCTTATAATACCTCCTACCTGTAATGGCTGAGGTTGTTTTTTAGGATTAAAACCTTTTCTGGTCTACTTTTATTAGATATTATTAGTCAAAGTGAAAAAATAATTTCTATAGAACTTTGCAAAAACATAGGCTATAAATAACTTCACATTAGCCAGTGAAAGAATGTAATAATAAAGGTAAACAAAATCGTAAAGGTATTGACCACAAGCTCTCAAGGTGTTGTATGGCAAACGATTGGAATATATAAATTAGATTATTTCTGGACAAAGGAAGCAACTTGAAGACGTTGTATTGAGCATTTTTCAACATCTCATAGACTGAACGATTAATCACTTAATAGAATAAACAATCGATGATGACAATGAAAATAGTCTCTATTTGCAGGCAGATATATGCATTAAACAACTAAATCTGAAACAGTTTGAGAAGTGGAGCACAGATGCCGATTATGTGCTGTTTTTTAAGAGATAGAGGGAGAGCACAAGCCTTTTTTTCAGTGGCTGCTGTTGTCTCTTGTTCGCAAAGTGGCGATGTGTCTTCTCATTGAATTTGTACTCTGTTTCTTCTTTGTCTTCTTTTGTCTCTTTCTGTCCGCTGTTTTATTTTTTCCTCTCCTACTGTTTCTCTTGTCCTTTTCTCTCTCACCTCTTGCGTCTCTTTTCTGATTTCAAACAGATGTTGTACAGTAGTGTAGACGTGATGAGTCATACTCAGCCCTCTGGTTTCCCATGAACAAATTAAGGCTGCAGAAGAAACTTCACTGGGCTTCCCTCATTTTTTACTTCTGTCATGATGTTTCCAGGCACTAAGTCTCTTTGTACTCCTCCAACACACACTCTCTCTCTCTCTCTCTCTCTCTCTCTCTCTCTCTCTCTCTCTCTCTCTCTTCTTTCTCTCTCTCTCTCTCTCATATTCACTGTGTTTTCTCTTTCTCTTCTCTGCTTGCCAAGCCCTGGGACTGTACTGTAAGTATACATACCTTCAGTGCCACGGTTTGATTGTGTTTGATTAAATATTCCTCACTAATGTCCCCTCCATCTTGACTTTTTTCTTCTTTAATCCATGAGCTCCCCCCCCCCCCCCCCATGCTCCATCTTTGCATCCATGAACAGCATCCTTCAGGCTCAGGCCTTGTATTTATTCTTCTTTCACTTCAGCTAACCTTATAGGAATGTATGAATATCACAGTAAGGACATTATTTAGGTTGGTTTTCACTTTTCAAAAGGTTACCTTAGGGTTAGTCTATATCCACAACATTCCACTTTTGGGATTTCTCGGGTGCCGCAGGAAATTCCGCCAGATGCATGTCCGCTTCCTTCCACTTTCTTTGTGTTGGAATTTTAAACTCTGGTCGATTTATGAGGACTGTGGTTAACTGCTCCTCAGATCTCTGCAGGGTAAATCCAGACAGCTAGCTAGACTATCTGTCCAATCTGAGTTTCCTCTTGCACGACCAAAACAACTTTTGAACGTACACATTCCACCAAAACAAGTTCCTTCCTAAGGCTATTTTGCAGCGGACCATGCGGAGCTTAGCACCGCCCATGAAGATTGTGATTGGTTTAAAGAAATGCCAATAAACCAGAGCATGTTTTTCTCCCATCCCGGAATGCTGTGTGGACTAGCCAGACCCTCCTCCGCAGCGCCTTGGATGATGGTCTGGCAAAGCGAGACTACCATAGGGTTGAAGTAATCTTGTTTGCTTCTCTCTAGAAAACATTCACACTACACCCAGTTCATTTATGACCGCAAGGCAGTAATTAAGTCACATCTGGTCACATATTTCTTCATTCCAATCCACATAGAGATTATAGATAATTCATAAACAACAGAGTGCATTTGAAGTTCAATTGAACTTAAACTGCAGCATACATATCCACTCCTTACTTTCTTCTCCTTTTAAGAAAAAAATCACTAACCATAAGGGTTGAATTTATACTTTTTGTTTTCATAGTGACACCCCCAATTTTGTCATTAATTAATTGGAATACAGTTACTTCCCCATCTACATGTATTAAGAACTCTTCCCATACAGCCAATCAAATCGCTTCATTCTAAACCATATTTTTCTAAAGCAGCAGCGTCACTGTTCTATCATAGGAAGACGGTCATGCAAATGTCACTTCGGCCCGGTTAAGCTAAGTTCACACTACACAACTTTCAAAGTCATCAGATCACTGTACTGTTCACACTACACAACTTGCTATCTTGTAAACCAAAGTCTTGAAGTCGTTGTGGTTTTCACGCTACGTGATTGACCGGCAACAGGAGGTGACACACTACAAGATCTTTCAGCAGGAGCAATCCCCGATGAGTATGTCTGGTCTCCAAACTACATTTTGTCACGAAAACACACACAAGAAGTGACACGGGAAATGACCTAATAACATGCGCGTCTTTACTATTTAAGTGTTTCCTCTCGGTGCTCTAGATGCTGGTGTGGTCCTTACTCTTCATTACCACTAACAACACATTGTCTGCCCATGGCTTGTAAGCTACAGGGCAAGTGTGTTTAGCTTGTCTCTCGTTCCACTGCTGCCAATACCAGAGCTAAACCCGCAGGCTGCGGTCACTCAAACACCGCCACCAAAACACCCCTTCCCTCCACTGAGACAAAAAGAAGCATGAAAGAATATGGCACTAAATGAGAGCATATGGATTTATTGTGTTTTTTTGGAAAGAAAACTGACTTTTATCACAGCGTAAGGCATAAGTAGTCTCGAGCTCTGGCTACAGAGACAATACTTGTTAGTAGGATATATTCATTGTTGGTTTTAGTCTCTTCAGGGGGATTTGTGATAATAATAAAAACTTAACATAAAATTAGCCTTTAAGGCTTGAGCTTTGGAGGATGAAACATCCTCACATGTACGTACATTGAGAGACATTTTCTCATTTGTGTTTATTAATTAGAAGCCAGGTGTTTAACCCCATCTACTCTACTCCACTCCCTTCTCAGCACCTCCACCCATCATGCACTATTCTGTTCTGTTTGCTTTCACGTGTGATTTATGTCTTCTGACTGTATAATGGAGTGACTGGGAAAAGCTTTGGCAAACAGTAGAAAGGACGAGGAGACTGAGCCTGAGTGTGTAGCAACCCCCCCTCCCCCCCCCCCCCCCCCCCCCCCCCCCGCCCGTGTAGAAATCCTCTTTGGCTTCAGGCCATTAATACATTCTTTAGTGTTGATGAAAATGAATGATACCTTATTAAAGATGATAATTGATTGGATGTTTTTTCTGGTTGAGTA
>CM042328.1:11994390-12241890 GCA_023566125.1 Zingel zingel | reverse complement strand
TTTTAGATAACTTCATAGAAAATTAACTATACATATAGTTTCTTAACACCTTAATTGCATTAGATATAGTTTTTATGTGTCTGACTCCACAGCAGGACCAGCTGTAGTAGAAGCTAAACTATTTTCCTTTGTCAAACGTATTGGGGTAATCCAAATCCAATAACTTCTGTTCCTGTCTCTCTTTTCCCCTCCTCCGTAGGTACTACCTGAAGAACAATATGGAGACAGAGACGTTGTGTTCAGACGACGATGCACAAGATCTCCTCAGAGAGAGTCAGATCACTCTGCTGCAGCTCAGTACCATGGAGGTCGCTGCCCAGCTCTCCATGAGAGACTTTGAGCTCTTCAGGAACATTGAGTCCACAGAGTATGTAGTTGTTTATCATTTCAATTGGCTCATAGCAGGTGTATTCCAAATTCTTATAACTGCAATAACTTTATTTGTATGGCAGATTTTAAAAACAAACTTCATTAAAATGCTTGACAGTCAAGACAAAGCAAGCAAGCTCAAACACGAAAATAAGATATATGTGGATATGAGAATATGACTATTTCTCCACAGTCATATTTTTTTCCTGGAATTTAGAAAAACCTGTTATTGTACACAATTAAAACATATTTATTTTAACTTCTTTGTCATGGTTCCCAGGTACGTGGACGACTTATTTAAACTGGACTCTTCGGTGGGAAGTGGGAATCTGAAACAGTTTGAGGAGGTGATAAACCAGGAGACCTTCTGGGTCGCCACAGAGATCCTGAAGGAGCCCAACGCCCTGAAGAGGATGAAGATCATCAAACACTTCATCAAGATCGCCCTGCACTGCAGAGAGTGCAAGAACTTTAACTCCATGTTCGCTATTATTAGGTGGGCTCTTAGAGTGTCTTAGAGTGTTTGTGCATATTGGCTTCCTAAATTAAGTTTGGTGACACATTGTTTCATCATTTTCCTCATTTTTGCCTCAGTTGTAGAAGACAGGGTTCTTGTTCTGTGGTGACAGCTAGCATGTACTCCGTCTCCCCTGACAGCTTTTGTGCCAAATGAGCTTTGGCCACTCGTCTCCTTCCCCACATCCTCAGGAGGACCAGCCTCGCCTCCTCCCCCCTCCCTCTGCCTCCCACCAGTTCACTGAACCAGCACTGATTCTCCCAAACCACACAGACTCTGCCACAGCAACCCTACAGCATTTAAAACAAGAGTCCCATAGCAACCGTTACTCTTATTGTTTGTTGTTATTGTTAATTCCCTCTGGCTTCTGTGGTTTGGCTTCAGATGGCAGTCAGACTGAACTGAGGATGTATTCAATGTGTCTCTCTTATAAAGGATACAACCCACTTGAGGGGAGGCTAGTTGGCGCTGGTAGTGTGTTTTAGGGATGATATTGGAGATGTGATTGTGTTTAAACCCACCAATATCTGCATATGTGTGTATTGGTATTCAAGTGTGTTTGTGTCTGCACAGGCAGTTATGAGTGTGTGCGTGTTTTTTTTTTTTTTTTTTTTTTTTTAAGTCTGTCCCAGTCCCGAGAGTAATCATTCAAAAACAGCACATCACGCTCTCGCTGTAGCCTAGCCCGGTGACTTGGTTGTTTAGACACGTTAGTGTTTTGTGCTGCAGTGTGCTTTTTTCAATCTACAGTATGAATACTCATAATAGGATATTGTCTGCAATGTGCAGCATACATTTAAATATAAATGCATGGTAATGCAGTTCTGCATTAACTATGTCTGTAGATGTAATATATTTTTATTAATTGTAGAGATTACAGTTTATAAATACAAATACATAATTTGCTTTTTTTTCTTAATCCTCCCAGGATCCATGAGTCTCGCTAATGCTAAACTGTCCTCTTGTTACGTTGGTTTATGCGTGCCCACGTCCACTTTAGATCTGGACTCGCAGTGTAAGGAGCTCAGCATGATGGTGATCCTCTGTTCGCTGCTGTAGAAGGCACTTTAGAACAGAAGTGTCTGACCTCCATGTCCTTTTACACTCCTTCTGTGTCTTCGCACATATGGCTCTCTGATACATAACCTGCACGGTGACAGGGGCATTGCTGTGTGTGTGTGTGTGTGTGTGTGTGTGTGTGTGTGTGTGTGTGTGTGTGTGTGTGTGTGTGTGTGTGTGTGTGTGTGTGTGTGTGTGTGTGTGTGTGTGTCTCTGTGAGTGTGTCTCTGTGAGTGTGTGTCTGTGTGTGTGTCTCTGTGAGTGTGTGTCTGTGTGTGTGTGAGTGAGAGAGCTAACATGTATGGTTTCCCGTACCGTTATGTAGTGGACACATCCTGCTACACCGGGTTATTTTTGTTTATGGGATGAGGTGTGGTAGATGTGATAAGTTGAGAAATAAGGACAATCAAGGAGAAGGATTGGGATATTAAAATGGGATAAAAAATCTAGACCTGGTTGCCACCAAGCGGCAAACCTACTGTGCTGAAAAATGAAGCCAATGCAGAAGTGCCAAACACTGTAGTTCATCGAAGGGCCACTTGAGGCTGGCTCCTAAAGGGAGTCAATCCCCATAGACCCCCATCTTAAAATGCCATTTTTTTATAGTCCACCAGTTTTGATTATATTCAGGCTTAAAGTTCTGGTGGGCTTCCATCACAAGAGGCGATCATAGACTGTAGGCTTCAGTCATCCTGCCTCAGCTATAATATTCACTTTATTTTTCTCTGACATACCACGCCTATTATGCACTCCTAAAGGAAAGCAGTACAACATATACCTACCGACAGAGAGAAAGTGAGGAAAACACCGAATGGTTGTTACAGCAGTGGAGGAGGGACGGGGAGTTGATGAGCAAGGGACAGGAGCTGGAAAGATAATGAAAGAAGATAGCAGAATTAAATGCTGTGCCAGTCATAATTATCAGCTGTCTAAATGAGTCTGCACAGAGATGACATTGCCTCAAGGGGGTCTTCTTATCTGGAAAATGGAGACCTCGCTAACTAAAGCTGATTAGCTGAAAAAGTAGTAATTGTGCAAATGTCAGTATGGGGTTTTGATTGGAATGTACTTTATGCATTGAACATATACTGTACACTAAAACTATACTCCTTTCTCATCTACCCTCCTTTACCTCTTCTGCGTCCTCATTTCTGTCTCTATCTTTCCCCTCCCTTCTTCCCACCATAACCTATTTATCTCGTTCCCACCCTCCTTCCGCCTCTTGTAGCGGTCTGAACTTGGCACCAGTGAATCGGCTACGGAGCTCGTGGGAGAAATTGCCCAGTAAATACGAGAAGCTGTTCGTAGACCTGCAGGATGTCTTCGACCCGTCCAGGAACATGGCCAAGTACCGCAACGTTCTGAGCAGCCAGAGCATGCAACCACCCATCATCCCACTGTTCCCAGTGGTCAAGAAGGACCTCACCTTCTTGCATGAAGGTAGATGGCTTTGTAGAGAGCCCAGAATTATCTTTGTGTGCCTTTGTCTGTGTAATAGCTACTCACATGTTGCTACATTCCCTTTAATTGCTTATGCCTAAAATACTAAGGCCATTTCTGAAACTTGACATGTAATTCTGCATAGTTTATAGTCCCTGACTTCCTCTGTGTTGCGTGAAAGGTCAATTTCAGTCTCACTCAGGAGGTTTACTTCTGCTAAAGGCTTCCCCATCTTGCCTTCTTTACATATCACACCGAGTCAGGTCAAAACTAAGCAAACTGACTTCTCCTTAGAGAAGTCTCCATTTTTCTCTGAAAATGTCTGTGTATGGCCATTTGAGGAAAGGAAAAGAAAGTTTCCCTAATTGTGCAAGTTGCCAAAAATTCTCAAATGCCTCAGCATGACTTAACATGAAAGACAATTTAATCTAGAGGACTTTCAAAAAGGGGACCAGAATAAAGAGATTTTTACTTTTAAGATTTCAACTTAGAAATATTGCTGCAAATTGAAGGCTGCAAATGTCCCAAAATATTAATCATTCATCTCATTTACAATGTTGACAGCTGACTTCACGTTCACTGTTTGTGCATGTATTTGTGTGTGTGTGTGTGTGTGTGTGTGTGTGTGTGTGTGTGTGTGTGTGTGTGTGTGTGTGTGTGTGTGTGTGTGTGTGTGTGTGTGTGTGTGTGTGTGTGCGTTTTGTACTTGTCTTTGTCCTCTCAGGCAACGACTCCAATGTAGACGGTCTTGTGAACTTTGAGAAGCTGAGGATGATCGCCAAGGAGATCAGACACGTGGTGCGGTTGACCTCGGCAAACATGGACCCTGCCCTCATGTTCAGACAGAGGTTGGTTGTTTTAAAACCAAGAGTTCTCAAAACCTTTTCTTCTCAAGATTTAGCAATTTGCTTCAACTTGATGCTGTTGGGGCCAGTTTCACAGATATGGGCCACTTAAAGCTGTTAAAACCTGTACACGTAGAATATGTATGTGACTATGTTCTTTGTAGCAAAATGAGGGAAATCTTTATCTTGCTTGCAGCCCATTTGTTCTCATAGGGGCTTTAATTTGCTATATCACAAAAGTATCGCATCCAAAAATGTCCTCTAATTAAGCCAGGAAAACGGAGAACTTCAAATGTAAATGTGAGATTTTTTTTCTTAAAGAAAATGTATTGGAAAAGGGAGCATGAGGTGGATTTTGAGGATCCAATGAACAGTTGATTTGCGTAATGGGACTTTCTCCAATTAATTTGCCAGCAAATAAGTCACTTCGTAGTGGTTTAGTAAGTGAAACCAAATCGTCAACTCCCTTTAATTATGTGTTTCTTTGAAACTGACTCCTTGTGTTTCCTATCAGCCAAACTGTAGCAAAACTGTCAGTTCTCAGAAAGAGAAGTATCCAGTATTGCAAAGTTTTTAGAAAAGACATCTTTACTACTAAATACAAATGTGAGCAAAAAGGGGAACACCACACCATACCTCCACCACCCAACATGGATCCTCAACCAACAGGATCAGGCTCACACTCAAGGTCTGGTTTGATCAATTCCCGTTCACTTCCTGTCTGGTCCATGGCTCTTGTTGGCCCGATTGAATCCTTTTGCTGGAATGTAACGGCACGGGGACACAAGACATGGATCGACTGGAAGCGAGGTAGGATTGATGCCAACCACAGTGTGTAGTTCGTATCACTCGGTTTGTGTGTGTGTGTGTGTGTTTTCACAGTCTGTCACTGCTGCAGTGCATGACTGCCCTCTGCAGACTATCCATTCATACTACAAGCTCAAGATATTTTTTACAAGACTTTAGTTTTAGAATTTTGTTTCATCGTTATATCATATATGACAAAGGTTTTTAAGGTGACACAACAACCTGTTTTCATGAGCGTGTGATGCCCAAGAGCATAGCACACACTCAGGTTGATATGGGGAGATGTCATATGTCTGGTGTCCTCCCATTTTCAGTCATTTCCTGTTTGTCTGTGGTGGCATGACCTCTACATAGTCTTGTCCCCCCTCGACCCCTGAACTTGTCTTTAAGTCACGCTTCAATCTTCACACCTCTTGCTTGCAGGAAGAAGAGGTGGAAGAGTTTAGGGTAAGTTTGTCCTGGTACCAGTTTCATCCTGTTTCGGTCTGGACCAGCAGAAATAATAAATCCACCCTGCATCCCCACCATAAACTCTGCATGTCCCCCCCCTTTTACTTTATCTGAGTGTCCATGTGTGTCCGCCTGTGCTTGTGTGTGATTAAACCTTCCATTTGCAGTGCCCATTCACCTGAACCATACTGAAGTCCATCATTGACCCGTTCATTGTTTGCCCTGTTCATAAGATTGTATGTTTGAGTCATATAGTAGCTTAAAATAATATTCAGTGTTTGTTTTTATAGAAAGGTAGAAAGTAAAGAAGATTTTCCCGAAATGTCTTGATTTCTGGCTCTTACTGTAAATTCAACTTTTTTGTCATCCATATACAAGTAAACAGTTGAATGAAATCAATGATTATTTTTGGATGAAGGAGATAAGAAGAAAAACATAAGACAGCACAGCTTTACAGACAAAACAATCAACAAATAAGCAAGTCCCAGAGAGGCTGCATGTGACGGCACATGGTATAATAAATATTAGATAATGATGTTTAAATATATAAATTTAAAAAAGATTAAAGATTTTTAAAAAAATTAAACAAACCTGACCAAACAATCTCACCTCAATGTCCATGTATTACCTGTTCAAGATCTCCATCAGAAGGACTTTGTCCATTTGCAATGGAATTGTAGTTATTCAAGTTTCCATATTTTCTGAGCACTTCTCGTCCATGTTGGCTTAAAAGTTAAGGCCAATGTTCATTTTTGACTTTGGAAACAGTTATGGAATTGTAGATGAACAGCCAGAACAGCAACGTTGACTTTGAACTTCAACTTTTAAGCAACTGCTCAGACATTTATTTATTTATTTGATCATCTGCTAGTTTCCGAACAGTTACTAAATGGTCGTTTAGGTGATATTGTGTTGTCAGCTGCAGGTTACAAAGTCAAGAATGAACTCTGTATGGAAAAGCTCGCCATCTACCTACAAAATATAGGCAAAGCAAAAGAAACCATGACAAATATTTACTGATACTATTTGACTCAGGTTTAGTGTTTGCTCATATCTGCATCCAGGCATAATATTCCCCATATCAAAGTCTATGCATCTTTTGTTTTCTAACCCTTTTTGCCTCCATCTGACAAAATGTTCTGCTGTTCTGTACTGTGATAGCATGGCACACCAGCAAGAGCTGCCTCCCTCTCAGTTGCATGGTCCTGTTTTTAAAATGCTATGCTCCAACACAAAGACAGATGTACAGATTTTATAGTAGAGGAGGTATTTGATAAGCAAGTAGTTGTGTTTATTGAACTTATCTTTGTTTACCATTCTTTCCTTTCCTCTTTTTTTCTGTCTTTATACTTTCCTGTGCATTTCTTCTATTCCTGTCTTATCTTCTTCATTGATCTCCCTCTGTTCTCTATGGCATCATCTTTCTTAATCTGTCATCTTCTGCTCATCCATCAACACTTTATCCATTACTCTTACCTCTTTGAATTCCTTTCACATCCCAATGTCCATCTTTTACTCTCCTTCATGTTCTTCCTCTCGTCTCCTCTTCGTCTGTCTTTCATCATTATCCTCCTTCCTTTCTCTTCCTCCCTCTCTCTTCCCCTCGCTAGGTCTTTGAGTCAGGGCAGCACCAACTCCAACATGCTGGACGTGCAGGTCGGCGCCCATAAAAAGCGAGTACGTCGCAGCTCGCTCCTCAACGCTAAGAAGCTGTACGAAGACGCCCAGATGGCCAGAAAGGTGAAGCAGTACCTGTCCAACCTGGCGGTGGAGATAGACGAGGAGAAACACCAAATCATGTCCCTGCAGTGTGAGCCGGCTTACAGCACCTGTGAGTAATAGAAACTGAAGCTACTTTACTGAGTGAACCCATTTTTTCATCACTACCTTATTTGTGTCAATATTCCGTGGCATGAGTAATTGTGGATAGGTCAGAAATATTACTTTCTATGTCAGTAGAGTATCAAGCCTTTGACCGTCAGACAAAACACATATAACATATTGCAAAGATTTCATTTAGCATTGTTCCAAGCATTCCTTTTTGACTATGATATTTCCAGCCACTAATATACATATCACTGAACAAGGAAGAGTACAGTCAGTGGGAAAAGTTCAACGTTTTGAAGTAATTCTCTTTTTTCTTCTTTCTGTGGTTGCAGTGTCTAAGAACTTGAGTGAGAGACGATCCACCAAGTCGGACATGTCTCCAGTGTCTCTGCGGTCGGCTCTGCCCTCGGGGAAAACACAAAACAGGGTGTCACAAGTCCTTCAGGTCCAGGTCCCTCTGAACCCTCTACGGAAGAAGAGCACTGCTAAGGACATAGGCCCACCCAGTTAGTACACCTGCACTATACTGTATATCATCATTATGCTTAGTTATGTTGAGTTGTGCTTTACTTTTATGGATAATTTCATTTTGATCCTCCCATCTTCTTTGTCCCATCATTGTACAGTACATTTTCATTGATAATCATTGATTAAGGGTTAAGTAATGTACAGTATACACTGGTAAAGCCTGAGTGACATAACATTAATGACGTAACATTTCCCAGTTCTGAATTACTACAGGTGTAACAGACCGCTAGGTTAATTTACTTTTCTGTAACCCTAACATTTTTCTTTCTTTTTTTCTTCCCCAGACTCCCACTCTCCCCAGGTGGTGAAGAAACCTCCAGTGAACTCGTCAGAGGACTGGAGTACCAAGAGACCATCTGATGACACCGTCTCCACCATCTCCTCCCTTCACTCCAGCCCCACGGTGTCGCCACAGGGCTCCCCACGCAAAGGTCTGTTTCAGAAACTGCTTTTTCACACTGTATGTTTTTATCCAAGGATAAAAAGAACTTGCGTTACCCAAGGTGACGAGTTGGAGTAGAGTTAGTAAAACAGTAGTCTATATCCATGACGTTCCACATCCGGGATTGCTCCGTTGCCACCGGAAATTCCGCCGGATTTCACTCGTTTAGGCCGGATAGCCATTACCTTGGGCTTTCTTTGTGTTGGAATTTTACACTCCGGTCGATTTATGATCTCTGCATGTTAAATCCAGACAGCTAGCTAGACTATCTGTCCAATCTGAGTTTTCTGTTGCACGACTAAAACAACCTTTGAATGTACACGTTCCAACAAAACAAGTTCTTTCCCGAGGCTATTTTACAGAGGTGCCGTGCTCCGCCCAAGACGATTGTGATTGGTTTAAAGAAATGCCAGTAAACCAGAGCATGTTTTTCTCCCATCCCGGAATGCTGTGTGGACTAGCCAGACCCTCCTCCGCAGCTCTGTGGAGGAAGGTCTGGCAATGCGAGACCAGTGAAACAGTCACCTCCGAGCAGAGTTCTGAAACACTCAAAGTCACTCAGAAACTATGTCTGGGCTGAATGCTCATGCAGGTAAAGCCTAGAAGTCAATTGATGGTTTCACACTTTTCCATTCATGAAAACTTTTAGGATTGTGCGTGTTTTTTTGCTTTAAATAGTAACTTAGACAGTTGTTCTGTCCTGAAGGGTATGTACAGTAGGCACCCTGTGACTTAAATCTCCGACCATCCTTGTGTTCTAATTGAATAAAAAGCCCTTATATTCATCGCTCACTTCGGTTTCCTTTCCCCTCTTTTCAGTGGGAGGCGTCGCCAAGTCCCAGAACTCCAGCCAGATGAACTTGTCCGGATCTTCGTCATCACTGACCAGCGACGCCAGCACAAAGGCCGGCACCAACAGCCTGCGGAGCTACGGCATAGGTGGGGCTCTCCTCCACAAGAGGATCCAACTGATGACCGGGCAACACAGCCAAGAGAGTAGCAGGGAGAGACAGAGTCAGACAGAGGAGGAGGAGGAGGAGGAGGAGAGAAGAAATGAAAGGGAAAAGGGGAAAGAGGTGATGACGCAGGAGGACACAGAGGCAGTTCAGAGAGGCGAGTTTCCTTCAAGGCAAAGGAGAGGGAGAGCCAGGCAGCAGAACAACCAGGGTGCACAGGTAGATGCAGGGCTAATGCTACTGAGGGTAAGAGCAGGACGCCCTACACAGACATGGACAGGTATGCATGGGGTGCATCCCATGGTCCACACTACGTCTCCTCCAAGTCTACATGGGTTGGGACCCATGACTCTGTCACCTGTCTCCCAGCCTCAGTTAATGAGACCCAGACCCCCAGAGTCCCCCATCAGGACGAGGCTGATGTCACCATTCAGGATACTGAGGGAAAGGAGTCAGTCCAGGGAAAGGCTGATGGCAGTGAGATCACATCTGAGCGGTGTGGAGGGAACAGAAGAGGGTGTGCCCTCCTCACCTCAGGATGAGAGACAAGGACAGGCAGAGCAGAGAGCCAAGAGGACGGTCAGCCCAAACCCCTTCCTCTGGCTCTGCAGAGACAGACGCACCAGGAGAAAGACTGTCTGACAGAGATAACTGTTTAATCCAGTTATTCGCTGAGTAAAAACAGTGACAGTGAAGAAAAAGAATGAAGCTAGTGGTATTTCAGAGAGAATTTCTGTTGATGATCGATTACGATTATTATGAAGCAAACACTGTTAAAGTGATACCACCACATTTCAATTTGGTAGCACAAAAGCAAGTGTAACTTGAGAGAAAAGCGTCTCATATCCACCGTAATCATAGAAAGGTGACATTAGAAAGAGTAGCAAACATTGGGAACATTTCATAAACCATTTCACTTTGTTCTCTGAGTTCTCCCAACATTTCTTTGTTCGTGGGAATAATCCTGTCAATCTTTGGAAGTGTTGTAATGTCACCGAACAGCCAAATCTAGAAAAATATGTCATAGTCAAAACAGAAAGCATATTCACCTTGACTTTTTAATCCCAAAATGGAAAATATTTGTTACTATGAAACTTTCTTCTACTGAAATCCAATTTTGAAATGCATCCATTTTCTCAAAAAAAATATGAATTTTTTTATTCCATTTTGTTGACAAGTGTGGCATGCATTATTGTATTGCCATGTTCATTTAGTTTCACTGCAGTTGATTTAGTTCAGCAGATGTTTGTGATAATAGTGACCTCAACAATGTCCTTCACAGTCATTTCTACACAATTTAGAGTCTCTGTACACATTCAACTTCACATTTTAGCAGTGATTATAACTTAATTCTGCTTAGTGTTGTTACTGGATTAACAGTGTTATTTTGAAGTATTTGCTATTAAAAAGGGCACAGAAACATCAGATTGTCTCCCCATATATACACACACACACACACACACACACACACGTGTTTTAGTTTTTGTCATCTTCTGGGTGCAGGGTAATTTAAAGTGCAGTGATTGTCTAACGTTCCCTTAAAAACTGATAGGAAGATTACCAATTGGGCAGAATAAAATTATCTACTTGCATGCTACTGGAAGGGGCTTTAATTAAAAAGGCTCTAATATTGAAACACTTTCGTTACTTAATCTTTATTTTCTGTCTTTCCATCCTTGTCTCTCCCCCATTTAGCCTTTTCATCATTATTATAATCTGTATTTTCCTTCATGTTCAAATGTAAATGTCTTAAATGTTCCTCTCTCGTCCGTCCAGGTTACACTCTCCTGCCAGCCGGTAAAGCAGACAACCTGTCGGACTCGAGTCACAGTGAGATCTCCTCCCGCTCCAGTATCTGCTCCGTTGACTCCGTGCCGGCTCCTGGGTCTGACGACCGATGTAACAGCAGCAACAGGACCTATAATGCTGCTGCTGTTAATACTTCTACAAATACTACTACAACTTCTGTTGCAGTTGTTGAGAGCACAGCAGCAACGCATGCATACTTAAATGCTGAGTACAACCAGCCCAGCACAAGGTGATTCACTTCAGTTTATTTAATCTGTCTGGTTAAATTAGTTAATTTACGTTAAAAAGAGGAAACATTGGAGTTTTTCAAAGTGTGTTCTTTTTTTGCAAAGGCAAGATATAAGCACCCAATCAATGTGTTTATATCCTGTCAAATACCAGGGCTACAGTCAGTTTTGCATAACAAATTATGTAAGTGAAAATTGTGCTGATTTCTCCGGGAAAACTTTTTCTTGGCCATGTGTATGTATGTGCATAACAATAGACTGCAGAAAGGGAAAGTATCGCTGTTACGGCGGAGTTAAGTTTATCTTAACTATAGTAGAAAATGCGGTTACACTTGACTTGACGGTATGTACATAAGAGTGACATGAACGTGACATAAACATAAGCTAGTCATAAACGTTTATTACATTACGCTTCTTTTAATAAGTGTCATTCGGTTTTTTGTCATGTCAAGTTATGGTTAGGGTTAGAGTTAGGGTCAGTGTCATGACTGTGTCATGACAGTGTCATGTCACTCTTATGTAGATACCTTCAAGTAAAGGGTTACCGAAAATCCTTTTCTACTTCTTCTGTTGTCACACTGTGCAGTAGTGCAGCACTCTCTGAGATATACTTCTAAAATGCAAAGTGTCTCTCTGGACTGAACATAAATTACCTGCAAGGTCACTGAATCAGTGGGTAATTGGGGGTGTAATTATTACTGGAGTGGGGGTGGACAATCGTGGACGTATGCGCTCCGGATGCTATTAAAACCAGTGACCAGCTCAGCACAATATCCAAACCACCCTACGTCCATGACTCAAGCCTCTAACCAACAGGACACACTCTCACACAAACACATGATCATCTGAAACCTTCCCAATGGCCGATGTGAGCAAAAAGGCAGCACACATACACCGTCTGAACCTGCTCTTCCATTTCCTCTCCCAGCTGGATCCCAATTATGTCCTTTCTTCATTAAAACCCAGAGAACAGGAAGCCGTAAAACACTACAGGTTTTTATTAGTCTCACATTTACTGCCCCCCCTCCTTTTTCTCCGTTAACAACTTATTGGTTTTCACCCAGGCTGCTTTTTAATCTGGCTGAGTAAACAACACATTTTTATTGTCTGCTGTTTGTTTATTGTTCCTCCATGATCAGGCCATTCTGTCTCTTAAAGAGAAGACTATAAAATATCACCTGACGCAATAATGTGTCTGCTTCTCTGATATTGTATTACCTCGGCAGCCTTGCCGTATAACACCGGCCTGTTTATATGAAATATGGCTCAGTTTCATTAAGTGTCTTGTTTGTCCAGTAAAACCGTGTCAGTGAATCAAACTGCTGGTTTATAGAAAGGAGGAGAAAAACTTTTTTTTTAAAGCCAGACATAGTGATCTGTCATCCAAGAAACGCTGTCAAAAAGTTTCTTTGTGATTTTGTGGTGAGCCAGTGTTCAGGTGAGGCGTAAACTTTAATGGCTGAACGTTCACGATAACCGTATTTTACAAGAAGAATCTGTGCAAAAACCTTTCTTGCTATATTTTTGGTTGAAAGTTTAAGATTGTGGAGAGACAGCACGAATCACCGATGTAACATTGAACTTTATCCTATTTTCATTTGTCATCATTTGTTAGTGTTTTGCTAGTCCATGACTCTCTGACCCGCATGTCCTCCAGCCAACAGCTTTTTATAGTTATTGAATCTCCTCTTTTGGCCTCCTTCCTCTCTCTATTTATTTTTAGTTCATTTCAGATTGACTTCTCTTCACCTTTACCAACAGTTTACTCAACAGTTTGCTATAATAATGTGCAACACACTTTTCATTTTCCCCTTTCTCTGTTCCTTCTTTTATCGTTCTAGTCTTTGCCTCATGTACTTTCACACTGAATTTACTTATCGTATTGAGTGTGTGTGTTTTTTTTATTATACACTAATGAGTTATTTTGCTCCGTCTCTTTCATTTACAGTAGTTCCTCGTCATTGGTTCGAGGATATGTGTCGCGAGCCTCCACCTTCACCTCCTCCATCTCGACGGAAGAGCTGACCCCGGACCACACCTCTCTGGACTCTGTGGCGGACAGCGGCCGCGGCAGCTGGACGTCATGCTCCTCCAACTCCCACGACTCCTTCCAGAGCCTCCCCCCCTCCTCCTGCCGGCCCTGGGACCACGGCATCCACGGGCTCCCGCACACACACCTGGGCGCCTTCAAGCACACGCATCTGGCCGGGCCGATAGCCGAGGTCGAGGGCGCCACTCACGCCTGGGCGAACGAAGATGCCACTAAGCATCACTCCAGAAACTCCAGCTCAGATCTGTCCAATCAGTCGCGGCAGAGCTGGGCGTCATCCAGCTCGCTGTCGGACACCTACGAGGGGAATTACGGGACGATAAAGCGGCGAAACACCTCGGAGCACCCCTCCTCGCCATCCAACGAGGAAGGAGGGCAAAGCACAGACCCTGTCTACAAAACGGTGACGTCAAGCACAGAGAAAGGCCTGATAGGTGAGGGGTCAGGTTGCGAGTTTGATTCCCTGTAAACACAGTGTGACCTGGTCAACTCGAGGGCTGTGCGGTTGTGTAGCTAGTTAGAGTAACAAGTAGTCTTTCCATTTAAGGCTGTTTTTGTAAAGCTATGCAGAGTTGCACGAGCCAAGATGGCAGTCTATATTTCACATTCGACTTACATGCAGTAAAAAAAGTGAAGTCTGCTGTTTTAGGTGAATTACTGCAGCTTTCTGTTGCTTGACTTGCTGTTATTGTCTAGTGAACATCTGGCAAATGCTGCACTCTGGCATTATTTGGATCTCACCAAAAACAACATTCTGCAGTTTGCTAGTGTTATGAGGATAACACATTTTTTTAATATTTTGACTTTAGAGTAGTAGGGAAGGAGTTAAGTGTGTCCACCGACAAAACAATTAGTCGATCAATCTATTACTACATCAACAGACAATGAATTGACAGAAATGTTGATAATCGATCAATCGTTTAGTCGATCATTATCTGCTTCCAGCTTCTCAAATGTGAGAATTTGTCTTGTAAACTGAATCTCTTTAGATTTTGGACTGTTGATCAGACAAAACAAGTGATTGTGGTTGGCAATTGTCACAACCAAACGATTAATCGATTAATCTGGTAAATAGTTAACGGATTATTCAACAATGAAAGTAACCATTAGTTGCAGCTCTAGTTCTGTCTGTATCCGCTGCAGCCATCCATCTCATTGGTTGTATTTTTTTCTTTTGATGCATGTATTAGTTGTGAAGTGTTTTGGTAAAACATCACATTGATTTAATTTTTCCATCATTTTCTTTGGTTCCTCCCCTCCTCACACAACTCCCTGCACACCTCCTTTTCAACTTCCTTTGCCACTTTTCCCCCCCACTCCTCATTCCTCACTTCCCTCTTTCTTTGCTCCATCCCTCCTTCCTTTTAATCTACACCTCCATCCAGTGTACTGTGTAACATCCCCCGCCAAGGATGAGCGTTACCGAGCTCCCCCTCCCACCCCTCCAGGCTACCAGGGTCTGGCTCTGGGGGATCTCGGCCTCACAGATGGAGTAGTAGGTGGGCCAGGAGGTCTCCTCCCCAGGCCTCCTCACCTCCGACCTCCCGACTACAGCGTGGCCCTGCAGAGGAGCAAACTCCTGCAGAACCCCGGAGCGGCCGGCGGTCTAGCTGAGGCGCGGAGGCTGGCTGGTAACCATCACCTCCACCACCAAGAGGCCCGGACAGCCGGCTCCACGCAGGGCCACTCCAGACCGCCCAGCATCTGCCTCCCACCAAAGGAGCTGGCTGACAGTGAGGACGGTACGTCCCACAGGGTGGTGACATGATAGAGCACCGCTCTGAATTTCAGAATTTGACTCTTGAGCATTTAAAAGCAGTAGTGTTAAAACAAACCCAAATCCCGTATACAGGGTTTCCACAGGGTCTTAAAAAGCTAAAATTTCAAAATCTAAATTTTAGGTCTTAAAAAGTCTTACATTCTCTGATGAATTGTGTTCTAGGTCTTAAATAATTTTAAACGGGTCTTAATTTTCCTACGTCCATGCAACTCTACCTCATTATGCTCATTTTTTAAAGTTTGGTGATGTTGTAGTTCTTTCTTTTGCTAGTTCAAATATAATATCGCTGTATTACGACTAAAAATGAGACCAACATGCAATGTTGCAGCCAATCAGCTTTTGTGTTATTGGCGCGAGTCTCTTTCGGATTGTACCACAGACATAAAACGGATTTTATTCTTCAGCCATGGGGAACTGCAAGTTTAGCGATGCTTGGCTTAAATTTAATTTAGGGCTTATTTGATGTTGTGATTAAGGTCTTAAACTTCATTCATAAAGGTCTTAAAAAGTCTTAAATTTGACTTGGTGAAACCTGCAGAAACCCTGTTACATATTACTGGTTTTTCATCATGCTCACATACTTTGGCTGGTATGATTGAGGAACAGATATTACATTGCAATCTATGTGGTATTAAAAAGGTCCTTAAAAGACTAAAATTGAACTTTGTGAACCCATGCAGAAACCCTGAAAAATGTATTACATTTAGAGCTTAGAAACCTGTAGATTCTCTGCCAAACATTATCCTCTCTTCTCTTTTCCAGATGAGCAAGTGTCGGCAGTGTAAAGACAAGTTGTGTCGATCAGGCTTTGGACTAAACCAGCAGCCTGCCATAAAAACCTATCAGAGCACATTCTCCAAGCCCCGCCCACACAGCCCTCTGTGACATCACCACGGACCATGATGCACCTCTCGACCAGACCAGTGGGTCTTGTGACCTCTCTTCTCCACCTCCCAAGACTTTTACAATTAACTCTTTTTAAACCCATTTCACAAAACAAAGAAGAAAAGAACGATTTTAGATACTTTTAAAAAGCTTTTAAACAAAGCAGAAAAAGGCGGGGGACGGACGTAAAAAAAAAGGCCTCCTCGGAATCAGACCACCACGTACCTCCATCTTGCGTTCACATTGGTTTTTACAGTTTTTAAATCTTGTACAGTGATTTTGTGTCTTATTTTCATTTGCATTTCTGAGCTTTGCAACGTTTTATGTGAGAATAGTGAGGAGGAGGAGCAGACAAAGGGATAGAAAGCTGTAGTGAGTAGTTTAAACATGATGGACATCAGCTCGTGGGGAATTCTTTTGTTTTGCTGTTTTTGTTCGTGGTTTGCTGTCAGCTCAAAATAAGATGAATGGAGATGAATAAGAGACATGATTTTGAGTTTTTTTAAGGGGTCTTTATGGGCCTATATCAAACCCTGGCACTGATGATTTATTTACAGTTCCTAAACAAATAAATCAAATGGAAACCATAGTTTTCACTCCTAGGGAGGTGAAAAATGAGAAATTAAACTCCTGAAGTAGCAGCCAGAAACCACGGCTGTTTGTGTTTGCCACCTATTGTACTTTGTTGATCTTGACAGAAAGAAAGAAAAAAAAAAAAAAAAAAAAAAGACAAATGGCATCTCTCAGGCAGTTGTGTGTCTTCATGTCACACTGTCCACCACCCAATCACCTCTCTTATTGCTTGTTCAGTCTGACGCAAGGTACTTTAGCGGCATGCTGCCTCCTGGATGTTCCATAAAAACTATATTATAACTCGTTTTTAATGAGCTGAAGAACAAATGCCTCGCTGCTTCTTGTAGAGTAAAACATGCGTCGTTATTTTATTGCTGCGGCTATGATAAAACGATAAATTAGCACTGTGTGGTCGCACAACGTGCATGGAGATGGTGTGCATAAAGACAAAGGACAGTGTTCACACAGACGCTTACACATATTGTTTACAGTGTTATTGGACTAGTTGTCTATTGAATTACAAGCTGAGATGTTAAAGTGTAATGCTTTAGGTTCATTTGACTTTGTACATTTGTTTATAAAGCAGCGGGAATATGAGATGCAGCAAAAACTTTGACTATGTGCTCACAGTGTACCTCTCATATCGGTTTTGCCTCTTATTTAAAAGAACGAGCAACAAAACTAGTCAACAGATAATGTATTTTAACGCCTGGCTTGCATCTCCATTCCATGTTCATAGTACATTTTGTAGAATATTTAAAGGATTTGCTTGAAAAATTGTCTATTTGTATTGAAAACCGAAGCAAATTTGTACATTCTGAGTGATTGTTTTAGAAACGGAAAAATTGTTTTAAATTGTGTTTATGTGCAGTGCAGCAGGGGTGTAACTGGAATTAGACGTTCTTCTCTTCTTCTGCTGTCTGTCTCGCGCTCTGTGATGCTTCTTTTGTATTGTTTTGCCACACAAAGACTTGAAATGATTAATGCTAATATATACATGGCATATATATGAATTTATACATATATATTTTTGTTTTTTCTTTGCCATAAGTTAATGTCATGTATAGATGAGAGAAGAGAGTCCTCTATAAAGGCTATTTTTGAATATTTTGTTATGAGAAATAATCCAAGGTGGTGATTGCCCTGTTTCTGTCTTCGGGCAGGAGTCTTTCAAGAAATTTAGTTTAGTTTAGAATTTAGTTCTTGTCATTGTTGACTGTCATGACTTGTTTTCTCCCCTCACACTCTGTTGTTGGTGCCATTTCTGCTCGGTCTATAATCAGAATTGCTGCTGTGTTTTGGGATATGAGTGCTTTTTTGTGTGTGTGTGTGTGTGTGTGTGGGGGGGGGGGGGGGGGTGTAATTATATTTGCGAGGTTGAGATCAACATAATATTTCTTTTTTTTTATTTTTATAAATCCCTTCTTGATTGACTCTGGGCATACAGCACATAAGGAAAGGCTGAGAAGTCATTTTCTATAAAAAGCCCTTCTTAGTTTGCAGCTTTTAATTGCTCCTACGTGCAGAAAGGTGCCATCGGTTCATGGCACAGGGCATTCAGACTCGGGCTGGATGATTGAAAGAAGTTTTTTGATGCTATTATATCCCAGTCTGTTTGATTTTAACCAAACAATCCTTGCCATGATGCTGTGTCTAGTATAGTCTCTGTTTCCATCTCAGCTATGTCAACTCAGCAAGACTTTCAGCTTTTCTCTTCACTGTACTCGTTTAATGAATATCACTCCATTGCTTAAAGTTTTTATATGAATCATGAGTATCCACTGTGACCCTCACCCTAGTCCCTTTATCCTTTTTAAAACAATCTCGATAGTACAAACTGCGAAACAGACAGTCAGATAATGACAATTCTATCCTCTTATTTTTTTGCACAACTGTATTCCTCAGATTCTTAACCATAAATCAGTATTAATGTTCTGCATGGATGGATAATTTAAAAATGAACGGCATATGTTCCTTCCAAGTATTTGCCCAGATGTTGTGAGTGACACGGATCTTAGTCACAGAGGTCAAAGAAAGTGTGTGTGTGTGTGTGTGTGTGTGTGTGTGTGTGTGTGTGTGTGTGTGTGTGTGTGTGTGTGTGTGTGTGTGTGTGTGTGTGTGTGTGTGTGTGTGTGTATATATATATATATACACACACATACATACACACATACATGTTGGATTGAGAGCTAAACATCAGGCAACAGTTTACATAATTTACGAATTAAACTTGGCACACGTTGGTCACATTGGATGTTTGTTTAATTCCTCTCGTGCTCTATAAGCACTCCAAAATAATTTTTTTTTGTTTCCATTTTGTTTTTGTTTTGTAGGGCTAAATTATATTTAGTAGTAAACCCCCCTTCTCCGACTACATACAGTAGGTATGTTTTGGTGGAGGATCTGGCAGTGAGCAGCTCTTGGCACTGAACGCAACATGTCAGTGTTTTTAACAACAACATGTGTTAAAAACACTGACATGTCCTGCCATGTTACCTAGAATGCAATAAGAGAGATGTGTGTGTTTTATGTAGACATCTTTTTGGCATTACAGCAGAAATGCACAACAATAAGCTTCAGTGTGGTGAGTGTGCTGCACAATCTGTACAAAGAGGTATTAACTTGGTCTGTGGCTTAAAGTTTGCTTTCGTCTCACTTCTCTTAGCTGTTGTAACTTATGTCTTTTAGAAAGACAACATGATTTTGCTCGTATGCTTTTTATGTATTTTTTACGAGTGATTGTAAATAGTTGTTATATTTTTGTTTAAGAGAATGTTTAAAAAGGAAAAAAATACCTTTTATTTCTCAAAGTCTACTGATAAGAATTTGGACAATGAATAAAATGTTAAAACGATTTTGTGTCTTTATTCACGTTAATACTTAGTTACTAATAGTTCTCTAAACCAAACCTGGGGTTATTTTTTATTTTTTTTACTTTCCTCTAATCTTTTAGGATAATTTTACCTTTCAGCCGAATGAATCTCAGTTTGAAGATAGCTGTCTTGTCTTTTGACCTGAAACTAACAGGAGGCATGTGGACTGTTTGTTACCATTTTGGTGTAGTATCCACTTTCCGATTTGTATAGGACAGATGAAGACATGAAAGGGGAGAGGTAGAGGGGGAATGCAAGTCGGAGTCGAACCCGCGGCCACTGCGTCGAGGAGTGAACCTCTATATATGGACGTGTGCTCTACCAGAGGAGCTACCCAGGCGCCCCACTTTCTCATACTTCTGACCATTAATTTTTCACATAAAAGAGAAGGAACCTAATCTCTCCTCGTGTTCTTTAGATGTCCTAAGTTTCGTCCTCGCTGTCTCTCCTCCGCCTTCTGCTGCGTTCAGCTCTATATCAGATCTGATCAAAGAGGGGAGAGCATCACGCTGTGCTCAAGGTTAGGTTCCTTTTATTTCTTATTAAAGGTTTACTGTCACACAGTGGGGCAGGACGTCATGCTGCTTGCTCTGGCTATGTATGTGTGAGAGGAAGAATCCACAAGCCTGTAATGTACTGTAGTATTACGGTGCATCTCTTCTGCAGATGCATGTGTACAGGGCTGAACCAGGCGCAGAAACTGAGTGTAGACACCTGGAATGACTGAGTTCTTTGTAAAAAATCAATTGTTGTGTGTGCTGTTGCTCTCAACGGTCAAAAACTATTCATTACAAATAGAAATAACCTTTTAACCATGACCCTTAAAGGGTCAGTTCAGCTAAATTACAACAACAAAAACATTCAAAGTATTCATTTGGAAGCAGGAGTCCAAAGAAGCAGCCACTAATGGTCCACTTATTTTTTCCAGAGCCTTCGGACATATCACACGGTCTCAATCAGCTAATGCTCGGATGTAATTGCGATGGATCTGTTGACACTAGTAGCTGTTTTGGCTTCTCCTTTGTGTTGGCGTAAAAGCTAAGCATTGAAAGTTCAGGCTTGACTTTTGGAAACACAAGTCTGACAAAATAATGCCAACTCAAGGTCCACGTACTAGATGTTTCCAATGCTTTCAACCAAACAATCTTGAAAGATACATAAGGTAATATGGCTGTACAAAAGCGTAAAAATGTTTCAAAACATAAAAATCCACACCGAGGAACTGAGAAGGTTGACAGCAGAGGGGACAAAGGACTCAGAGTAACTATTTATTTATTTGAATGAGTTGAATGAACAAAACCACCATAATGTACCTTACCTAGTATTAAATGATACCTAACCAAGCAGGTAGTTTTGGTTTAATTTGCCCAAGTTTTTAGATATCAAATACGACAAATAACATTTTCTGCTGCTCCATTGCAATGGAGGTGAGAGGAATTGTATTTGATGTGCTCAAAGCTTTGACAAGGACATTTGGAAAATTAAACAGCAATATGTCCCTTTTAGTCTAGATAATCCACAGAAAACACAATCAAACAGTATGGACGATAGATAATAGTTTCACTGAAACTGCAGTCTTTTTGTGTATTTAATATCTTGTAATAAAATTAAAATACCAGCTATATTCTTTAATGAAAGTATTTCCCTCTTTCTGTCCAATAAAGTGACTAGCCTACACAGGACAGAAGTTCCAGAAAGTCTAAAGAATAAAACAAAACAAATCAAAATGACGTTTAGTGCTTAGAACTTTTGCCCAATCTGACTTTTACACTTTACACATCTGAACTGCTTCTTAAAGACTCTGTGTACTTTTTCTGCGATAAAGTTAGAATTATGTATAATGGAGACGGAACAGGATGGTGAGGGGCTGAGGGAGTGGAGGCATGCTAACCAGCACGTTCAAAGAGTTGGTCTCTCCACTTCAGAGAGAATATTCCAGAACGATGAGTGAAGTGAAAGTTCAGCTCCGAGAGGGATTCGACTGGAAACGAGTTGGTGAAATTACACACAACTTCAATTATACATCACAAAGGGCAAAAGACCCCCACTGGATAGCAGGGAAGGAAATGGGGGTGGAAAAACTGGAACGCTCAGATCTCGTAATGTGTGTGTGTGTGTGTGTGTGTGTGTGTGTGTGTGTGTGTGTGTGTGTGTGTGTGTGTGTGTGTGTGTGTGTGTGTGTGTGTGTGTGTGTGTGTGTGTGTGTGTGTGTGTGTGTGTGTGTGTGTGTGTGTGTGTGTGTGTGTGTGTCACACCTCTCCTCTATATCTGACTTTGAAGTTATGACTTTGTCAGGAGCAGAAGCCGAGAGCAGGAGGTGGGAAAACAGAAACTTTACCACCTGAGGGTTGTGCGCACACACGGGGGTTGGCTTTTAGCATATCGCTGTCTAAATGAAAATTTGTGAAGCAAAACAGTTTGGAAAATATTCTGTCACCTATACAGTATCAGCGCTGCCCTTGAGCGCACACTTATACGTGAGCATGCATTTGCTCTCACCTACATATAAATGAAAAGTTGGTTTTCTTTGTGCGTTGTTAACCTTTGAGTATCTTGTTTCCTGCATGATCACGCAAATACGCTGTTTGTTCTCAAATATTTCAAACTTTTCTTTATGTCTCGTTATTGTAATGTAGACATGAAGTAAAAGTTTGTTATCTTGGTAACGTTAAGTCTGACCTTTAGTCCCTATCAGAGAAGCTCCATGAACACTAGATCCTATACTTCCCATAATGCAACTCGTTTGTTAGACCCTGCATGGTAGAAGGGCCAGGTTCTTTAATCAAGTCGGAGAGCAAACTGTTGAAAGTTGTTTTTACTGGCCACACTAAAAGGCGGGACAAAAAGCATCTCCCATAGATAGAGGCACGGTTCAGTTATCATTTAAATTTGGAGATACATAACTTTGCAAACTGGCTGTGCACTTTGAATGTTTGAATGCTGTAATGTTTCTGGGTTTTGTGCTCTGTAAAGAAGTTGCGAAGGAGGTTTCAGCCACACTTTCTGTCAAGTTCAAAGTGATCAATTGTCTGAGGACAGGGGATGTCCAGCGGAGCCATTATTACAGTTCATCATATTTTTCTTCACCCGCTATGTCACGTGCTTTAGGGTCACTTGTCATTTTTTTTTCTCTTGTTGGCTTGTTAGCAATGTCAGTGCAAGCCAACCCCGAGAGAGGTTCTGAAAACGATTAAAAACAAACGATGAACAGTTACAGTTGTGAAAGTACTGTGTATGGTATGTTTTATATAGTTTTGATAACGAAGGTTTTACAAATAGAAAAGTGGAACAGAACATTTACTTATTGATGTTTTTAGATTTGGTTTAGAGTTTGTGTCCCCAGCCATTTGTCAAAACCAATATTGATTAGTTGGAAGTGTCACTTATCATGTAGTAGTGACAGCAGTGGTCTGAACTCAACAGAAAATCAAAGGCAAAATGTTATTCCTGGAGGGGAAAAAGGGCTAACTTTTGTTGTGCTGCATATAAATGAAGAAAGGCTGATTTTCTTTTCTTTCTTTTTTCATCAATTCTCCTAGACTCCAAAGTTTCTTCCTCTCTGGGCCATGTGTGGGGCATAGGAACATGCTAAGGTGGCACCCTCCAGGGCAGCTCTGGCCATTTGTCACCAGTCCTCAAGGCTTCCTGCAGCTTGTAAAGAGGTTCAGGTCAGCGTCCTTGTATCCCGCTGTCCTCTACCATGTCAGCAGTGCAGCACAGATAAATGACCTGACAAGCCCACAGAATGTAACCGCATGGTAAAATTCTGCAAGTAATCCTTCAAGCTTCTTTTCTTTTTTATGGCATTTAGGTGTCAATGTGACTCTTGAATCTCACTTAACTTTTGGATTAATTTAGTTTCATTTGCTAGGCTTGTTAGCCTTTGACACTAGCAGCAGATTTTCACAGTGACAGGGGGATCTGTTAATTATTAGACTTTAGACTGTCATTGTGTCTTGTTGACGTATTTTAACTATAACTGTGTTTGATGTAATTCTCAAACCAATCTGCTCTTACTTTTTTTATTGCACCATATGTCTTCAGTGTAAGGTTGGTGTTAACCACAAGCAAAATCTTAAAAAAAAAAAGTAACTGTCAAACTGTCGTCTGATATTTGCTCAGGACGGATAAAAGTGCTGGTTTCGTATTTGGGTTGATACAAAAGATCTATTTTAATGATAAGTAGATCTGGAATACCTTGCATAGTCTTTTGCCCTTTGACTTTACTTTCAAATCGTTAGTCTTGAAAGTTTCATCTGAAATCATAATATTAATTTCCTATTTCCATTTTTCTTTCATATCAAAACTGTCATCAGGAGATTCATGATGTAGACTTTGTGAAGCCTCTCTTTTTTCAAGCACAATTTATCTTGTTGAGTCACCTCTTTGCATATGATCATCCATTCTTTGTTTCTGAAGATACTATGTTAGTTCTAAAAAAAATATATATATGTATAAAAAAATAACAGGCTTTGCATTGACAACATTTTAAAGCATCAGAGCTGAGTCCAATGAGCCTGGAAATGTTCCACTAATGACCATGGGGGGGCAGTGCTGCATTGGGAGAAACACTGCCTGTGGAAAAGCCCAGTTTATGGATCTCTGTCCCCCCATGCATTCTGCAGTATTTGTGAAAAATGGCTATTCTGGGAGCATATCTCCCCCCCAGAGATTGGCCATCATATTAAGGTGCAAATTACCAACATGTTGTCCATGTTGGAACAATGCAATCCTGGCTTTGTGAAGGTAATTATTATATCTTTCTCAATTGTCTTTACCCTGTGCGCAAAAGTCTCCTCTCATCCTTTAACTAGTAAATGTTGGTCCCTAAAGGAGGATGGATGCCACTCCTTTGTACTGAGAGTTACTTGTTGTTTTTATTTAATTTACTTCAGTGGGCGTGCAGAGTTAACTTTGCTTGGTGTCTGTTTTTGTGTGTGGGTTTCACTTTCAATAATAGTAATATTGTGTTGTGTTGTGTGTGTGTGTGTGTGTGTGTGTGTGTGTGTCATTATGATTATCATCACCATCATCATCATCATCATCATCATCATCTGTACATCATTACCTTAACCAGCATGTGATGCCTAGGAGGAAGCAGACCCTCTATTTGACCAACGGCCTGAAACCCTATCTATCTATCTATCTATCTATCTATCTATCTATCTATCTATCTATCTATCTAGTATCTATCTATCATATATCCATCATCTATCCATCCATCTTTCCATCCATCCATACATCCATCTATATGTCTATCTGAGATGCACATGCTCAAATACGCTTTACTGTTCACTTTCTGTTCTGTATTCAAAATTTACAAAGTCACATTTAAAACATTCTGAACAAGATGTTAACTGCAGTTCACATCCCTTTCTTCTCCTTAAGCAAGGTTGGCAAAGGATCACTCCAAAAATGTGTGCGTGTGAGAGTGTAAGCAAGTGTTTGTGTGTGTTTCTAAGCTTCACAAGAGCAAGTAAGTGTGTCTATATCCTTACCAACGCTAAGACTGACTGACTGAGTGTATGTCTGTACTTAGTTTCTTGGGTTTCTGTGCAAGTATGTGAGCAGGTAAGTGAACGCACAATGTGTGTGTGTGTGTGTGTGTGTGTGTGTGTGTGTGTGCGCTCATGTGTTTAAGTGTGAGTAACTCTTGCAGGTGAAGCAGCTATGGTTGACAAAATAAAGTAGCTGAACGCCAATATCTGAGGGGGAGGCGGAGGTCACATGCAAACACTCAAATGGAGAGAGGCGAGGGGTGAAGGGAAATGGAGAGATTATACTTATCTTTAGGTGTTTAAATGTGGACAGAAATTGACAAGAATTCCAAGAATTGGCACTACTGCGAACGCATGTTGGTTTCACAACATTTTTAGATCTAGTTGGCTTAGTGTGGACAAAGTCTAAAGGCTGGTGTTCTCCAAAAAAGGTGCACTTCTCCAGGCAGGGTTTTTAGGTGTTTTCAGTGTAACATTTACATGTTTTTCTTATCTGTTTTGAACCACCTACTGATGGAAGTTGGATCAAACAACCAGCTTGCTTGACATGGAGGACGCCCTGACACATTGGTTGATATTTGGGCAATTTATGCATCAGCTCTTCTGCAAGCCTCTACGACCGACGGTTACCAGGGATAGAAAGAGTAAATAAAGTGGCTATATGTAACTCTTAGTTTGTGCTGATTCTAGGGGCCGTTTGGACAAAAGTGGAAGTGTTTTTACCACACCTGCTGTCTTAAAGGGCTTTTTTTACGGTGCTGTATTGCCCAGTGTATTACTGAGTTAGCATTACCAGGAGGTCATATTGCGATAAATGTTTTGCTCAGACAGAAAATCATTAATTTACAATAAGTTACAGATGCATCATTGCATTTCAAGTGTTACTTGATATATTTGCATACGGTAACTTAGCCTTCTTTGGATGTATCGTGAGCTAAACTGGGTGTCACTGTGTCACGAGCCAAAGCATTCAGAGTTTGTTGCAACGAACAGAATAATTTAGATTTATATAGTGCATTTCCTGAAACCTAAAGACGCTTTACACAAGTACAAGGGGGACAAGGGAAAAGAAAGTAGTAGGCCAACACAAAGACGGACTGAAAAGAAATAAAACCGGGCGATAAATGGAAGGGGAATGTAATTTAACGTAGGCTACTGACGTACAATGCGCATTGTAAAGTTATTTTATGAATGAAATAGACATATTACATACCTGAGGGCCAATTCAGGGACGTTTTTGAATCATCTACAGTCCCGTAATTGTCTCCATCTGTTGAAAGCCTGACTGACATTGACCTGGGTTTTGTGCCTGCCGTAAATCCTTTCGTGACTTTGCGGGAAAAATCGGACCGGACAGAGGCATTAATAAAAACTATATAAAAATAGCGTTCTTTTCACTGTTTGTCTCATTTGCTGTTACAGGTCATTTATGATCATCAGATGAAAAATTACACAGTTTCAGAAACATTTAAAAGTTATATATAGTTACTTTAAAGCAATTGTTTTTATGTAAAAGTAAAATTACGTGTGTACAAATATAGTTATATAAAAGTAAAAAGTAGCTCACTTAAACTCTTGTACTCATAAAATCCTTTGCTGTGTTTGTCCGTGAAGACTTTTAGGTGTATTTTTGCAGAAGCATAGTTCAGGTCGAAGATGGAAGACGGTTCGAAGCAGCAGCAGAGAGAGAGAAATGAAGAATGAGAGAAAGAAGAGATGAAGAGAGAAAAAAAAAGAGTTTTCAGAGGGATAATCTAAAATACCCCCCACTGAGGAAACTGCGGAAGAGCTGCAGAGAAATGGATGAGAGAGGTGATGGGGGGTACTTAGTGGGAGGCCCCTCCTTTGAACTAGATGTCAGGAGAGAGGAAGGGAGAGCAAGGGAGGGAGGGAGGTAGGTATCTCGGAACAGATCAGAATGTAGCAGAGCAGATTAAAGATGGAGAGATCAAAACAGAGTTAAGGAGACTAGCAAGACTAATGGTGATTAAAACAAAAGAAGACACTTTTGCAGCTCCAGGAGGAGGAGAGGAGAGGAGAAGATACTGAAGGTCTAACCTCCTCCGGTGCCTCTAAGCTGCAGCCAGGTCTTTGATCCTGCAATTCATTTAGCTCCACTGTTGGACATCCTCCCAGTCTGATTCACAGGATTAAAGTCCATTCCAGAGTTTATTTGACATATAAATTATTATTCACACAGATGCATATTTACAACTTTACTTGTGGCATCTTGATTCAGAATACAGCAGGACATGCTGGTAGCTGAGCAATCTAAGAGGTGTGTGACGTGAATGGGTCAAGGTTGGGTCCACTGCTGTTACATGTCGTCCCTTTTTCTTCATTCCATTGTTACTATAAGCAATGGGGTCACATATAAACACACAATTGTCTGCTTCCTTTCGGTTCTGCTGTGCATCAAAATTAAGCAACATTTGAAATAAACAGCTGGTGTTTGTTTTATGTTTCTTGGCCACTGTCAATCAAATCTGATCAAACCACACCCAGACTGTCTTTATAAAGCAGATTACAGTATCTAATTTTTTAAGTCTTCAAATCTAAGATAATAATTCCAAAGGATGTTTTGGATGATTGTCGCTTATTTATTCATTAATGCTATATATATATATATATATATATATATATATATATATATATATATATATATATATATATATATATATATATATATATATATATATAGACAGAGAAATATTTAAGATTTAAGTTTCCAGAGGCTTTAACATTCAAAACTACAGAACAGATGATACACACAAACGAGAAAACATCCCAAGACTAAATCTTTCCAGTAAGAAACAGAAGTAAACGCTCCATCCTGGATAGGCTGCCCAGAATCATTAGAAATAAAGCCCATGTTGGTTGATTCCACATCCCACAATTTACGCATTTCCAACGTTCTGTGCCAATGCAGAAAGTAATGTGGCCTCTATGTAGCAAGGCAAAAAGTAAGGGTGTGGAGGTCTGGGTGATTGATATGTAGCATGTTGGACTTTCATTAATTGCAACCATGAACTTTCTGTACATTTAAAGTGTTTTAGTTCCCAGTTTTAGACCATCCCACATGCAGTTCTGACAGAGTAGACTGGCATCTTAAATTACACCAAATTGTTGTGGACAGGGACACAAAACAGATTGAAAGAACTGGTTACATTTAGATGTTGGCACAGCAACCACAATAACATGGTAGTCATATTCAAGTTGTGATACATAAGAATCTTTAGGAAAATACTGTTGAGATAGCTGAACCATCATCTGGCATGAGTGCTTTTGAGCACTGTTATAGAATCTGCGGCAGATGGTCTGGCTGTTTCTATTTAATATGTCATGGTAACATGACCTCACAATGAATGTTTCATTTTTCAAGTATTCAAATCATGTCTATTCTTTTCCTGTAAGTGAAAAAAGCAAAACATTTAAGCATGCGTGCTTAATTAAAATATTGAATTACAAAATAAAGTTAAACATCATCTGGCATTGTTCTAAATGTAGTCATTTATTAACTAAGCTTAATTGGTATTTAAAAATAACAACCTATATATAGAGTCTCCACTGATTACCTAACAACCTCACAGTGACAACAACACTCCAGAAAATGACTGTGCCCAGCAAAGAAATAATTTAGATGCGAGTGCCTCTGTTTTCTGTAGGGATCATGTAAACATATGTTTATGTTATCTATTAACATTATTGTTGTTCCTGTGGCTGAATGGGGAAACTCAACATTCTTATACTGTGGGTAATCACATTAACACTTTCCCCACATCCAGCTAGCCAATAGAGACATGTTTCAGCAAGTCATAATGTGACTGCTTGCTTTATTTTTCATATAATTAGCCCTATGTCTAAACTGCTGAGCCACGCTGCTACACTCTTATATTCATGTAGTGATGGCTCCAAAATGTTAGCCTAATCATTTGCCTTAACCAAACATGTTTATGGGGGTGGGGGGCTGCTGGATTTAGATTTATCCACTACCTCCAATTAGAGATTGTATTTTATCTTGTCCTGCAATGGTTGGGAAAGGCAACATGGTAGATAGTGTTTGCCCCTAACATAGTAGACTCATCATAACTGAAGTCTTGCTCTGTATGTTTTTTTTGGTAGGTATGTTTATTAAGGTCACTCCCCAGCCCCTGCTATGTTGATGCTGGATTTTGCTTGCAAGGAGTGACGTTTTTTTTTTTTTTTTTTTTTTTTTACATTTTGCTGTCTACTTTTTTTCAAATTTGAGTCCATGATTATGATTCACCAGTCTATTTGTCTCCTGCAGTCTCTATCTCTTTCAGCACTCCTTTCAGATGTGGCTCCTTCCTTTCATTACAGCATGTGGCCAGTTTGGCAGAAGCTGTAATAATATATTGAGTTAAAACCTGTGATGTGCCGCTTTACCCACTACCTCTAAAAGCTTTCCAAATTAGAATGTATTTCACAGTGAACCAATTAGGAGATTTAGCACATACTTATTCAAGTTTAGAATCAAAAGTCAATCAAATCAAAATCTTGTACGAAGAGTGCAGTGGGATAGTGAGGTAATCTATATCCATGACACACTAAAGTAATAAAAGTCATTCCAATTCTCTTTAAAACAATGACCAAACAACTTTTGGTTCATGCAAATGTTATATCAGAGATGAGGCCTCTTTGTGTTGAAAAACTGTTCTCTAACACATTTGTTAAGAGTGTATTATGTATAAAATATTATCCCTTTCAACTGAAAAGAAAATATATTCTCCAAGATTACAGTGATGAAGAGGCAAGAAAGATTAGGAAACGTTCCTTATCGTATCCTCTGCCACCAAAAGCCAAAGAAGTGACATTTAAAATATTAAATGATATTTATCCATCAAATCACTTCCTACATGTAAAATTTAATTCGGAAAGTAACTCCTGTGTTTTCTGTGAGAGTGATATTGAGGAGGTTGAACATATTTTCTTTCAGTGTGAACCGATTAATGAATTGTGGCTTTTCAATGCTGGCTTCAATCTAAAGATATACTGCTACACCCATTAAACAAAATGTAAATTAAAGATGGAATATTTTTAAAGGACAAAAATCTAGAATTCTTGATAAATAACTTGATTGAGCATTGTAAACATTTTATTCATACATGCAAATATTTAAAGGTCAAATCAATGGTTGGAAGAATGAACTTAAGCTTTTTGCTACATGACAGATGAAAACACCAAAAGACTCTTGTATTTGTTGGACTTACATTCCCTAATGGACTAAAAAGACCCCTAACATCTTATTTTATTTTTATTTTCTTTATGATTTGCTATATATATTGTCTCTACCTCAAAGCTGTAAACACGTTTTAGACAAATGTACTAACACATTGTGCCTCGATTGTTTGTATGACTGTTGTATAATAAAGATGGACGGCAGAGCGCATCAGACGGCAGAGGAAAAGAGAAGGAGAGGAGAAACTTCTTCAGGAATCCTTTTTGTTTCGCATGCAGGAGAAAAGTAACGGAATGCCAGAGATTTCCAAAGATATGAACACATTCTTGTTCAATACAGCAACCCCACAGGGAACAAGCATCTGGGCCCACCAGGTTATGTGCCTAAGCTATCTGGTTAGCAAGGCTATCTGGCGAGCAAGATCAGCATTGGCACTGGGGCAAAACGGGATGCCATACCAGCTGCATAACAACTGCCCAAGAGTGCTAAAGTTTCTATCGATACTGATGAGAACTGCTTTGACAAAACTGATCATTCCATCAGAGTGGCAAAAATCAGTGGCAGCCTTCATCCACAAAGAGCAGAATTCCAAGACCATTCACTACCTGGAATATACAAGGTGTGATGTTGTTACAACTATACCTGAGGGTAATGTGGCCTTTGAAGCTGTGTGAAGTCACCTCAAAAGCTGTGAGCAGGATGGATGCCAAAGTGAATCTGAATCTGAACTCCGCAAATGGCTAGGGCTCCCAAGGTGCTTCTCAACAGCAAGCCTGTACCGGGTGGAATGCACGCCATTTACCCCTAAAAGCCACGAAATTCCAATGTGGAGCCAACAGAGCATCCATCCACTTCATCAGGAAAGGGAAATCTGCAGGACCAGCAGGAGACCAGCACCCACACTCCTGTTACCAGTGGTGGCGTGGAGAATGGAGGACCTGCTTAGTATAGGCAATTCCATTTCCCAGGAGGTTTCTGTAGCACCCCACTGCGGCCCAAAAAGTCTGTGATGCTGGTCAAATTCCGGCCCCTCGCGCCCAGATAGTCAGTTGGTAGAGCGGACGCACAAATGTAGAGGTTTGGTCCTCGACGCGGTGGTGCGGGGTTCAACTCCGACCTCGGCCATTTGCTGCATGTCATTCCCTCTCTCTCCCCTTTCATGTCTCCATCTGTCCTGTCAAATAAAGGCCTAAAAAAAATGGCCAAAAGATAATCTTAAAAAAAATAAATAAAAAAATCCGGCCCCTCGCAGATTTTGATCCGACCCGCATATCAATTTTGGTTTAAAATACATTTTGGCCCACCTAGCTTTTATCGCTTTTTCTTTGTTTTTGTTGCTTTTTTCAAAATGTTTGGGCGCTTTCTTCTATGATGGCTAAGAACATTTTGGCTGACTTTTTTAGGACTTTATGTCGAACAAACTGTGAGTGAGAAGACTATACGAGACATGCAATAATACAGTCAATTTAACTTTTTGGATTAAATAAAAGCATGTCAATAAACCCGTACATGTCTGGCCCTTGATGTGATTCTCATTTTCCAGTGTGGCCCTTAGTGAAATTGAGTTTGACACCCCTGGGTTAGAGGCAGGCTGTAAAAGAAAGAAGGTAAAGTACACAGAGTACAGGGAAGGCAGACAGAGTGCGAGGTCGGGGCTAGAAGCTTTTGGGAGGCTCAAAAACACACCTACTCAGAAACCCAGGGCTATGGGGTAGAGGACTGGGTAAAACCATCAATGAGCTTTTTGAAGAGGCTGAGAAGGCAAGCTGTCAGGAAAAGACATGGGGAGCTATCAACTCCTGACGCAGGTTAGCTGCAGGGGGTGTCGGGTAGACGTCCCTGTTCTCTGCCCCGCCATCAAGAGATGTTCTGGGATAAGGGGCGAAACATCCACGAATGGTGGTCCCTGGCTGATGACCCTGCAGCTAAGCAAACAGGCACAGCGGCAGGCGTAGAACCTAGCCGGACCAACACCTACCTGTTCAAACTAAATTATGTGAGTGCTGTTTTGGATTGATAGATGACTACAGTGCCCGGAGGCAACTTTTTCAATTTACAAGCCTGTTTTTGTTATCAAAACAAGCTTTCATATATAATTTAGAAGACGCATGCACACAGCCACAATGAAGTCGGTAGACTTCAACCTCAGTTTTATTATTGATATTCACCACCATTCTGCTTTGACTGGACCTCCTAGAGATACACAGCGACTGTTAGGATGATTATGTGTGTGTAGGGCATTTGGAATGTGTGTGGCTGTGTGTATATCTAACTTAATTTGACTCAAACAAGCTCCCCTCACCGGGAAAGAATTGTTTTACGCCAAACCGGGCCTGTGTTGTTAAGATGCACAGTGCCTCTCTGCCATTCCTTAGTATTGCAGAGGAGGGAATAATATGTCAAATCTCATTAGCAGGGAGACCGTGACATCTTGTGTGTGTGTGTGTGTGTGTGTGTGTGTGTGTGTGTGTGTGTGTGTGTGTGTGTGTGTGTATGTCTCTCTCTCACAGTAGATGTGGCTGTTTTTAATTACTGTTGTGATTGATGTAGCTGTGTACACTTGACCTCAGAGGTGTTTGACAAATGGATCAACCATTCTCAATTTCTATTTCCTCCTCATCAGCTTCTTCCTTGTTCTCCTCCTCTTCAGCTTCTTCTCCTCCTCTTCATCCTCCCTCCCACTCCTACTTTGACTCTTTTCTGTCTGAGAGCAAAAGCCCTGACGAGAAATGGCAAAAATTTGTCTAAGAGAGCAGTGTCTGTACTTCATTAAATGGTGTTTCAGGGCATCAAACAGATTTTTGAGCTCTTAAGTGTGTGAGATGGCTCAGGTGGTTGCATTGATAAGTTATGACCTTGCTGAGTGCTTAACTTGGATTTCTTCTCCTTTTAGTTCTGAATCTATTGGTCTAACAAAAAAAAAAAAAAGATAAATTTCCCTTTTTCAACCTTTTCTTTTACTTTTTTAAGCAGAAAATGCCAAAGATTTGCTGGTTCCAGCATCTTGTGTACATGTACGTATGAGGATTTGCTTGCCTTGTGATGCACAGTTAAAAAAATAAATATTTTGTAGACTAAACGAATCGAAAAAGTTTAAATTTATTCTCAGGTTGTTTTTTATTTATTTGTTCTTACTGCAGGTGAGATGGGACAGTGCATCCCAGCAGTTTTGCGATTCACTATCATTTAAGTCCCATAATAGCCTAACAGGATGACACAGATGATTACTTATATTGATTGAAATTAATTATATTGATTTATTTTTACAACATGCAGCCCTTACATGCTAAATAGCCAGTCAGAGATACCAGCACCGTATCGACTGCAAGCAACTGTGATCAGAGCCCCGAGTGATGAGAGCATAATGCAAGAGCAAATATGCAATGGGAATGGGTGATGTGTTAATGTCTTGATGTTCTTCCAAACTGTAGTTGGCGCCGGTCATGTCTTCTTTCACCATTCTTTCACCAGGGAAAGTGGAGGTGAATGATCACCTCTTCATGCTCTGTTTAATCGGATGGAGACTGTATGCCTCAAGCTAAGATTGCTCTCTCTACCAACACGCATGCACACACCCCTAGCCAATCAATGACCCCTGCCTATAGCATTCAGCCATTTGGAGTCATTTCAATGCAACAGTCATTGTCTTTCAAGCAGACAAAGGCTGTTGATCTGCCCAAGGGCGCATACAATTTTCTGCAATCTGAAGTCTCATTCTCCACTTCGGATTGATAGACTTGGTGATCCAACTTTCTTCTCTAGACGTCTGTCAGTCCTTTCCTAGTCATTCAGCATCCCTCATACTTGTGTATGCCAGTGGCTCTTTTTATCCTTTTCTCTCTCCTTGTCTCCTCAGATTGTGGAGGGAATATTTCTGGAACATGTGTGAGATAATTTAAACCTGGTTTAGATGAAGCAGTGGTAGGGATAGCGTACTTACAGGTACAGTACAGTAAGGCTGCAACTAATTATTATTTGCATTGTTGATTAATCTGTTGATTATTTTCTCAATTAGTTGTTTGGTCTATAAAATGTCAGAAAATGGTAAAAATGTCGATCAGTGTTTCTCAAAGCCTTAGAGAGAAGACACACCAGCCTGATAATCGGCCGTCGGACCATCTGGCGAGGTCGGTGACTCGAGTCTGTTCAGTGTGTTCCGTGCTGTCGACCGTCCGAGGAGCCATCGGCCTTCATTTGGGCCAACCCAACATGTTCAGTCGGAGACAGGGCAGTCGGGACTCACCCGGAAATGGCGAGCGGATAAGCCTCTCAAAATCTGACGGAAATCTTTTAAACTGACCTTTGTCAATCTGAAATGAAGACAGATTCAGAAACTGCATGGCCTATTTCTCGCTTAAACTGTTGTCAGAGACACGTTTCGGTGAACTATTTTAGTACAATATGAGGTCGTATTCTGAACAAGCCACCATGACAGTCTGGCTGTGAATTTCCGGAAAAAAGAACCACGTGACACGTTTGTCCAATCAGCTGCCGGTTTTCATTTTCTTGGGAAATAATCAGACTGTTAATGGAAACAATACAGAGCAGCGCCACCTGCTGCTATGGAGACGTATTACGCGCAGAGCGTACGCTAAAGTCGGCGTCGCCTCAGTGTGTTCTGAGGCATTTTTTGATCAGTCCGACTGCCTTTTCTGCCGACGGTCGGCCCGTCTGGCTGGTGTGTCCGGGCCCTTAGATGACATCCTCAAATGTCTTGTTTTGTCCACAACTCAAAGATATTCAGTTTAAGAAACTAGAAAATATAAAAATTTAAGATCATTTTTACCCCTTTTCCAAATAAAAGACTCAGATTAATTGATTATCAAAATAGTTGGCAATTAGATTAACAGTTGACGATTAATCGATGTATCTTTGCAGCTTTACAGTACAGTAAGATGGTAAAAAAGGCATTAATCTTACAGGTAGCCTACATAAGATCAATGTCAGGCTGATATAGGAGTAGAGTATGGTGGGGGGCAGCTCTGCAAGTGGGCTGAATCGACACTAACTGGGCAAGGGAGTGAATGACATATTTCTCAGATTAGTAGGTAAGATATGAGGTGCTGGTATATGGGGTCTTATGTGTGGCCTCCTTGAACTTTCTCTGACTGTTAGCTGACTTTTACCCTTTCCAAGTTGATGCTATTACCAGTTTTGTACAGTTTCTAATTAATAGGCTAGGCATATTTTGTTTTTAAAAAGTTGTAGCCTAAAAGAAACAGTTTGCTAATTAACATGCAAACTCACTGCTTGTTGGAGCATGAAAAAATTGCAGCAGGTGTAAGATAGCGCAGAGGTGTGTTTATAGGTTTATGGAAACTTGAAGTGTGTGTGTGTGTGTGTGTGTGTGTGTGTGTGTGTGTGTGTGTGTGTGTGTGTGTGTGTGTGTGTGTGTGTGTGTGTGTGTGTTTTCCACAGCCAGATATAAGACTTCTTGTGCGACAGAGTCGGCAGTGCTCATTACCTGCTAAATTACCCAGGATCCTGTGGGAGGTCTACTCTTTCTGTGCTGCTACATTAACTTGGTGGTAGATGGGGAAGCCAAGACTGCAGACTTTGGAGTGGTTCACAACACTGGATGACTGGACTCGACGCTGCGTCCAACTCTGAGTCTACCATGATAATTTAATGTATTCTATGTCATCTAGTGTTTCAAATGAAATAAAATGGGCCTGTTCGGTCACTGATTTGCTACTCAGCCATCATTAATCTATTTATCTGGTGAACGTCTGGCTGAGAACAAATGATGTTTTGTTAGCTGCGCCCTGCTTTACATTCTGGATTTGGGTCTACCTGGTACATAACTTTCTGTTGACCACTGAGCAACTTGAGGCTTGACTCTGCACAACGGCACTTCCACAGTAGTTGCTTTATTATACTATAAAACTTATATTTCCTGACGCTATTAGGACTACAGTCTGTTTTCTAACCTTTTGCTGTATGACCTTGGGTCTCCAATCAGTCCTTGTTTGGTTCAAACCTCCTTCACTTGCGTTTGTTATTGTAATATTTTCATCAAAAATGTAGCGTTGTTCCTCGCTCATAGATCTGCACTGACATTTGTGAACTGTGGGATCAAAGCTAGATCTTACTACACTTCTACTGTCTGAAGTGCTTGACAGGGAATTGACCCTGACCCCCAGGAGTATTCAGACTGAGCTCTTATGGGTTTAACTTCTACTTCAAATGACCTAAATCTGATGAATAACCACAACTGTAGTTCCTAAAGGGAAATATGTTCAGATGCTCATCTGATTTATCTGTCTAGCTCTAGTATTACGTCTGTGGTATAATGTTTTTACTGAATGTTTATTAAAGCTTACATAAATACAGTGCTGTTTTGTGGTGCATAAGACATCACAAGTTAAAGCAACTTCTCTGCACTACCAGCTCTATTGTCTACTGATGTAAGGTCTTATGTGACATTTCCATGCAATCAATATTTTGTTTGTGTGTGACATTTCATTTGCAGGCAGTTCATAATTTGGTATGGCTGCAGATTTAATGGTTTTGACCAGAGTGTACCAGAGAAGGTTGAACCAGTGATCCAGACTGTAGAAATCTCCAGATGACAAGTGCTGATTACACACCACATATAGATGTGTTTCTGCTCCCAAGAAATCTTTGCAGCCTTTTAAAATGGAGCCATAAAGCAAATACCAGAATGCTCATGGGGCCGTGGAGAAGGAAATTAATCCATGACCTTGAGTTGGAAAGGTTGAGGTATTGTCAGGCTTGTGGTGTGTTGCAGGGTCCTGACAGTCTTGTACCAGTACACAGATCTGATATAAGCAATTCTTGTTGAGGGCTTTATCAGAAACCTAGATTGGATGTTAGAGGGGAATGGTGGGTGAGAGTGGGTATGATTTTATGAAGTGGCCACGGATTTTCCCTATTTTTATCTCAACAACACATATGCTTATAGAGCGACTGACCCTTCTGGCATCAAGGAACACTTATTACATAGATGGGTTCATTGCATTTGAAAGTGATATTCTACTCTTTCTGCTACCTTCCTGGTAGAGTCTAGATTATTGCTTTATCCTTCTATTTTAATATATTTGAAATTATAATATAAAAATGTAAATATTGCCTCGTACTTTTATGTGGTGATTGGTGAAACATTTTAAAAAGATTACAGTAAGAAAGAAAATAAATTCTGGCTCCCATTTAAGGAACCGCTGCTTTTAAAGCCACCAAACCTAAAAAAAAAAAAAAATTGAGGGAACCTCAAGTTTAATGGTCATGACATGACACAGGGAAATGCTGAACAGTTGTTGACAACTCTAAGATCTGTCTTAAGTTTTTCATATCCCCTTTAACTCTCTCATACTTTGCTCCTGTTAGCAATAAAGTCTTTCATACACAGCACAGTAGCTGTTTTCCCAGTGTTTATTATCATAAGGAAGTTCATTAAAATGTTTTAAATAATTCAAATGAATTATGCCTTACTACTAGACGTATCAGTATTACTACTTTATAAATATCTCCTGGCATAATTTGATTGCTAGTGCACTTCCTTGAACAGCGAAAACATACAGCAGGGTTTTAACTTTCCAGAAGTTCCCTCATCAGATCTTAACTGGCAGGTTATGAGTTGTGCCAGACAGAAGGGACTGCCAGTGATTCTGACTTAGAGGTGTGTGTGTGTGTGTGTGTGTGTGTGTGTGTGTGTCCATTTTTCTAGGAAGAAATGTTGCATTGTGATACTCTGTGACCTTCATAAAAAAATATCAATCAATCCACATCACAATTTTGATTGTTGGAGATACTGTAAGTCAGTTGCACTGTTGCTTTGATTAATGACTCCAAAGTGTGTGTGTGTGTGTGTGCGTTCTCGTTTAACTGTATTCGTGGGGTCCAAAAACCGGGAGTTCAGTATACTTGTGGGGTCCGACCAGCTTTGTGGGGCCCAAAATGCTGGATCCCAGAAGGTTAAAGGGCTGTTTGAGGGTTAAGACTTGGTTTTAGGATTAGGGTTAGAATTATGGGAATGCATTATGTCAATGACGGGGCTCCACAAAGATAGTGTGTGTGTGTGTGTGTCTCCCTTTTTCTAGGAAGAAATGTTTCACGCGCACTCATGGCCGGCAGGTGATCAGGTCAGCGCCTTAGTTCTGCCAATTAGGAGAAAGTGGGTCAGAGGATATCGAAGGTTTAAGAAAAGGATGGAAAGGGGGCAAGAACCTTTGGTGAAGGAAAGGAGGAATTGTTAAAGGTTAATAAGTCAACACAATCAGGAGGGTGTGAGAAGAATCATGGGTGAACAGAAATTGCAGTTTATCGACTCTTGCTTAAGTCAACAAAAGAGGGCCCTCTCTCCTTCCTCAGAAACTTTTAACTGAAGCTGTAACTGCTGTGACACATACCAAACACACACACATTGTGTACCACCTGCATTATTGAACTATGCCTGTCACTGGCAAAGTAGTGGGTGCAGGCCCATATCAAACAGCAGTCAGTGTGACAGAGACAGAGGGAGGCCCTGCTGAATTTGAAAGACCTAGTTCACAGCAGGGCTGTGAAAATGACTTTTTGGCAACACTTGGGGAAAAAGTTGGGAATCTTTTTTTCTATCCCTGTTGTATTCCTATCCATTGAAAATGTCTTGAGTCAAAAAGTCATGGATATATGTTTTCTTGGCAATAAGATTGAAAGTCAACATTTTCTGTTCCAAAGGGAGCACAGAGAATTACTGAAGAGATAGAATGGAGCAATGCTGGCTATCTGTGTGTTTGGGGATCATATGACATGGTGATGTATATAATGACAGAGTAACAACAGAAACTCAATCTATTGCAAAGTGAACCTGATGAAGTACAGGTATATGTTGAAAACACTTGTTTTCAGTTTAAACTGTGATTTAATAAATATGAACTTATGAGGATGATGAACCTATGAACTTTTCAGGATTTTATATCAGAAAATATTAAGTGTCCCAGTGTTTTCCTGTGTTGTATATGTATCCAAATGGTTATCCAATGGAAGGACATTGCTAAGGTGGTTGCCAAGGCACTGTGGTTAGGATTGTACTAGTTAGATGCTAAGGGATGCTTACTCTGTTGATTCTTGGTGGTTGCTAGTAGGCTTGGGCCGGTGTAAAAAATGTCAAACCGGTTTGATATCAAGCCAAATACCGGCCCGGTATACTGAATTTTTCCACTAGGTGTCGGACTTGTCTCAGCCGCTCCCGAGTGAGACTAATAAGAGAGCCCATAATAAGAATGTAACGACTCCAGACCATACGGTGGCGGAAATACGCCTCTAAGCCATGACTTTTTACCTGCATTAAGGTTGTAACAGAAATGGTTTAGTATTTTTGGTTATAATAACTCTTTGGTTAGGTGTTTACACCTTTTCAGCTCACTTCTTTCATCGGCTTAAAATACCGAAATGTTTCCATCTTGGCGTGAAGGTTTAGTTTTCTTTGAGACTAAATGCCATATAGGCTATCATCTCGTCACTCAAAAAAAAACATGAACTTTCTAACGTTTCTAACAAACAAACACTGGGCACGGTTCGCACGTTCTCCCTCTCACACATATGCCCACCACTGCACTACTTGATCAATAAAAGAGCTAACTCAAGCTAAAGAAAGAAAATTGTTGGAAACTGGAAAGAAATTTTATTTAAAAAATATCATTGACAATGTATCTTGTGATTTTTATTTTTTTTTTATGTCCCTGCAGCAGCTGACAATGAAGAACAATAATAAGCTAATGTCTTAAAAGGCATACAGTTGTACAGGATTTCTTTTCTGACATTAAAGGCAGATTTAACATATTTGCATTTTATCTTGTCAAAGGTTTGTGTAAAAATGTAGTTCCCAAATGAATGAAAACAGCTGGTGGGGACATACAGAGAGAGAAAAGGAGGGCAGCACTGATTGAAAATAACTGAGAGCTGTCTTCACTTTGACTTTGGCTTTGTGGACCACCTGCCGAGACCTCAGTTCACATACTGTATGTGACTATAGCCATGTTTCCATTAGGGCTGCACGATATGAAGAAAATATCTAATTGCGATTATTTTGACTGATTTTGCGATTGCGATATGATTTGCGATATTGGAGGGAATGATAATTTTTGTATAATTATTATTATTTTCGTTGAAAAATATTGAAATTAAAATGATTATAGTGTGATTTATGCAAGGACCTTTAGTCTATAGGATAGGATTTGTTGGCTGGGATGTCTGCAGCACCACAATACTTAATTCAAAATGGTTTGACAAATATTTTGCCTTTAACAAATATTGTGCTCCCCCTGCAATTTGGATAATGCACTTGTCTATATTGCGGTTTTCAATAAAATTGAGATTAATTGTGCAGCCCTAGTTTTCATCTACACGTTTTTATGCAAATTAAGTAATATCAAATGAAAAATGCCCTATGGAAACAGTAAAATTCGATTTGAAGTTTGTACGTTCAATCTCATCGAATTTTCTGTTGATCGGTAAATGGCTTCTGCGATAAACGCTGATGGAAACGTTATTTGCCGAATAAATAATGTATTACGATTACGTTTTAGGGTCATTTTATGGATGCAACCCACCATGAAACGAAGAAGAAGAAGTTTTAGGTAATTTCCGGCATGTATTTCCGCTTTCTTTGCAGACATAGCGGGTGTCAACAAAAGCAGATATAAGTGGACAAACGATGAGAGACTTTTTAAATTTAATTTATGAGCGCTGTTGTTCCCAAACCACAGGCGGCCGCCGTTGTCATCTGGCATTTACGTGCATCTGCATCGTTGTTGTCGTTATTGTCTTATTACAGCTTGATATTATCCGGCCGATGATGCAAATTATCTCATTCCCCACTTGTATAGCTTGACTCTTGTTTTGTAATTCCTTGAAACTGCCATAGCAGAGAGTTGCTATTCAGTTATTACTTACCAATAAACAGGATTTGATGTTTGACTTCTGCTAATTTCCAACCTTACACTCATATTACATTGTTGACTCACCTGTATTGTCTTTTTCCCCACATATTCTTCTTCCTTGTCAGAACCTGGTGCCTACATTACCCATGATGCAACACAATCACTCACAGTTGGACGGTCAGATATTGACCACTTTACGCCCCTGGCCCATGCAAGCTACAGTCAGGAAATTTTGTTGTTGACATCAAAATAAAGGCAGCGTTCAAAAATGTCTGTGGTCCGTGCAAGGATGCCGAAAGTAGGTAGTAGGGAAGGGGCCCTCCCACTTTACACCCCTGGCCCGATTAGGTGTCACTGCTGGTGCATAGATAGATAGATAGATAGATAGATAGATAGATAGATAGATAGATAGATAGATAGATAAATAGCTTTTAGTGTATTGTCATTCAACTGTACATATGAACAAAATGTCGTTCCACTGGCTCATAAATACTGTATTTTCACTAAAAGTTTTAAAATAAACAAATGCTACCTTTTAATATGAAAGCAGTATTAATATTGTTATTGCACAAATTGAATGGCAGTCTATAAAAACAGTTATTGCACGTTAAGAAAAATAGATACTGTTATTGCACGTTTATAAATAAATACTGTTTATGCACTGTCATAGTCCACATGAGGCTCACTGCAGCAGGTTATTAAGGGGGTTTATTTTGAGTTCAGGAGTCTGATGGCTTGTGGGAAGAAGCTATTTTGCACCGGATGCTGCGAAACCTCTTGCCAGAGGGCAGCAGATAAAACCTGATGGGGATGGCTGGGGTCTTTTGTGATGTCTTGGTGGCTTGTCTGCGAAATAATTTTTTAGGTCACTGCCAAAAGCTTGTGACCAAACGTGAGGGTAACGATGATTGATGGGTAAATTGCAGCTGAGGCTCCTAACCAGCAGTCAATCATATGATATTTTTTATCATTTCTGAATGAGATAGTGTATTAAGTCTTAATCACACGGTATAATTGGAACCTTGACTCAATATTTTCTGGATGTGAAGTTTAAATTTTCCAAAGATATCGCTGATTTAGACATCGCCTCCACTGCTTGCTTCAGCCTTTTATTAGCATGAATTTTAAGGGGAAGGCCAGGTTTTACCCTTGAAACCTGGTAACCTATAATGAGATGCTCTTTAAAAGTTTGTTAATCAGATGATTACATGTATTACTTTAATTAGATATTCTGAATTTGTAATGTCCTCTGCATACATTTAACTGATGTAATAGTACTTGTAGTTGTAGCTCTCTGCCAGCTCTGACTATGGACTGAGAAAATAGGATCAGGAGTTGAGACTGTTTTTCTCCATTAACTGTGCATCAATAGCATTTCCAATGCATGCCAGAGCTAATAAGTGACCAGCTGGTGCTTAGAAAGCAAGCGCCTAAAGCCTTCTCAGGAAACCTGCAGTCACAGTCGAGTCAAAACAAATTTCTGGTGACAGCATGACATACGCTTAAAAGAGAGAGCACCGTGGCACTCCAGTTCTGTCCTCGCTATTAATTAGCAGTAGGTGTGTCTGTGCCAGACGTGCAGAGGGTTGACAAAGAGTGTGGGCACCTGCGTTTTATTAATTTTATATGGAAATAAGGAGAAGTTTCAAACATAGCCTCCAAAACACTTCTGTTGTTGGACAATGCAGTATCTACAGTATGAAGTATGCATCAACAGCAGCACCTCACTTCTTTAGTCAGTTAAAAGGAAATACTCTTGAACTGGCTTCCTGCCAAAACATCCAATCAAGCTTATATTGATATACAATATCACTTGGCTAAATTGTTATTGATATGTCCATTTATTTTATGGTGGTCAGATTGAAATATTTCCATTGGTATTTATTAGATATTCTAGCATCTTGCTTAGCACTGGAGCAATGATAACTGTTTTATTTATTGTCCCATTGTATGTTGTCTGTGTGTCATAGATGCCCTTCACTTTTTAATTGTGCAACAAAATTTACCTACGGGTACAAATAAAGTAACCTGATTTATGTTTGTTACCAAAGAATATAAATATTGGTGCAGCTGCTAGGTAATGAGCATGTGGCAAAAGTTAGTACCATACAATGTTTTTATGAGATGTTAATAGAGTCGATGGAAACACAAGTTTTTGAAAGTACATACTGTAAAAAACTGCTCTTCAAAATGAGCTGTTCAAGTAACAGACCCACTCTAATGGCTTTATTTTTTCATGTGGGGAAGTTTTTGGTATGATAAAAATGTCCATCACAAGTTCTGTCTATCATAATATGTGCTCAGCCAGCTATTAGGGAAATGTTGAGCATTGTTTTCTCTACAAAGTCTAGGCCTACATATCAAAACAGGGCTGACACAGTTTTGCGGCCCTAAGCTGTTCTTTGCCCCACCTGCTGTTATGTTGGGTATTGTACAGACAGCTATGTAAAAACTTGATTTATAAAGCAATTCATAGAAGAGTTTGAACCTGAATGTCTTGTCTCTGAATGTTTTAGAATAGATACTATGGCATGCTTGACCATCAGTCATTAAAGCTGATATATCTGAAATGTTTTTACGGGGCAGTGCCTGCTACAATATAGACAAGGCTGATTAGTTATTTGAGCTGTTGCATAATTTGGAAAACATACCAGCTAGCCAAGTGTAATACTTATTGCCCTATGATTTCCGTGATGCGGAAAACGCGGACGGAATCACGGAATCTACACATGAAAACGGAATTGTCTTATACATGCAGAATCGCACAGAATTTGCATATATTTTGTTGACATATTAAATAAACTTTTTACTTCCTTCTCATTTTTCAGTTTAAAACAAGCGTAGAAAGATCTCTATACCGTGGCCAAATGTCATTGTTAAACATGTTGCCTAGTAACATCACGTTCACGTTGTGAGTTTGTTGCGTAAGGGAAAATAATGTCGAAGTGAGTGGCTCCTGATAAGCCAACGGCGAAAAAATTAAGAAACTCAATTGACTGCTAAATACCGGGCTGAACAATACCCCAATGACCACTAGGAGTCTGGACAACAACTGTTTTGTAAGTTTTGTCAACATACTGTTGACTGGACCTGCAAAGACACATGTAACGACCTTTTAAAATCAAAAGTTCATCTCAAGAACAAAGCTAAATCCACAGTGGGCAAATCCCTCCAGGTTACGGCGATGACAAAAGCAATAGATGCAAGGCGTGAGTTTGTGGAAGATTTTGTTGCAATGTGTGCTGAAGCTGACATACTGCTTGAGAAAATGAAGAGGATATGTTCGTTTCTTGTTAAACATTGCAAGCAGGGAGGCACACTCCCAGAAAACGCCTGAATATATTAACAGTTTAAATAAAAAAGCTGAATTGTGAGTTTTTAAAGGTCAATACTGCTTAGAAGTGAAAAGAAAACAAACAAATCCAAAAGGGCTCAAAATAAAGCCGAAAACACGGAATTTGAAAATAAAACGGAATTTGAAAAAATAAATAAAACGGATTTCATAGGGCCCTAAATACTACACAGTACATGGCTCATGTGTGAAAATACAAATATGCTGTCAAATTTCCAGAGTACTCAAACTAGAAATGCACCGAAATTCTTTGCTGAAGCTGAATATATTGAAAAACCTAGCATTTTTTTTCCATTTATTTTGCCATTTTTTTGTGCTTTTGTACTATTTTGTCATGCTTTTCAAAGAAAAAATCTATTACAAAATTACAATTAAAAAATATTTATAATAATACAAAAAATATATTTTTATATTATATTTAACACTGAACATTTTTGTTTTTATGAACAATCATTAAAAACGTAATTATTGGGTAAAATGTCGCCCTTTCAACTTATCAGGGCCTAACACCGAAAGTGATTTTTGTTAACTAATTATTTCGATGTGCCTCTTCTATGTAGAGAAAAGATAATATCCACTAATATTAACTTGTGTTTTTTTAATTTTAATCTCCCGTTTGCTGTTATTTGTTTCACACTGTGTGCTTTGAGCTTTCCACTGGCCAAATTTATGTTCAGTGCAACACATCTTGGCAGGTCAGATATTGTAAAAATGTTTGTGGAAAACCACCCTTCATGGCACATGTAATCCAGTGAAAATTGTGCCAGGAGCCTTAACTTTCCTGACCTCACTTTTGTGACCTCAGATGGGATCCTAGAAAGTGCTGCTGGAAGTATTTTGGCTTTTACTTACCCCAAAACTACCAGCTTTAGAATCCCACACTAATGAAAGTCCCTTATCTGTTCTCATGAATTTTAATACAGAAACACAGATTACAGTTCTGTAGATACTGCAAAGCTAGAGGAAAGGAATTGCCAAGATTCAGATTGTATGCATGTGGAAGAACACTTATTGTTTTCTATGAATATATCAGCAAGCCCAGGGATGGATAAAACAAATTTAAATTGTCCCTCTTAAAAAGGGATGAGTGAAAACGGTGAATCTCAAAATACATCTTTTTGCCAAGATTCAAAGTATATTATGAATCTACTTTTCAAACTTTGATCTTTTCATTTTGGGGATGATAAATTGTTTGATACTGTGATCAGGGTGTTGTCTTTCTCTGCTGGTGTAGTGCAGCATTTTGCCATTACTGCTTCGACTTAGGAGTAAAGAGGATACAATTAAGAGCATAATGAATCAAGTGATTTTCTCTGGAGATGACCTAGGTGATATCTAAATGTTTACTGTCATTTCTGATAACCCATACTTTGTATTGTATCTTTTTGAATAAAGCACCTTAAAAAATCTCTGATTGCTGCACAGTACTGTACGTAACTCATACAAGCTCTTCTCAAACTTTTAAAAATGTTATTTATTTCTAGGCTCAGGGTAAGTTGTAGCCACCTTACAGCCTTGACCAGAATGTCCTTCAGTGTCAGTGCCAACGACTGCAAGTTTTCCCATATTCTTACTCTGCATCAAACACTTTTCTTTGTTGCTATGCTGATGGGAGGATGCTTATTTGTCTTGTTTAATATCCCCAGAAGATAAGATGCTCTCAATTGTTCCGGTTTTTTAGTGTCAATGACAAGGGGTCACCTTGTCCTTGAAGATGAAAACAAGTTGCACTTAGCTGTCGCCAAGCTGCGGTAGTGTCAGGAGATGCTTTGCTCTACATTTGGAAATCAGCTCAGGGACCAATGAGAGCATCTTTACTAACACAACTGTAGATGACAAGGGAAATTACTGCCACTCAACAACTGCCATTCTGCCCACGTACACAACATACATGCTCAAACACGCTTGTTTTGTGTTCTGTGCAAACATGGACGGACATAAAACCACCTTCTGGCCCTCTCATATGTTCCCAGTTGGCTATAACCGAGAAAATAAAGCTGTTTTGTGACTTTGTTTTGACTTAGTGGCAATTTCTCCAATTTCTGACGCTCAGTTACTGACCCCTGAGAGAAAAGGACAGAAAATTGTAAGGCAGTGACCCCCCCCATCTCAGTGGAGGTTCAACTCATTTTCGATATTTTTACCCCCTTTGGAGCAATGGCATCCTCTGGAAAGGCCCATATGCCACAATGGGGCTGTGATGATACGATTTAGAGTGTGTGTGTGTTGTATGCCACCTCTGACGTTCAGAACACCATTTAGATTACTTTCACCTCATCAGTCCACACACACTTGGTTGAGGCCATTGGGACATACTCTCCTGAGGATAGATGTTTTTTATTGCACCACAAGCATATGTTCCAGAGTGAGTGTGTGTGTGTGTTTTGTCTTTATGTGATGAGATAAGGAGAGAGGAAGAAAAAGAAAAAAATAACACTGAGGGCAAGGAGAAGAGAAGGTAGAGACTCAGAGAAATGGAGGGAACTCCATGAACCCAGAGAAGTGTCTGTGGACATCTAGCGCACTTGTCTGTCACCATTGCCACTATTTTCTCTTACAGAGAAAAAAGAAACTTTGTCTAGGTTTGCTGATCCCACATTAGAGTCTAAAACTAATATGCATAATGTATATATAAATAAGCTGCTTATTCAAACAGTCGAGAACCATATCATCAAATGATTATTTACCTTAAAAGATAATGGTAAAAGAAACAAAACAAAACATTTCAGAAAAAAGGACAATAAAAATGACTCTAAATGACTCTCCCTAAATGACTCTCTTGACAAATTCTGACAAACTACACAGCCTGCCTGACAGTACAACATTTCTATTAAACCTTCCACGGCCTCCACTCCATATATCATGCTACTGCTGTAATTGGTGCATATTTGTTTACTCAATAAATATCAAATGGCTAGGTTATGGACATCATCTTCTCTTGAGGTAACTCAAATGACCCAAAACCTCGGCCGCAAAATCAAGAACGGGGTAAACGCAGGCCTGAACGAGTTTTGTGTAAGAAATCCAATAAGGTAAATTGACTTAGTTGACAAATAACTCCCAAAGTGCTCTTCGTGGATACTCGGAGAGAGTTTTTGTATCTCAATCAAAAATAATACTGTCACCCAAATACTTGAACAACTTAAAAGCTTCTTATCACCAAATTAAAACTGATCCCTGCTATTGCAAGTTTAAGAGTTTCAGAAAATGTATTATTGCGACCCTAGATATCAACATCATCAGAATACAACCGAATACTTAGCACCACTTCCCCCTATACACTTTACACCAAAATTGATGACTTCGTTGCACATGCCAAGTAATTTCTATAAACTGCAATTATAGGGGGACCTAAAGCACCTCCTTGTTTTATCCTCAAGAAGTTTAGAAATGAACCAGAACTAAACTAATATATTCTAATGCATTAAATTTCTCATTCACACCATATCCTAAAAGTCTATAAGATAGAAACTTTCATATCTTGTTATTCTACATCATAAATGCTAGCGCTCGCTATATTCTCTAAATTGACTGTGATGTGAAAATACTGCTTTTTGTCTGAAAATACAAAGCAGAGGCAAACAAGGAGCTGCATCAGTATGACACGTGACTGCAGGGCCACTGTTTCACAGTTACACAAAATGCTAACTTGTCAGAGCACCAGTACTCCAAGGTCGTGGGGAAAGCAATTCGAGGCTGTCAGTCATATTTTCTGTGGTTGGCTCATGCTGCTCTCACCTCTAAATGACACTGTGCTCCTTGGTGGCTGTCCACAGGAAGCACAGAAGATATGGCTGAATATTAGATGAATAAGACATTTTGAGCATTTTCATGCATCACTGCTCCACTTCCCTTCATTATGTGTACTGTCTAGATGTCCTTGTTTTAGCTGGGGTGGATGGGTCAAGAGACAGGTCAACATCCTGATCCACAGTTGGTCAGTTCGGCAGACGCAGTTAATAGTCAATCATCTTCTTTCAGCAAGCATTTGATGGGTGGTTATGAGCAGGTGATCCGTAATGACCTTTTCCCTGTTTACAATGTACTTAGCTGCTGCATTTACATAATATAGATACAGAAATGCATATAAAAATAAAAATGTTTTCAGTTTCATTGAGCATTTACCATTTGTCTGGTCAATTTCATAAAGGATTAAGGAAAATGAATTGTGCTCGTTATCACAACTCATTAAATCCACTCTCCTCATGAGCAATTGATTTTACGAATAATCTAAATGGAAACAGATATTGACCTTCTTGCCAGCCTTGTTGTTCAATGGGAGTCAATGAACCGCTTGGTGTTTAGTCTGCTTTTTAGAGAATGTGTAGATGGACTGTGTTAACTGCGTTAAAATGAGAATGTATTTATTGGCCAAGTATAATAAATTAGGATTTCAGTGCTGGTGCAGAGATATCAAGAACGCGCACAAAAACATGACTCATCTTTTGTTGCATGGGTATATTGACAACCGTTCTTCCCATGTAGAGATAGGGGGATTGTGCAGGATATACAATAGGCAGCACATCATGAAGCACACTCTGAAGATACATTCATCATATAGGTATATTCAGTGACAATGGCACATAAGGCTATGTACATGCTTTTACGGCAAGCACTAAGCCAAGAGAAAACTATCTTTGCAAGGAATATTTATGGTAAAAATGAAGGCCAGACATCCGATGTAATGACATTGAATCATTTCACATCACTTGCAAGGCCAACAGCCAATTAAAGTCTGAAATACAATTTCCAATCTTGTATCAGATGCTGCTTTCACAATGCAAACAGAGGTTCACATATACAATGACCTTAAATATTGCTGCTTCTTGTAATTCTAATACATTGCATGTAGAGATGCACTGATTGACCGGCCGGTGACCGGAATTGGCCGATTTTCACGTGCTCGGCCATGACCGGCGACCGGCCGGTCAGTCTGACATATGCCGATTTTATGGCGGTCAAATTCACTCGGGCACCGCATGATTAACACAAGATCAGCGCACCGCTGCTCAATCAGCTGTTTATGAAATGTTATAAAGTCGTAATTATACACGACCGTTTGCTTTACTGCTCTCAGCCGCGCTCTCTCTCCCTTCCTGAATAACTGGAACATGAAAACTGCGGGTCCCGTGAAATATGACAGCTACAGTTTATTGGAAAATAGCGTTGGGCACACTGACTTTGATGCATTTCCTGTTTATCAGACCCCAGATGAGACAAGAAGCTAACGTTAGAACGCTGCGGTGACGGTCCCTCTGCCTCTGACGTCCGGCTGCAAGAGACGCTGTATTTAAAAAAGAAAAAGAAAAAAGACCCGCTGTATTCCTCCGACACGCTGTATTAACGTTACTGTTTAAAACGCTTTACAGGTTAGTGGGGGTGCATACCGCTTAAAATCAACATTAAAAACGTAGTAATCTTCCCCCAGCGTTTAGTTTGTTGCTAACCGTGTGTAAAATGAGTGGTGACGTTAGTTTTCAGGTAACGTTACTGTTGACGTTCAAACAGGCCTGCGTGTGTTTTGAGAAATATGGCCTATCTCAAAGAAAATCGGAAATCGGAATCGGCCTAGAAAGTCGTAATCGGTGCATCTCTAATTGCATGTTTACATTTCTCTGTGTTGGAGGCCCAGGAATCCTTTTTCTGTCCATAAAAAAATGCCTGTCTAGTGCTTTTGTGTGCTCTCACTTGTTTGACAACAACCCAATACCGATGACAGCAGAGATCAGGCACACTGTCTGAGTTATTATAATACTAGCGGATGATTTTCCACAATCTTTCCTCTAACGTGCAAATCTGTCACAGCCATTTGATAGGTCTTGGATCTGTTTCTTTCAGGAAAGCTTATGTTCCATCCTTCGATCCTTACTTCCCTCCCTGCTTGCATCCCTTTCATCTGTCCCTTTTGCCAGCCCAGGGGGATCTATGGCCACAGCCAACCTCATTAAACGTACAACCATCAAGATAAGACTAAATTACTGTGAGCCTCTGCATTGGCATCCAAGATCAATTTTGAACCAAAAAAGGGGTCGTATAATAGTCTGATGTGATTGCAGCTGACCCAGGATAGGGAGTGGAAATTAGTAAAATGTACAAACCAGGTATTCAAGCCTCACCAGAAAATGTTGCTGGTTTTCCCTATCCTGGATAATGGCTCAATCACATGCATGTCCACTTTGTCCAGCTTTCCTTTCAGATTTGAAAGGATTTACTTCAAGCAAGACTGGGCCTTGTGTGACTAAATAATATCTGAAGTTGCCTCTATGTTTGATCATGTAATTTAAAATATCTGCAAATATAAAATCTTACTTTTTAAATACTAATCAAGCTCAGACAGTTGTATCTACTGCCACACCGACAGTAGCAATCAAGGACAGTAATTCACTGGGTGACTTATTGGCCCGTCCCTATGCATTATACATTTTTGACTGAAATGCTTTACTTCAATTCTTGAGTCAGTGTCATCCCCCTGAATTTGATGTTTTAAATAATGCTGTATGGGCGCACTTCCCGGTAAATAAAACAGCCTGTGCATGGTTTCAGTAGAAGTTATTTGCCTTCAACCGAGATGCATAGTTGCAAAGCTAATTGCCACACTTCACCAATACACACTCAAGATAGATTTAGACAGGTGGTCTCCCATTAGTCTGTTTGCATATTCACATGCATGTTCACAAGTCATGTATGTTTTGGATCAGCCATGATCTGTATTTATCCTCTTAACATGCAGATGAGTCTTGCTACTAATTAGAAATTCTATTTATATTTATTTAACACTTATTTATACAGGGTAGGTCATCTGTGCATGCATAATATTTTACAGCAACAGTTAACATTTAAATGAAAATATAGAAGCAGAGTAACAATGATGGACAGATACATTAATGTAAAATAAATCAGTACAGTTTACAATGTGCAGGGTTGGGAACCTTTTATCCTTTTTATCTTTTCTCTTGCAGAAATAATTAATCTCTTGGTGGCATTGCAGGTATCCAAGTATGCCAGTGGGTTGACCAAAAAACAGCTGTGCGTTGATGGAAGTGAACGTTTGAGAAAGTTCGGTGTGAGGTTATACAAGGTCACAAACAACCTGTAAAGAAGCTTGGCTGTGGGGTGGATTCAGGCAAAGAAATGGTATCTACTCAAACAGAACCTAGGCTATCTTCATTCCATTTACTTTTCAATTTTATTATGATTTTCATTGAGGCAAAAGGAAAGAAAAAACGTGCTGTGTGTTGGGTCTAGGGATGGATTCAGGATTCAGAAGGTACTGCTGGTAGATTACAAGTTTGTTTTATATTACGTATCCATACCGGCAAGCTCACAAGCTGTCATGGGTTTGAGTTTCTGTTGGTTTTGAGTTTCTGTTCTTGTTTCCTGTTATTGTTGTGTATTTGTTCCGTTTTCTGTTGTAGCCCGTGTTTCCTCCGTTGTCTTGTCTAGCTGTAGTTCCGGTCTTGTTTTCCTGTGTCTGTATGTTCTGTTTCCTGTTTAATTTTGATGGTCTGGTTTTCTGTCTTGTCTTGTCTTGTCTTATTTAACTTCCTGTGTTTGCCCGCCCTTGTGATTGCCCTAATGTGTTTCACCTGTTTCCCAGCCTTGTCACCTGTCCCGTGTTAGTCCTCGTTATCCTGTGTATTTATTCTTTGTGTTTGCCTTGTCTGCTGTGAGGTCATTGTTGTAGTTTTCCGTCTGCTGTAGCGGCATGTACTGTTTGCAAGTTCTGTTTGGATTCTACCCTGTTCTCTGCGTTCCTGGTTATGGATTTCCTGTGTCATTTGGATTATGTTGAGAAATAAATCTGCTCAACTTACCTTTGCCTGCGCTCTCTGCATTTGGGTCCACCTTTCCCTGAAGATCATAACAAAAGTACAAAGTAGGGGCAAATGATGTTGAAAAGGCCACTGAGAAAGAGTAGGGGAAATTATACAAAGTGTAGGGGGCTTTAGGTATCTCTCACTGGGTTCAGTGAGTCTCAGACCCAGTGAACGGCTTGACACCTTGAGGTCTCCTCCTAAATCCTCCATGCACATCATGGCGATTACAGGATCCTTTAGGGACCACAAGGTGAAAGCAACAACACTCCTGGCTCATCAGAAAATGGGAGGGAGGCATCAATGAAGCAGGACCCTGTGATTATTTAGGTTCACAAGCTGCTGTGCGATGGCTTTTTAATCGTTGCTAATCGAGTTCCAACTAACATAAGCACCCAGTGGGAGTTTGTAGAGCGAGTCTGGCCTTCCCCTTATTCTCTCAGTATCTCTCACATTTTGTGATATCTAGCCTCATGTCCTTCATGACTCCTACTGTTTTTGTTTCGTTTTTACTTTTCCCCTCCACGGTTAGCAGTTATGTACTGGAAAAGGAATGGCTGTTATTTTTAACGTAGCACCAGCTCTCTCACATTTTAAAAAGCAAACGCAAACACAATATTGCACACAGCCAGACTATCCCCCAGGGCAATGTATTAGCTGTTGAAGTGGCTATTTAGAGTTTAAGTAAATTAGTCAAGAGATGGCAGGTGAGCTGAACATTTTGAGTTCGCAACAATGATGGACATCAACCCTTCACATGCCATGTTTCTTTTATTAAATAGAAAGATAGACAGGGGGGAGATTATTTTCCATCATAATCAGTTTTTTCATTGTAGTCGGCCATAGTGAATGGTGTCCTGCTCTGGCCATTTCTTCCCTGCCCTCCCACTATCTCTCCCTCTTTCTTTCACTTTCTGTCTTTACACCTTTCCGTCTGCTGTTGCTGACTGTCGGTAGAAGCTGATATGAGATTTGAAAGGCCTATGTGTTGGAAAAGTGCACTGCATTGTGAGCAACCCCCAACACAGGTATGGACCTCCTCGCTGTGCTCCAAGGTGAGATGTCAGGTAGACTGTATGTGGATAAAACCAGGGGGGAGCAAAGAAGACACACTGTAAGGAAAACTATAAAAGTATCAATGTATAATGTTTGATAAAGGAAAAAGTAGGAGAAGCAAATCACCACATGTATCATATGCTATGGCCTAACTCACAAAACTGGAATAAGTTAACTGAATTGAATTTTACTAACAAAAAGCAAAATGCTGTGAGCACACAGGGTGACTTTACTCTAAATGCTTTTCATAACCTCCACAGGGCAAACCTAGCCCCAGTGTTCTGATACTGACTCAGCATACCTAAGCATTTCCCTTTTCAAATGCCTCATTGGCTCATCCTCCCATGGCACCAGGAGCGCTGCTGCACGTCTGCCCACCACACAGTCAGGCCTTGAGCTAGTGATTTCCCATAGGATTATTTGTACTTAACTCAAATCCACCATCATGCCTCCATTTCCAATTTTTTTTGTCCACCCTGAACATGTGAAAGTCTGATGGAGCTGCAGCAACTCTCCGGGAGGACACAACCAATACATTATCCTTATTTTCTGATAACTTGAGCATTTTGATGAGCAGGGACAAAGCTGGCATGAAAAGCAGGGAAATGTGGTCAGGGTGGTGAAGCATTCAGCACCATTTTTCATATAGTCATTTTTCATATAGTCCAACATGTTTTTTTTCTGTAGTTCCGAGAAGCCTGGCTGCAGTCTCAGACTGCATCAGAGATGTGAACCGCTGGATGGCCCATAACATTCTCCAACTTAACACGTCCCGGCGGGGGTGAAGCAGAGGGACCGTAAGCTCTGTTCGGTTCTGCTGCTGCCGATTCGAGGAATAGCTGTTTGTTGTGGATATCATAGCAATGTTTGTATCTGGTTTCCCTTTTTGAATAGATTACCGCCACCTCCTGGTATGGAGAGTTATTTTGTTGCACGCATGCGCAGAACATATGTGGTAGTTGGCCATCGGCTGTAGTCTCTGTAGTGTGTTCCAGTGCTAATTTTTGGCCAAGACATGGCGACGTGGGCCGATGTGAGGCAACGCTACTGTCGGCCTTCATCACCACTAGTTCCTGGCCGTCGGCTTAGTGTGTCAGGGCCTCAATAGCTCCTGGTAGAGTCTCCCAAAGCATATTGACTAATAGTTATTTAGGGTACAGGGCTGGGCAATTAATTGAATTTTGATCGCAATTTCAATTTTGGTTCCAAACAATCACAAAAACAATGTAATCGAGAAAAACGATTATTTTGCACAGTACATTTTGCAAGTAAACTCTTATTTTGTCTTGTGTTCTGAAAGGGGAATTCAAAATGTTCAATGGGAAAAGTATTAAGGGAAATTTCACAGTTCAAGGTGTTTTCACTGTTGATTTGTTTAACTGTTTTTTTTTTTTATTCAATAAATGCAACATCTTTCCAAAAGCGAGTAAGTAATCGTGTTAAATAATTGTGATTTCAATAGTGACCAAAATAATTATGATTTTTTCCCCCCCACAATCAAGCAGTCCTAATTTAGTCAGATCCATCTCACCCAGATCTGGGGAAATTGAATCGCCTTCCCGGAGCATTGCCTGGGAAGGGAGCTAGTGGGTGGCCGGGCCTGGTTTGGCTCAGTCAGGCTTCCACAGTGTGGACCCACCACTTGCAAGTATTAGTGCATGGGCCTAGTACATTTACATGGAACATAAACCTTCAGTATAGGGCATTGGTCTGGGATGCTATAATGGAGCCAGGTCTTAATTTGCTGTTGCAGTGTCAAACAGAGGTAATTTGTATTGTTTAATGACTAGACAGGGGTCAGGTCAAGGCAAGTTAGTAGTGTAGATTTTCTTAGCTTCACTTTTAAGCAGACTCTCTTGCTCCTCTCCTTGTTTTGTTGCTCTGTTTCTGATTTCATCATTCTGTTCGATGGCAAACATGGGGCTAGGTTACCGTCAAGATTTTGAGAGGCCTGAAGGGTAAAATGAGGCTTGGTTATTGTTGGCTACAACATCTTATTTCAGGTTGTCTAGTGGCTTGACATATATCTTTTCATGCTCATGTTAGCTGTGGCTTATTTTGATCTGACCAGTCGCCAGCTGCAGTTAAAATCCTGAACAAAAGACTTATAGCCAGTGCTGTGATATTACTATTTGTGTGTAACTCATGCCACATTTGTTTTCTGAGGAAGCTATTTTCTATCATTATGACTGTAGGCTCAGCATTCAGTTCAACTGGATATGCAGAATGGCAGCAGTGGGAACAGGAGGAACACCTTACTCCTATTTATTTCTTCTTTTAAATACTCATTAATGGATGCCATCCTACCCCTAATTACCCCCAGAAGTACTTTTGATATTTCACAGTATTATTCAAGGTATATGAGGTTATCTATTTTAATAATCTGATCAAATGTCTCTTGGCAGCAATATTGAATATCCTCAAGGAATCTATTTGATATGTGCTCAGAGTCCATATCTGTTACATCATCTTGACTGCTGTAGCGAGATATTAGAAATCCATACACTCAAAATATGATGTATGACTCGGCAGCCGTGGAATTGACTGGGGCTTTGGTGTGTTGCAGCACATTTTATTTTCTGGGAGAGGAGAAAAGGAAAGAGGAAAGTCACAGGTTACAATATCAAGAATAATTTGCACACTTAGTATAGTGGAAAAGGTCAGACCTATAAGGCAGCTTAAGAAAGAGACTATTACTCTTGATGAAGACAGATAACATGTATTTGTGGTCCACATGTGGCAGTTAAGTGGCTCAGATTTCTGTGATATGGCATGGCTGAAGCAATTTGGCCAAATTTTCACCATGTATGTGTCACCATACTTTGTCAGTTGGGGGGAATTTCAGACATGTCTTATTTAAGTAAATTATCCAGATAGAAATACACAGCTGAGGGCCATGTATGGATATTACATGCTGAGGAAAGGTTATGTGGGTGACATTCAGATAACCTTCATAGCCAATACCTCTATACCGTGCCACTGACTATTGGGTTTGATTTTCTTTTCAGCCCTAAAAAGTGTCTGGCAGAGATGTTCACAAGGAATTTTTTGGAAGTCCAAGTCAAGTCTCAAGTCTCTGGCCATCTAATCTGTCCCTAACACTGTATTGTTAAATCTTGTGAATTTAAAGCGTGTCCTGTAGCTACCATCTGTACAGTATCAAAATCAGTTGTAGGATAACTTTATGGGGTCTACTTAACACAACCCTCTAGCCCTCGGACCTGGTGAAATATTAACCTAAGTCTGTCACATCATATGGATACAACTATAAAGATACAATTTGCCTGTTCCCAGCATTAGAACAACACTTTATGATGGTTAGCTTGTTACCTGTGACGATGTATGCTAAATGTAACGTCTCTTTCACTCAAAAATATATCTAATGTCGAAGTGGAAATCAAGAGAATAGTGGCAGCACCACACCAGTTAAAGAACAACATGCATCTCAGTGTCATTTGAAATTATGCACAATGAACAGTTTTAACTCACTGATGTAATGCCATTTATTTTCTAAGTGTTAGTACGCTCAGTGAAACTGAGTCCAGTGTGAGGGAGAGCCGACTCAGAGGAGGAAAGGTTAGTGAGGCCAGCATCTCCACGGCAGGTGACAGTACGCACGGATCCGCTGCGCCACACATGGATGAAATAATGAAATAGTAAATAGGACTACAGTAACAGAAATATGTGCAGAATTAAGACAGTCAAGACGGCCCAGTGTTTGATGGACACCTTGGGTACACCTTGTTCGCTTAATAGCCTACAAATCATCCATGGGATCAATTATGCATCACATTAGTTTGCCCACCCGACACAGCGTTTGTTCCTGGGGAGATGGATCCGTGTGTCCCGCCTCCTGTGCGCCATGGATGTCTGAGCCTCAGCAACTGCTAACTATAAAGATAGAATGTGCCTGTTCCCAGCATTAGCACAACACTTTGCGACGTTTAGCTTGTTACCTGTGATGATATATGCTAAATGTAATGTCTCTTTCACCTTAGCAAGTGACTGACCTATCTGGGTGCGTTTTGAGATGTCTGATGAAGTTCGACGTTGTTGATCCGGCATCATTTATCTTGGTTCCACACAACTTGCATGTAGCTGTTGGCTTGACTTGTGTCGCCATCCTCAATGCATTTTTTGATATGTGAGTGTGCGCACATAAGGCATATCGCATGCGTTATGTTGCACATTATGGCAAAGGGTAGGGAACATGGGGACATGCAGCTCGTCATATGTTTCCCCAACGTTTATGTGCCAATAAAAGAAAATAGAAATACATGAATAAATTTAGATTTTAAAAAGCAATAATTGCATGAAAACAGGTTGTTGACGAGTCTCGAAGCTCGAGTCCGAGTCAAGTCTGAAGTCAGCTGTTTGTGCGACTTAAGTGCGACTCAAGTCCGAGTCTCAGACTTGAGTCCCCATCTTTGGTGTCTGGTCCATCTGTAACCAGATTCATTATCAACCTTGTTGAGAGAGAAGATAATTGCAAGAAATGGGAGATGCACATTGAAAGAGAAAAATATGAAAAAGAGGAATGGTGTGAAAAAAGGTGTGGTTACTTTTCCCTTAGCTATTGAGACGATAGAAAAATATTGACTTTGTTTTTCAAGACAGGAGTTTGGGGTTTCTCTAGAATTGTTTTTTGCATATGGTGACATATGCATCTGTATATTACATATTTAATCACTGGTGTATCCATTTAAAAAAATAAAGAAATGGGGATTTCATTTTAAACTTAGTCATTATGGAAGACAATGTATTTCATGTTTTATGTCATTAATTTCTAATTTAAAATAAAAAAACATTCATATTCTCTTTTCTTTTTCTCAAAACCACTACACTCTTACAGAATGGTCCAGAAATCAACAATCTGCCAAATCTCAGTATTCCTCAATACTCTGCTCTCTCTATTAACATGGAGCCCTCTGTTTGAATGATCTTGGCAAATTTTGTGTGTAGTCATAACATTAACGGAAGCAACTGCAACACTTGGCACACTTTGTCTATATGATAGAGGGAAGGAGAATGAGGTATTTGTATGGCAGGTTAAGGTATGGATATGAGATAATAAAGTAATCAAATATCTACCATCTTTGTTCTTGGCCTAGCACACATGCACATCTTTCTACTTGGAATTTGGTCTAAAATAACCTGGATTAACACTCACTATGTGCTGCTTGAATTGTACATGTTTTAGCATGGCTTGGCTCTTGCTCATCTAATGATGATGGCACACCTGAAAATGTTGAAAATGTAGCTCTGCATACTTCCAAACAGGAACCCTAGAGAAGTGATGCTTAGTCAAACCTATTACACAGGTTTGTATATGTTATCAAAGAATTTTGTCATCTTGACCAACTGTGGAGAAGATGTAGCCTAGTGTGAATTTTAAATAGGCTAAATGTTCATATCTGTATCCACATCTTCCATGTTTATGTGTGTGTGTGTGTGTGTGTGTGTGTGTGTGTGTGTGTGTGTGTGTGTGTGTGTGTGTGTGTGTGTGTGTAAAATAGTATGTGAATGGACTACTTCACTGTTCTACTGCTATTCAAGACAGACATCTGCGGAGGCTGTCAAATAACTGCTGCATATGCCATCTTAATCTGTTTCCCCTGCTGTGCCAGGTGTGCGGGCAGCATGCACTTCTGCAAGGACACCCAACTATGTGGAAACTCTGCACTCAAGGCAAAGCTGGGGGAGAGCTGTGGCATAAATCCTCTTGTAATTATGTTGTAAAAAGAGCTGGAACACTAAAGCTTTATTTTGTTGTGTGCTGTAACAGAGTGGGAGGCCCAATCTAAGACACTAGTCCATTGGCGGCCTTCTCTACACTTTTCTTGTCATTGCATGTGGAAGTGATTGAACGCTGGTAATGTTGGTTGCAAAGTGACTGATTGGTCTACAGGACCCACTATCAGCTGTCTATGCTGACTAACCATCTGTTACTGTACGTAAGAGACTGTTAGTGTTTAGATAGTAAGCTGTCATTTAAGAAAATGCCACTATGTGACAATTTGACTGAAACCCCAAAAGGCAGTGATACCAGCCAAATTCTGTCCTGGTCATCGTTTAAGTATGTGAATTATTATAATACCTACTTACCTTTTTTATGGAAGACCATCAGGTACCATACGGATGGTTTATCTCCCAATCCCATTTTATTTTTGCCAATGCCCATCAGAGTCTCTCCCCCCCCCCCACACACACACACACACACATATATGCATAATGCTGCTGCACATGGCCCACTTAACGCTGGCCTACATTAAAATGAGTGGATCAGCTTCAATATGTTTGATAGGTGAATAGCTCTGCGATAAGAAAAAAAAATCCCTCCATCACAGGTTGCCTATTAATGGTTTCTTATAATGTGACGTGTAGCACTTTACAGTATAATATCCATGGGAGGAGGGTCAATCTGAATCTGTCAAGGAAAGAAGAATTTGGACAGGATTTTGGCAGCCACCCTTTATCTCCTTTGTCAAGAAACAACATGGGACACCCTAAATACTAATTCTTGTTTTCTGCTTGCAGAATTCAAACTGACATTTAAAGTTGCTTGATGTGTATGTTGCTGCACAGAGTGTGAACTTATTCAAAAACAATAAAATGTCAATTTAAAGCAATGCCTATTGTATTGGCAGTTAAAACTTCTTTTTGTGGGCTACATGTTTTTTTACCACATCGTCTAAAAATGAATCCCACCATAGATTATTTGTCCCTTTGTCTTTTATCAAACTGTAAAAAGACATTTTACGCAAGTCTATTGAGAATGCTCAGTAGTAATTTAATATTCACCTGAACATCTGACAGAACTATCTTCAGACCTTTCAGAGAAACAATCATCTTTTCATTCTATCTCTTTTCGAGTAGCTGGAAGGCGGGGGAGGGCATCTTGTTTGAGCTCCCTCCACGCTAACCTGTTGTCATGTCTCTTATTGTACAAAGCAAGATAAAGGCATAACATGTGTTCTGCCCCGGCCTGATAGATCCCAAGCTCTGATCACCACTTGTGTGCCTCTATTTGTTTGAGGTTGAGACACACATTGGGCTCTTTAATGGATTATCTCTCCAAGCTTGTGTCTCTTTATTTTGCTGTTATGCCTTCTGAAGTGGCCAAACAGTTTTCTAGTGTTAACAGGAGAGAATGCAAGCACTGAATTCTTGGTTGTTGTGTCCTTCAGCTTATCTGGCAAATCTGTAACAAATGGCCACACTCCTCTCTGAGATAAAGCTTTAGTTTGATCTAGTCAAGGCTGAGTCTTTGGCTGGTGTGTTGTGCTGGTGTGTTTGTTATGCATTTCCAAACAAACAAGCATACAAACACTATTTCTCTGACAAACAATGTGATGCTTTTACAGTCTTATGAATATGTGTCCTTCATGCTTCTCCTAGCATGTAACTTTAGCTTCCTGTTGTATTCAGACTGAGTCTGTGGGGAGACTAAAAGGTAGACCCTTAACACACAGAAGCATAATCCACCAAACTATTCAAGGCTGATTGTAAGCCACATTCAAACCTCGAAAGCATCATCTTTGCAATACAAATACAGATTTTGTGTATTTAAACTTTGTCAGTTTGATACATCTTTTCCTTGTGGCCACGTTATTTGGATATAACATGTTTTAATCGATTAGGCTAGAGAGATTTAAAAATCCATTTGTGGATGATACACAACAAAAGTTCAAGTTGATTTCTGCTGAATGTAAATTTGGTTTTCCAATTTAATGTTGGAAATTCAACATTACAAATACCCTAATTCAAACGTGTATAACCAGTATAAATATGAGTGTGCGTGGACTTAATTAACTCATTTTGAAACAAAAACCACAGTGACTCAAGACAGTGTGCACCACAAAATGAACTGGAGTGACTATTAAGAAATGGTCTTGATGTCTGTTCCAAGTGTAGCTAAGAGAATTGGTCTCTGTCTGAGTTCAAATCTCTTATAAGTACAGTGGTAAATTAATCGGTTGGTACCTGTCATTGTGCATAGGTATTTTGATATCCCCAGTTTTGGCAGTTTGATATCAGTTTATTTTACACAAGAATAAACACACAACTGTTGGAGTGCTCTGAAACGGTGCTATATGCATGCCTTTCTTTCCAGTATTTAGATGCAGCCTCATAGTCCGCTCTGTCAATTGAGTAAATCATAGAGTAGCACCAAGCTGATCTTCTCTAGAGTGTGCATTTTGACTGAAAAACAGAATTACAGTATTATTAACAGTAGTTAATGAATGAAATGTTCCTTGCTTTTATTTGTGGTTGTAAAAGCCTGTATTTAATTGAAATTCCTCTCACATGGGTGGGCACCATGTACCTATCAGAGAGTCAACTTTGATGGACTTGCCTGAGAGTAACCGTGCAACCGTGGCCTCTTTGTATCTTCTTGAGACCAGTAGGGCCAAATGCACAATTCAAGACATGATTACTGATATTTCACTGAATAAATGTATAGCAAGAACAATTGGAGTTTGAATTAAAATATTCTGAAATGCTATGACGTAGGTGTTGATTAATTTAGTAATGTCTCAACTCAAATAACATATTGCTCCATATTATTAAAACAGCAAAGTTGAGTGTTTACAAATGCAGTCATCTGAGTGCGAGAGCTGAGGACCTTGACTTCCAACCATTGGTGTGAAGCCCATCTATAGATGTGGAAGAAACCAAATCCCAACTTCTCTGTGCATAATAAGGTGATTCAGAACCTCTCTCCCCTTTTTCGAGTTACTGGAGGGAAGCTAATGGGCTCTATGCTAATTAGAGTTGGCATTTGGTTCTTCTCGTGGACCTGAGAGGTGAGGTGAGGGGGTCAAGAGGAGGGACAGCCATTATCATAACTCATATGAAGGCCACATTCATATCCATGTTCTTCATATCTTCGGCCTTGAGGGTGGGGAGAGAAATTAGAGAGCATAAAGGGATCAAGGAGTCACTGAAGGAAAGAAATTTAAGAGTAACAACATGCAGGGGAAATAAGAGAAAGAATGAGAGAGTTGGAAGGAAAATGAGAAAGAGAAGGGCAAAAACACATGATGGCGCAACGAGAAAAGAAGGCGTTGCTCTGTCCTTGCTATTATTCACTCCGTCACAGCGCCTTGGCTTTATGGAGAGTTTCCTGTCATGGTGCTGCTTTTTAATTGACATTAAAATGCACTGACCAGTGTGTCAGTGCTCCCCCTCTCCTTCTCTGTACACCCCCACTCCACTTTTCACTTTCTATCTTTTTAACTCTCCGTACATGACTGACGTGGGCTGTCATTAGCATACAGTGTAGCGTGACAGAAATGGTACCCCCACCTCACATCTCACGGGCAGCTGTGACGGCCAGCAGTTTCCTCCCGTCAGAACGGTTTTGCTTGTAAAACCTTGTTCTGTATTCTGCCTATCTGTACAAGCAGCAGCTTCTGTGTGTCAATGTCATATTTCATGGGCTTGTCATATGTAAAAAAAAAGTCCTCTTACCAAGACGAAGAGCGCAGTGTTCCCATAGGAATGCGAAGCCAGCTCCCACGGGTGCAGCAGAGCTTTCAGATGTTATAAAGAGGAGGAGATGGAGACTAATGCCTTTTGAGGTCAAAGGAATGCAGATCTCTGAAGCGGAAAGTGTGAACTATTAAGGCAGAGATAACGCTTGGCAGAGATGATGGGAACATATTGTGTGGAAATATATCTTAGCTGATAAATCAAAGTAAAGTAAAAGTTTTTTCTTAAACTAGTAGCATGCAAGATCTTTTTTTCCTCTATGTATATGTTGTAGTGTTGGATACTTTCCAAAAGTCCTTATGTATGTATTTATTTATTTATTTGCAACACTTTTCAAAACTGTCCAGGCAGTTGGACAGACAGACCTGACTTGTGGAAAGCCTACCCAAACCCTACATGCATTTTCAAAAAAGGAGACCTGATTTGAAAAGGAGCTAATTATAGTCAAACTCTGTCCGAAATAGACTGAGGGTAATTGGACTTTGAGGTTATCTAGGTATCGCTCCAGTGTTTTGGGCATTGTGACTATCAATATTCATATATAGATAGACATTCAGACTATCATTTGTCAGTGGGAAAAACATTAATATTCCACATATAATTTTATGAAATTTGAATTCAAAATTGACAGTTCTATAAATAGGAATTATAGGCTGTGCCTTGACTTCAGCAGAGACTCTGTAAAAACTAGGCTATGGTCTTTTTTTTAAAGCAAAATGGAGAAAACTATGGAGCCATCATGACACCAAGCCATTTGAGAAATGGAGGAATGTTGTGTTCAGTACCATTTATGAAAAATTGTTGATTGTTTGCTGACTTTATAAAATGCCAGTGCCTAAAAGTTAGCTTTCACTTAAGAGAGATGGTGAAGGCACCACAAATAATAAGTTCAGTTCTAAACATAGTTACATTAAATAGAATTGAACAAATTGTTATTTATTTAATTTTAATTTTTTTTTATGACGGTGGTACAATTGGAAATTAGCTCAAGCCAGAACAATTACTTTATTATGACACTGTATGAGGATTTTGACATAAAAATGAAGGGAACATTTCAAAGTTGTCACTAGGTGTATAAAATATGAGCTAAAGTGTATCGGTAGATGCTATCATCACATCGGTTTTGTTTTTAAGGAATATTTTCAATGTTAGTGGCAGATACAAAAGTTCATATGCTTGTACGTATTCGACTGTGTGTGTGTGCTACACCGCCACGTCTCTTTGTAAGATGTGGCTTACTGGTACACACAGTTCTTTGTGAAGCATATTTAGTAGTTTTAGCAGAGAACAGCCCCACCTCAGCATTTTACCTTTCTGCTCCACTTCTTTAGATCAATGAAATGACAGACTGCTAAGAGAGAACTGAGTTCCTCTGCTGTAGTAGTGTCTGGGTGTGTGAGTCAATTAATATGTGCCTATGTTTTAAAATGCATTTTCTATGTGTGCATTCCTGGGCATAATATCATCCTGTGTGTGTTTATGTATGTCAGTGTCTCTGTAAGTGCGTGAATGCATGTGCCGTGTGTGTTTTAGGCTTTAGTATAAATGTATGTTTATGTGCGTTTATGCATTTGCACAAAGTGATTTGAGTGATTTGTGTGTGTGTGTGTGTGTCACCAATCTCCACACACACACACACACACACACACACACACACACACACACACACACACACACACACACACACAATCAGAAGCTACACGGGTTGGTGAATGGTTTGCAGAGGTCAGTTAGTGGAGTTACTTAATGGATAGTTACTAATAGACAGAGAGAGCAGGAGGAAGATACAGATGGGCTATTAGAGACAATTATTAGAGAAAAGAAGAGAGATGGATAAATATAAAGTAATAGAGAGCAAGATGACACACATGGAGAGAGAAGGAGAAATTAAGTGTGTGGACTGTGCAGCCAGCGTGCCAAAGCCATTTCAAGGACACACGCCTTCTCCTAGTCTTCCTCCCAGTAGCAGAGATCTTTCTGGATCTAAAGTTCAGGAGTTCATGTCCTCCAAGACTGCTGCCCCACTCTGCTTCGCCTGCTCTGCTTCGTCCACTGTTAATGGTGTGCCACAGCCATAACCCAATCCATCAACTAACAGGGACATCCAAGAAAGACCCATTCATGCACACACATATAAAACCATATACAGCATGTAAGCTGAAGTACCACACGTACCACACGTGCCATAATCTTTTCCATACAATGACAAGGTGCAAAAACCTACCTTACTCCAAATTGTTTCCCTAGTTCAACAGATTTCCTGGCCTCACGATGCTGCTGCAGCCAATAGATACAAATTCTGCCAATTAGCTCTCCTCACTCTTAATGATGATGATGGCGGCCATGGCTGAGCATTAATTAAGAATACTTTCCTCTGCAGCTGTGCCCCACATCACACATGTAAGCCAGAGATGACTGATGCATGCCTCAGTAAGTTTTGAAAATAATCAATGGATTAAAGTGCTCATATTATCCTTTTTGCCTTTTTCCCTTTCCTTTATTGTGTTATATATCTTTTTTTTGCATGTTATACATTTGAAAAAGCAAGTGAAAAAGCCCAAAGTCCACCCCAAAGGGAGTTACCATCTTCAACAGAAAACACTGTTCACAAACTGCTCCAAACAGCTCTATTGTAGTCCAGCCTTTACTTCCATGACTAACGTACGTCAATTTGTAACACACGTTATAATGCTCGCCTAGCTGCTAGTGTGGCACGCCCTCATACTTTGCTTCTGACTGGGTAGTTGTCCTTATCTAGCTACTGCACATGTACGACTCCCAACAAAGATGGAATAGAAGTGAGATGTCTCACTCGGTAGCTAAAACAGAGAGCTCAACACACAGGGGGAAAAGAGGAGCTGCAGCAATATGCAGTACAACAAAAAATATGTTTTTTTGAAAATTAAACCATGTAAACCTATTCTGGTACAACCTCCTAAATACAATTTATGAACTTTAAAATTAGCATAATATGACCACTTTAAGACTTGTACTTGGACGACTTTTTTCGACGAACCTTGAATGTCTTCCTCCTGTGTGGTATTCAGAGAGGTGCTGGACAATGTCTTCTTAATCCAGTGAGAGAAAACATTTTCTCAAGTTACTTTTCAAACAAAGAAAACTGTTTTTTTTTTTTTTTTTTAAACAAGTTCACTTTCACACATGTATCCTGGGTATTATTAGTCAAGACCACAACTCAACTTCATATGTCACTGGGAGGTTTCTGCGTTTCACTCACTTTTTAATGAGGAACTGATAAAATACATGGAGGACACAAACACAACGCTCACATGTTTTTTTTAAATTACTGATGGAGAAATAATTCCGCACTCAATATGTTTAAACACAAACTCGCTATACCACTATACCAAATATGCATAATTATGTACGACGATTATACAGATTGATTTTAAGAGCACTGTCTTAACAGATAACAATCTGCTATGCTATTTAAGTCATGCTAAAATCAGATCCTGTGGTTGGTCTGCTGTACTTTTACACTCCAACCAACTGCACTAGAGTCCACTTTGAACTGGACCCACCTTTTCATGCAGGTCTTGGTCCGGTTGTCAGCTCCTGAGTTTGAGTGGCAGCTTTTATAACATATGAGGAAATTCTTTGTTCTTTGACTAATTCAATTCAGTTTTAACTGTAGTAACTGCACCATTTGGACATTTCTGAACTGCCACCAGCGAAAACAGAAACTCACATATGGTCAAAAAAAAGTCCTTGTCTCCCTCTCCCATGTATACCTCCTCAACTCATTTTAATATTCAACTTGAAGAAGAAAAAAACCTTCAACTCTCTCTTTTTGCTTTTGTTTTTCCTTTCAGGAAAAAATATCTGTTGAGCCAAGTGTTGGTTGTTTGCAACATAGTTGATCCTAGATAATTTATTCCGCTGCTGCACTCATCCTAAATCGTTCTGGATAAGAATGCCAGCTAAGTGACTCAAATGTAAACACCTTATGGTTAGCTTGAGTAGTTTCCAGCTTCCAGAAATGCCAGCTGCTATTGATTGCAGATATTGATACTGGCAAGTGCTTTTTCAACCATGGAAAAGAAAGGAAAACCTGCTGCTGCTTCCACAGTCAGGTTATTACACTTGGGAATTATTACTTGAGTCATCATGACATTCAAAATCCTGAAATTAATTTATTTGAATGTTACATACATATTATATGCCATCTGCTGTAGTGTTTAAACGAGTAGTCGATCAATAAGAAATATAATCAACAACTATTATTAGCTTTGCCAATGGGAGCGTTTCTCTATCTCCTATCATTTTAAATCCAATTCCTTTGGGCTTTCTAACTGTTGTTCAGACATAATTGTATTTGAATATGACACTTAGAGTTTTTAGTTTTAATAGATGAAACAATGTATTCTTCTGCAAAAGTAATCAATAGATTTAGTCAATAAGAAAAAAATAGTCATGGGGCACCTGGGTAGCTCACCTGGTTGAGCGTGTGCTCCATGTACAGAGGCTCAGTCCTTGCCACAGCAACCACGGGTTTGATTCTAACCTGCACCCCTTTGCTGCATGTCATTCCCCCTCACTCTGCCCTTTCATGTCTTAAGCTGTCCTGTCAAATAAAGCCTCTGACACACCAAGCTGACGGCCAGGAACTAGTGGCGACGAAGGCTGCGTGTTGCGTCGGCCCACATCGCCGTTGTCTTGGCCAAAAATTAGCAGTGGAACACACCGCAGAGACTACAGCCGACGGCCAAGTACCACGTACGTTCTGCGCCTGCGTGAGAGGAAATAACTTTTCATATCAGGAGGCGGCGGGAATCTATTCGTCATTCAAAAAGGGAAACCAGAAACAAATGTTGCTATGATACCCACAACAAAAAGCATTTGCTTGATACAGCAGCAGCAGCCAAAAAAACTTGTCACTCATGTAGCAATAACAATGTACTTTCCTACGATGTGACAAGAGCGTGTTAATATAGCATTAAGTTGTTACATTTTACTAACTTAGAGGCCAGCCGACTGGCTGGTAAGCTAGCTTGCTTGCTAGGGGGCTAATTGTTTAGCAGTGCAAATGGTGCAGAGAGAGGGAGGTCTATTACGGTCTTTATGTTAAATTTCACGGTATGGGATATTAGTTTATTAACGTTAGTTTATATTGTAATATGTAGGTATGTAGAGATCTTTTAAAACACGTTATTAAGTTTTTTTATATTTATTTAAAGGACAAATCTGGGGCAAAATGAACCTAGGGGTTAATAACACATGAGTCAACCGTTCTCTGCGATTTGTTTTCATTCTAATCAAATGTGACCAGTTTTAGCGCAAACCACTAATTAGCTTATAACGCTAGTCTTCGGGGCACGGATAAAGTAAAAAGAAATCGCTGTTTCTATACCACTAACAATAGCACCACAATTCCACAGTAGCATATTGAGGGTCCCTACATGTAAACCGAAGCATTGAGAACTTTGTAAGTGTACAGACAGTTTATTAAAGAGAGTTTATAAAGACGGTACCGTTCACGTATACATGCGGGCGCCATCTTGGAATGGTCTTTATAAACTATCTTTTTGGGCGACTGCCCAAGTTGGACTGACGGTCGCCTTGTGTTTCAGGGTCTTAAAGGCCTAAAATGCCTAAAAAAAAATCTTTTAAAAAACATTAATTGCAGGTATGATTTATTTAAACCCTCTACAAGCACATGCACATTCACACTACTAATTCCATGTCACTGACATTTCGTTTACAATAGCTTTTGACCAACCGGCGTTTCTAATATTTGTACTGTTGATTATTTTTAACAACTCTGTCTTGTAATTTTCTTAACAATCTCTTGTTTAATTATTGCACTGAATAGTATATTGGGTCTGATATTGAGCCTACAGTGTTTTGGAAATTTGAGGTTAAGGTGCAAAGTCTCCGCTTTCAGCTTGATATGCAGCAGGGATAACACACAATGAAAGTAGAGGCTGTTGAAATTGGGAGATGCATGCTATTTTGTCCTTTTAACACATGATTGTTGTATGTTCTTTAGACAGTGTTGAGTGCACTTGAGTCCTTAATACTATTGTTGTTCCACTGTATTCTCATTTTAATGGATACATAAAAGTCTGACATGAGCACCTTCAGCATTTATTCCCGCTGCTCCGAAGCCTAGCATTACCACAGAGCTCACCTGAAATTACCGAACAGCAACTATGTTTTTTTCTCTGTCCTTTTTTCACATAGAACCGGGCTGGTTAAAGTTAACTCAACTAACGTTATGTAACATTAGAGGTCAGCTATCATAGCTAATGTTAGGCTCTATGTGAAGAACAATGGCAGTGAATAACAGACTTTTTTACGGTTTGGTAGTTCCAGGTGAACTCGTGAAAGCTGTTGCCGTAGATATACGGTAAAGACAGGGGTTTGTTGCAGTCAAAGTGTGCACAAAGAGGAGGTGGCCGTGGGGCTATTCACAGATGGATCTGCATGTGTTTGCAGAGAGAGAGGGACAGGGAGGGACTGAGCTAATCAATGCACTCTGTACAGCTTTACAATAAAATAAGATTTTACCCATTAAAAAAAAAATCAATATGTGGCTGTCAATGTTGATATTGTGGTGGGCAGCCACAAATAAATTAATCTATGGAAAACTCTGCATATATAATAATATTAAAAAAACATTTTAAAAACTGATTTGGACGTCAGTTACCATGGCAACGATCAAAGCTTCGAAGCTATCTGGTCAGCTCTAGTATATTTATGATTTGCTGTGATTTCTCATGCTTTAGTTAGACCCAACATGTGCCGTATTAACTTCTTCAGATTATACCACTGGTGATTTTCCAGTCCCCTTACACTATATCAGTTCATTGTCTTCAGTGCATCTTAGACATAGAATGTAAAAAAAATGGTTGTGGCATAACTGACGTCACCCATTGGTTTGTGGACTGCAGTTTTGAAGCAAGGAGTTTGCAATTTAGGCACCGCCATCTTGGCACCTTATTTGGACAAGAGAGCGGAGCCGGGCAGGATGACTAACTAACTGGTTAAGCCAGTGTTGTGTTAACAATGGTGCTGCGCTAAGCTTTACACTAAAGAGGGCAAGTCACCGATTTTCAACCGCTAGCTGATGGAGTCATCTAGTGCAGTTTTGCCAGCGGGTTAACGGGGACCTCCAGGCACTGGCGCCATTTATCTGGATGGTCTGTACTGTTTCTCTGGGGACTAGAGGCTGATTTCATAGCACTGCAGAATATGTGTTTTGTTGATGTCAGCATATAATTGGGTTTGTGCAACAATCTTGCTGGCACACACTGCTTTCATTGTCTTGAGGTTTGAGCAACCAAGCCTGTAAAAGTAATATGTGACATTTTCACATAAATGTAATCCTGTTTTGCTCCCCTCTGTCACCTATTGATAAAACACAGTAGTGATTGAACCTATAGCCAGCAAAGGTTTTCACTTTGCTGTTCTAAATAGCAAACTTCTTTTTGTTTTCCTCAAGACAAATCCTCTGTTCCACAGAAAGTGGAAAAGTGGAAAATTGGTGTGTTCTTTCAGAAACCAATTTTTTTTCCTGTGATTTGTCAAAACAAAATGTAATCAAGATGCAAAATATAATGTATACATTATTCATTTGGCAGATATGAATGAGACCTTACAATAATTGAAATTATGTGTGTCCTGTGACTGTTAAGGTATTCATTCATCTTAACGTTTGTGTTGGAAGAAAATCAGTACAGCGTACTATTTAAGAGCTATTTAGAGCCTGTAAAATGTGGTCTGATGGAGGATAATCAAACTCTTTGATGTGCAGTGGACAGCGAAAGGCCTTAGACTTCTCTTCTATTACACCACATATCTCTGATTTCCGTTGGACCTCTCCTCTCTTCAATTCTTTTCACTACTTCATCTCTCCCCTTTCGCCTATAAAGGTACATGTACCTCCACTGTCCTGTTTTCTCTGTTGCAAAGAAGATACTGCTGCTTGTCCGCCCCCTCCTTCATCCTGGTATTGCTTCATTTGAGTTTTGTTCTAAACAGTGAGGACAAAGATAAGCCTTGATAATGGGAGAATAGAAATTTTGCTGAGCGAAACCAAGGTGACATTCAGTCTCTGTAGTTTGAATAGTGGAACTAAAATGAAGCTATGTATTATGATTTCTTTTTTCAAAGTCAATTTATTCTTTTGTGCTGTGTTCAGTGCAAGCACTGCAGGTGTGGTAGCTTTCAGTCTTTTAAATGACCACTCCATAGCTCAAGAACGACATATAATAATGTAAATATGTTATATAAAAATGTATACAATATATAGATGTTAAAGTCATAATACTTAAGATCTGTTTTTGATTATTTGACTACTTTTCCAGCATAGCCATTCACTGTATATTTATTTAGTAATGACCTCTCCTATGTTTGTGTTCATTGTTAGGGACAGAATCTGTCATCCTCATTTGGGGTTTAGACTATCTTCACTTTCACAAGGGATTCACAGGAAATAATGCTTGCATGTAATCTAGTGTTACAGTTTGTAATTTTATCTCATTGATTGACGGTTATTGTTTACCTATATCAGAACTGTAGTAAATTGCTGCTAATGCAAACCCAACATTTCCTACCGGTGCTGCTTCACATTAAAGACATTCAACTGGCGAAAAACAGGATGACTTTTATTGTGAAGCAATCACAGGAAACACAATGTATTTGTCATCAACACCGAGTTAAGCGCTGACAACCAACATTATGCCTTTAAATGCTACAAGAATGAATACCAAAATAATACCAACTTGTAGGTGTTCTATCTTATCCCTCCCTCCTCATCTATTCGTGCCCACCAGGAATGGCAATGAAATGGAAACTGGTTGTCTTAGGACAACATATCACCTTATTTTTTAGGAAATGTAGGAGAAAATAAGGCACTTGTAACACAACTTCACCAGAAAGCAAACGCAAAATTGAACTGTATCCTCTTCCTCTCTCCGTATCTATGCTGCTCCTTATTTATGATCTTACTATCCCTCCCACCCCACCTTTTCCCTTTAATTCTCTGCTTTTCTCTCTCCTCTCAACCTCCCACTCTGCACTGTTGTCAACACGTACAAATACAGCCAGAAGAGGTGCTACTCGATAATGAGTCCTGCTTGCGCCTTCCTGCCATCCTTGTTCCACATCACCCAATGTGATTTTCACCTTATACCTTCTGTCATCTCATGTCCCCCACCCCTTTCTCCTCTCTGTTTAAATTTGAGGATTAACATGGTGGTGTTGGTGATGGTGTGAATAGTTATATTAATGATATCTGTGATGTATGTCTGCATGATATAGTTGACTGCCTATTGTACAAACAAAAAATCACAAAACTGTACATAAGATTTTTTTTTTTTTCAAAGAATTTAGGTTAAAATATGTTGCCTGATGACCTTTTAAGAAAATATGTAATCAGCATGTTGGGGTTTTCAGATTGAGATATTTTCAGTTAATTGGCCTCAGTGGGATACCCACATTGTACAACAAGGTGAGAATGAGTAAAAAGATTGTAGCCCTAAGGGTGGAAATCAGTGAGTTTATCAGTGTTCATCATATACTTCACAGTTTATAGTCATACAGTTTCATAGAAGGAAGAACATTTGACACAGTTGTTAGACCTTAAGAATACCCACAATGTGTTTTGGTGATAACACTTTAAAGAACCCATAGTTCATCCCAGGACTTGGATGCAAATACTTATCTTTCATCCCGTCCCCTATATCTTTACTTGGAAATTTTATCAAACTACAACCTTTTTCTAGCTATCTCCTTTTTTGTGGTGGGGAATGACTTTTCTCCCACAGTTTATGCACAATATTTGCATTTTAAGACCATACTCATAGTTTCACAAAATATTATGAGACAGAACAGGCTATCTACTCACAGTGAAACCATATGAAAGTTGCTCGCACAGCCGTAAACTTAATGGAGGTGTACCACTAAGGGATACAATCATATTTTCTGTCATGTAAATGAAATCTTCAAGCCAGTAAATAGCAACTTCAGTGGGAGGACTGAGAACTGTTCTGTGGTGTAGAAAACAAGCATACAAAAGGCCACAGCTAATGGGCAGAACAAAGTTGCGGAGGACATCGCCCACATGTTTTTAAGCCATATGTGATACAAATCTTGAAATTGGGCTTTGACAATGATAGCCATGTGGACCTTTACATATTTTTTTTTGTCACCAATGTTGCAAAGTCAATCTGACAAGCCTTTCTCCACAGGGATATGACTGACAGGGAAGTGATCCATCTCATAGCTCAGCTCCTCCTCAGCTCTCTTATGGCACATCATCAGAGCGTATTTACCTGTTTGTTTAAAGTGGTTTCAAAGGATAAGGCTGGTGATATTCTATACAAAACCAATGATGAATTGATCCTACTAACAAGTATTGCCTGTGTATCTAAAGCCAGATGTAACTTTTTCCTCTGTGCTTTAGAGATCCATTGTTTTCCAAAAATTATTACAAACTCATAATTGAGCCACACCGTTGCACTGGGTTACATGTTGTTCCCATGAACCTTGTCACTGTAGGATATTTTGAGTCAATCTCTTATACACAATCCTGCTAGTGTAAATTCTCAAAAGATCCACCACTGAAAATAGACCCCAAACAATGTATGAGTGATGGTCATCTTCGAGTGCTATAAACATAGTTCACTGTAACCAATCATTTTAATAACTTAATGTGTAATTTACCTGCTGATTAAAAGCACAGCTTCCTTCCATCACAGCAGGGCTCCACCGAGGCTAATAACAATTGAACAAGAGTGACCTAATGTTACCCAATTTTGAATATAAACATATGTAGCCCATTCATGTTGCTGAGCAGAATGGGGAATTATTTGCAATTTCCCACCAAGTTACTTGATGTTTTAATTGCACATATTTTCTGGCTTTACACAGTACTTATATAGTACATACAGTATGAGGATATTTTTCATACAAGTTGATGATTTAAAAAAAAAAAAGAAGGCATCTCCATATCTACCTACATATGTTATTCTGTATTATCAAAGCTTTCAAAGGGGTTTAGTGTTGATCCAGATGGTATCTGATATGGATTCAATTCCTTTTAACACCACAGAGGCTAGGATTTGTTACATGATATGCATTTTGACAATGCTACCAGAAGAAATGTTAAAATTAACCTTAATCCCTTGTCGATTACTCTTTATAGTCAAAACGATTTTCTATTATGTGATGTTTTTTTCCACTGTGCAACAAAACAAGCTGCAGACCGGCAGGAGAAATTCTTTCTGTATAATCCTCTGATACACACCAGCCCACACACACACACACACACACACACACAAAGTTTGTCCTGGAGGCACAGGCACACACAAACACACACTTAAGTATACACACACTCATCATGACTTTCCAACTGAGGCAGTCCTTGCAGGTATTCCCTATCTGTTGATAAGGGTGAGCAGTTGTGTGCTGACCAAGCAGACCGCTGCAAGCCTGCAGCCCAGAGAGAGAAAATGTTTAGTCCACTGACCTCCCATATATCACGGAGTGGCCAGCATCTGAGTAAGCAGTGTGTAAGTGTGTGTGTCTGAGTGAGTGAGTCGGTGTAGATATCTGTATGGTCACTGTAAAGAGAATGCTGAGCAAATAATACTGAGATTCTACTTGTGTGAGCAGTAGGGGTGGAACGGTACACTGAAGTCACGGTTCAGTTCATACCTCGGTTCAGACATCACGGTTCAGTGCGGTACAATGGAGGGAAAAGCATAACAAAAATGCAGAAGGCAATTTTTTTTATTGTGCATGTCTCAGGGTGTACCACCTAGTGTCATCCAGTCTCTCCCCTGAGCTAGCTGCAACAGCCTGAAGCGTATAAAGTAAGATGTCAACAGTAAACAATAAATAGGCTACCCCACATCATCTCCAGACTCCATCTGGAATTTGTAAACAAAATAAGACAATCAGCTAGTAGTTTGATATGGGAGACAAGCGCTGTTCTCATATGTGAATGCACAGAGCAGGGGTGTTAAAAGAGCAGCTGTGGTTACACAGAGCAGTTGGCGAATTGTGGCATTAGCAGCAAACAGCGAAGCTAACGGCGGAGCTAAAAGCGGAGCTAACAGCAGAGCAAACAGCGAAGCAAATGGGCCTGGCAGCCATTTATGGTCGAGGCAAGAAGGGATACAGCTACAGTATATCCGTGTTTGGTTGTATAGATGGGACTAGTTTGCTTCGTGTGGACTCACGGGACCGACTCGACATGTAGGCGGAGCTTGGGAGCTTTAGAGCCATAGACAGTATATAAGAATGGACCAACAGATCCTGTTTTTTAACATGCACCGTTAACATGAACAGAAAATTGCGTTGCCTGTATCTTTTCACGGCAAACGCACATGTGTGGAAAGCGGTCACACAACAGCTGAAATGGCATACTCCTTCATAGTATCCTTCAACAAAGGAGGAATGTAGCACAATATTGATGTGAAAGCAGTTATAATTAGCCTATGTGAAAATACAATTTGTTTTGGTTAAAATCAACAAATAATCGTGATAATTAATTGTGATCTCAATATTGATCAAAATAATCATGATTATCATTTTGGCCATAATCATGCAGCCCTAACTAAAATAATGTAATTATCTGAGATGATGACTGAAATGTTCTTCCTTAAAATACAGGGGATATTGGGGCAGCCTCTAGCTTACCCAGTAAGTCCTGCAGCGGTGCAGGGTTTGAATCCGACCTGCTACCCTTTGCTGCGTGTCAACCCCATCTCTCTCCCCCTTTCATATCTATCCACTTTCAAATAAAGGGATAAGCCCAAAAAAATAATCTTTAAAAAAAAAGATACAAGAGGCATAAGTATACACACCCCTATGTTAAATTCCCATAGAGGCAGACAGATTTAAAATTAAAATCCCTTACCCTTCACCATACCTAAAGATTGGCATGGTTTTATTTCAGTTAGCCTAATAGCTGGTTTGATTTGCATTGAGAGATGATTTTATGGAAAGTACCCCATGCCAGTCTGTAGGTATGGTGAAGGGTATGTGATGATGTGGGGCTATTTTAATTCCAAAGGCCAAGGGAACTTTATCAGGATGCCTAGTATCCTGGATCCATGAAATAACTGGCCTTTAAAAATAAAAATCTGCCTGCCTCTATGGGAATTTAACATAGGGGTGTACTTACTTATGCCACCTGTATTTTAAGGAAGAACATTTATTTATTTACGATACATTATTCATTCACAAAGAAAATTGGTGTCCTTAAAGGTTGGATTTTTCCTAATTTTGTTTTATTAAGTCATTAAGATCAATTTCCAAAAGATGATTTTTTTATTCCTCTTTTTAGTCAACTTTAGCATGGGTTCATAAACTTATGAGCACCACTGTACAGTACACTTTTAACAACAAGAGACATAACATCAGAACTATACCTCTTTGAATATGACCAGTCTCAATTTGAAAAATCCAAAATATACAATAAGGGTTGCAAGGAATGGAGTTCAAGGGCCTAAATTCATTTTAACAATGCAGGAAATATATAGTTAGTTAACCTCACTGAACAATTGGATAAACATAGACACATAAAATAAAATATAGACAACATTCTAAAGAGAAGTTAATCTATTCATACTTTGCACGTGACGTCACAACTACTGGCTGGCGGGCAAGAACATCATTCTATAACGTATATTTGTTAGAGGAGTGAATTTGCTCAAGAATCAATTTGTTGGCTGAAAGCCTACTGTGAAATTTAACACAGGTGTCAGCAAAAGACTGGTTAAAACGAGACATAAGAAGAGACATTGCAACAATGTTTACAAATATACATTGTAACGCTGGACGCAGACGCAGACCGCTACACACACACACACACACACACACACACACACACACACACACACACACACACACACACACACACACACACACACACACATTGTTAAAATCATACGCTGGATGCTTTATTAGTCTTTCTACATGGGTTTAGTTAAAGGAGAACTCCGGGCAATTTTTACGTTAATATTGATCGCTATAAGTATGTGAGTACTGTTGATAGCAAAAAAAAAGAGCCGAATCTGTGCTAGCATCATGGAGCTACTGCAGCTAATGCTGAGAGCTCCCACTTAGCTAAAACGGCAGTTTTGGGGGCATATCATAAAGAGTGCCTTTGTGCCTCTTAACAGACACAAAATGCAACTAAAATGTCTGTGCAACATGAACACGAAAACAAGATGCGTTTTCAACTCAGACATTGTTTAAATTCACCTACCCTGTTAGCTGCCGTCTGATGAGTGAGTGTGTTCAGCCCGGCTTCGGTAATAATCATCAAGCAGCAGTTCTGTGTGTATTTGTAGCATATATATCCATTTTGTGTGCAATCCATCTGGCGTTGGTGAATAGTAGTCTCTGCAGTGGTGAACTGTGCGTTAGTTGCCTTAGACAGGCTAGCAGGCCCGACCGGCATCCTTCTATTTTCTCCCCGCCTTCCCCGCCTGCCGCGGCCGACAACAATCCAAGTTTATTTCCCCCTCAAAAATAGGTAATTGAGCACTTTAGTGGTTATGATCATATCAGTGACTATGTAACTACATGGAAACGGGCCAAATGATGCGTGTTTCTTGTAAAGTAACAGCGTTACAGAAGGCTGGCTGTAGTTTTGCGCTGAAGTCCCGGGGGGAATTCAGTTGTAGCAGGAAAAGGTAAACAGCAGATCGTAGCGTAGAAGAGTGGAGGTGTTCACAAGGGAAGAAGCTTGGAGTCACGTAACTATAGAGCTAGAGCCAGCCTTCAGTAACGCTATTACTGTACAAGAAACAGGCATCATTTGGCCCGTTTCCATGTAGTTACATAGTCACTGTTATGATCATAACCACTAAAGTGCTCAATTACCTATTTTTGAGGGGGAAATAAACTTTTTTTGCCGCAAAAATTTAGTCGCGAAAGCATGAACTGTTCTCTGGAGGACATCCACCAGACCAGCGGGCGCCCGTGGATTGTTGTCGGCCGCGACAGGCGGGGAAGGTGGGGAGAAAATAGAAGGATGCCGGTCGGACCTGCTAGCCTGGCTAAGGCAACTAACGCACAGTTCGCCACTGCAGAGACTACTATTCACCAACGCCAGATGGGTTGCACACAAAATGAATATATATGCTACAAATACACACAGAACTGCTGCTTGATGATTATTACCGAAGCCTGACTGAACACACTCACTCATCAGACGACAGCTAGCAGCTAACAGGGTAGGTGAATTTAAACAATGTCTGAGTTGAAAACGCATCTTGTTGTCATGTAAGGGCCCTGTTCATGTTGCACAGACATTTTAGTTGCATTTTGTGTCTGTTAAGAGGCACAAAGGCACTCTTTATGATATGCCCACAAAACTGCCGTTTTAGCTAAGTGGGAGCTCGGCATTAGCTGCTGTAGCTCCATGATGCTAGCACCGATTCGGCTCGTTTTTTTTGCTATCGACAGTACTCACATACTTATAGCGATCAGGATTAACGTAAACATTTCCCGGAGTTCTCCTTTAATGATCGGGCTATAATAAGACCACGTCGGTTATGTAATTGCTGACAACCGGGACAATTTCATAGTGGTTGGTGTAAACCGGGATATTTTAGTGTCCTGACACCGCTTTTGTCGGGACTCGGGACTGTCTCGGTCAAACTGGGACGTCTGGTCACCCTACATGATACATAGCCTAGTGTTGGAGGAAGGTTTAAAAAAATAAATAAAATAAACAACTACTTATCAAGCTGTCATTCGCCGGCAGGCAGGGTGTACATATTCAGATGAAGACTTCATCACACGATGGAACAGATTAGCAAACGTTAGCGGGTAGCTAGCTAACTAACACTCACCTTTGCTTTGATTATGAAGATATTCATATTTTTCACCTCCCATGCGACAGCGTTGTTAACCCATCCACTCTTGAAAAAAAGATAGCTGTCTGTACTTTTGTAGGCTTTCAGTTTTTGTGCGGTGTAAGGTGACGGATTATCTATAAAATAGATGTAAATATCTCCAAACTCCAAGTCTGGTAGAGACTTTCCAGCTTCAAAGCAATGAAAACATCAGCGGGTGCTGTGTATGGATCACAAGTTCCGAGTGACATATGGTGTGACATATGGTCTAAATAGTTGATTGATTGTAATATTGGAAATCTGCAAGGCTGCAATTCCCGTGGCTGGCCACTGTTCATCGCCATTCTATCGCCGTTTCTTGCCCGCCAGGTATCCATGGTAATGACATCACTGCAAAATATGAATACGAAACATTTTTACAAACCAATCACAGTAGAGGAAGCAGGAGATGAATCTTGGCTGACTGCATTTTTTACAGTGTCAGAAAGAAATGGCCGAAATCTTAATTATATTATAAAAAACATTATCAATATATCAAACATTGGATTAAGAGTAAACAAACCTGATTACATTATCCTCCTTTTTCTTTCGAACATGTTGGATTATGTTCAACATGACTCAATGACTTAAGCCGCATTTGTGTGGCAGTCAAGTTGGGATCTCTGTAAAATAACAAACCCTTGTATTCAAGATAACAATCACAAAAATTAGCATCTCTTGAAATATTGTTACAAGTTACATTTGAGAGACAAATAATAAAGTACAACAAATAATAATTTATTATATTATGCACTTTCAAAGAATGGGCATAAAGTAAAGGTCATAATCAACCACTCCACTGCAATTGAAAATGTTACATTATCTTACCAGCATGTACATAGTCTAAGATCTTTGTTTATGTTCTTTTATGTTAGATATAAGTCAAATATATTCACGTAAAAGTGTGATAAAATATGTGCTTTTTGTGTAATGGCTTCTTGTTAGCAGAGAGAAAAGCACCTGAAAGAAGGAAACAGTAAAAGAGGATCTAAACTTTGCTGTCCTTGCGTCATCTTCACTGAGAGTGTTTGAGATGCGTCTATTTAAAAGTTTGATAGGTATTCGCGAGAAAAAGTTAAACTGAACTAGACAGAAATGTTGAAAATCTGCGAGTGTTTTTAAAAATTCTTCTCCAGGTTTAAATTAATGATCAATAACTAGTTTGCTTTAAGATGGAAAGTGGGTGTTTTAAACATGAGGAAATCCAATGGGGACCATGAGGCAATATGTTGTAATTGCTGCAGGGTGACTTTTCTGTAGGTCTGTTCATGTGTAGAAACTCCCTGTGCTCCCTAGTGAACTGACCACACACACCAACTAGACACATTTTTATTTGATTTCAATTGGTCAGTGTGGTATGTTCAAAACTAGTAGTGAATTAGGACATGCATGTTATATTTGGGCTCATCTCCAGTTTTCAAGTTTAATTTTTTTTTAACATCTGTAACTTGATTGGTGTAAATAGTATGGATTCACTGTCAAGGGTCTAATTTGTCAGATCAGGTATCAGCCCTGATACAGACCTTTTTAAGTAGCCCAACGTGACAGATCCACATTGAACACTTTTTGTTGCTGGGAGCTCATTTTGGTGTATGAAGCTACTGCTGTTACTCATTACTTACTGTATGTACTTCACATTCAATGCATTTTCATGTGAAGGCAGTGGTAGGTGTTTACTGTGAAAATTGAAGTGATGACAGTACTGTTCGGGGTTAAATAAAGCTACCAAAAATGGATACAATTTAGATTGTTGTTTTTTAACTTTTGTCTGGAGGTTGTTTGAAAACATTGCATGTCACATTAGAGTTACTTACACATGTAACAAACCTTGATAAAGGAGAGCAGCTCAGAAAAGTTTTAGTAACTGTGTAACAAGTTTTGGTTTTTGAGGAAAAGCGGAGGAGCGAGTGCATCATTGGCTCTGATCGCTGTTTGCATTACTCTCAGCAGTGCAGCCCTGTTTGTAAGGCCTGTATCGGTACACAACATCAATAATCTTACAGCAAGATCTCTGTATTACATGATTTAGACAGGAGACATTACTGTCATTGATTCATCATAACGATGCAGTCTCATCAAAATCAAAAAATAAAAAACTGAGTTTGGATATAACTGGTATCAGGGGAGAAAAAGTAAAATTGTTACATCCACCAACAACACCAGAGCTGAGCTTTTCTCTGACTTTCTAAGGATTTCAGTTTCACTTAAAGGGAAAAAGATAAGGAATTTTGCTTTCTCATAGTACAGAATAACTGTCTTAACCCTTGTCAAACCTTCTCTGCAGTGGTTGGTAGTGTTTTTGATCAATACCAATCACTGAGCAAATATTTTGCCAAAGAATGGAACAGCTTGGGGTCTTTGCCAGAGGCGAGCAGCTTTTCTAATCCAATCACTTTTCGGAGGGCAATCAAAGTTATTTATTACATAATGCTCCTTTTGATTCTTAATAAAAACTACTGAGGATGGGGGTAAAAATTGGTGCCCTCCGAGAATCGATGTCTTATTTACATCATTACTGAGAGGGAGAGTGAGAAGGGACAACACATGCCAGTACAAGTATAATATGGATTTTCTTTCACCATAGGTGTTGGATTAGATCTTTCTCCCTCCATTTCATTCGCTTTTCCATCCTCCCTCCCTTCTTTCCCTTTCTCATACCTTCATCTTTGTCTCTACTCCTTCCAGACTGCTGTACTGTATCTCAGGCCAGGTTGGTCCTTATGAATGTTGCGAAGGGAAGAAAAGGGCTTGAGCGCTGCGGGGTTTGAGCAGAAGATTGCCCAATACATCATAAACCCCATCATAGGGTTGACCCATTAAATAGACTATTAGGTTTTCTAGGGAGTGGGTTTGCAGGGGGCATACCATCTGTGTTTGATCTATCATTTTTATCTATTGTGTCTGCTGACTGGTATTTTCAAAACTAGGTAAGTTAAATCAAACTTGACCTAAAACAGTGGGAGATGCTGCATCAGAATTCTCCATATTGTACTTTTTGGGTGTCAAAGAACTTCTGATAAGCGAAAATGACTGGCTTGTAAAAAGAAACTCTCTAGAATCTGTCAAGGGTCTCTTCACTGCAGCCTGTGGACTTTTCCTGCACGTAAAGGAGATCATCTATAATTACGCTGTTTAGTGGTGCTGTAAGCAGCAGCAGCAGCAGCACTGTGCTTCAAAGTCCCACACTGTCATTTCTGTTTGTGTCTGACAGATATCACAACTCCTGCCATACGCTACCTGTCACCTGCAGTAGTAACAGCTGTAGCTAGAGGTATTTTTGCAGCCTATAATTTGTGTGTATTATGTGCACTAGTAATGTGTCTTCTATGTATGTGACTGCATGCACATGGTGTGTGTGAGTGTGTGTGTGTGTTGGATCTGTTCTTGCATATGTGTGGGCTTGTCAGTAGCTTATGTGTTCATACATAGAAAGTAAGAAATGCAATGAAACTTCTCAAATGTGAGCATTTGCTGCTTTTCTGTGTTTTATATCATTGTAAATGGCATGGAATTTGGGTGTTGCACTGTTGTTCTTATAAAACGAGCAATTGGAAGATATCATCTTAGGTTCTGGCAGATTTATTTATTTATTTTATTTTTTTCGCGATTTATAGATTTACCTGAAGCAGTTGGATTTGAAACCATTTCTACCAGGATTAAATGTCCCCATGCACCCAAAACATCTTAATAGAAAGGGAATAATACAAATAATAAAAATGAATAATGGGGAGCAAACACAAACATGTTGCTGTACACAGAAGTCATTCGAAAAAGGAAAAAAAAGAATTGGTCAAACTACAGAATGGTTGTATTGCAAATGGTACAGGAATACCCATATCCATCCATTTGTTAATTTGTATGTTTAAAAAAAAAAAATGAATATATTCTAATCCCAAAATTGAAATCGAATACCTACCCATCGAACGAATATTCGAATATTTGGATCCAGCCCTATAGACAACTTGTCAACAGACTTTAACCTCCAAAACATAAAAAAGGAGCAAAACTGGATTTTTGAACAGCTGAGGTTTAGGGAAAGGAGGTGTGTGGCTGCAGTATTGTAAGGGCACATGTGCTAAAAAGTAGGGCTTCTATAGTCGCTGCGTGCACATCTGAGCTTGAATGTGTGTAACAAAATTATGAAGCGGGAGATTGACTTCACTCCCAGAACTGCAGAGCGAAGCATCATGGTAGATTGGTTACAGATCTCTGGTTCCCGGGCTGGGCACTGGTTCTCTGTCTCCCTCCCGCCTGGAGATGCCTGAAGAGCTTTGCGTCGTCCAAAATGGAAAACAATGACAGTCACCACCTCAGAGGAGGACTTAATGCCCACACAAAATGGGAGAAATGGAGCAGCAAGTCAAGAGTGGGAGAACATGTGCCATGAATGGATGGAGGACAGGAGGGAGAGTGCTCTTTGGAATGATGCGATGTGAAAAGAGTTTTAACTGTTTCGCTAGTTTGTACTGTCTGAAGCTCTTGAAGTTAAATAAACCTAAGCAGAAGAAATGCTGGTGTAAACTGAAAGATTTGGTCATCACTATCCGAGTGCGTACGTGTTATCATCCTGTTGGGGTGTGTGTGTGTGTGTGTGTGTGTGTGTGTGGAGTCAGATAAGGCGGTGCCTATGCTGTTTTGTCACAAAGTTGAGAATGTGAGGAATCTCCAGTTCCCCCTAACTGAGATCCATGGACTACTAGTTCTTTTGGGCCATTGGAGAAAAACAAATGCTGTAGTTTGGGTGGTAGATGACCTCATAAAAGAAGTGTTATATTAAGCAACAATTGCTAGGTAACTGTTCCTAGTAGGGGTTGCTATAGCAACAGAACGTTTATCTGAAACTAATTTCCGGTGTCAGAATAAACATGACATGAGTTAGATTTCCAAGGCAACAATCTCTGTTTTGAAACTGGTAGTAGTGCTGAGATTAAGTTGGGTTTCGAGGTGATGAATTTAAGTGTTATGTCTCAAACATAAGCAGTAGGACACAAATTTAAGTTTGAATTGACTGCTGGTCCCAGTCCAATAAAGTTAATAAAACTTTCTACATATACTTTTACCCAAAACCAAACTTAAATGTCCCTCAATTGTCTCTCTTTCTGTCTTCCTCCCAGGTTTCTGTCTATCTGTCTCAATTCCCCCTTCATCCTCTGGATCATGGGGTTGGGCAGCCTTATGTACCCTTCAAATAATTGGTGTCAGTGTCTCTTGATGTAATATGAATGGATTGCATTGTGTCTGGGGGATACAAAGCACCCTGAGAGCCTGTGAAACTACACAGTAATAGAAGGAGAGAGTGAAAAATCAAAGTACAGAGCTGGAGAATGATAAATAGAAAGGAGGAAAGTATGAAAGAGAATAAGGGGAGAGTGTCAAAGATAGGAGAGAAAAAGAAAGGGAGTGCAATAGTGGGAAGCATGTGTGAAAGAGATGAGATGATTCAGTGGGAGAAAAATTGAGGACTCGGTGTGTGTGAGAAAGATGAAGGGAACTCATCTTCTACTCCAGGCTTTAAAGTAGCCTCTCGAGCCACTTGAGATCTCTGGATGGCTTGACTGTTCAAGCTCAGTGCACATTGGTGACAGCTTAAACATACTCCTGACATGTTTATTCAGCCTGTAAACATGAAGTCTATAAATACTGTAGTGAGAATGTAGTAAACGTTAACATGTGTTGCTGAGGACATATATAGTATTAATCTTTGAAAATCAATATTATTATTATTATTATTGGGTGGGGGTTGGGTAGAGTGTGGACTGGTAGCTGGAGTGATGCCAGTTCACCTCCTGGGCACTGCCAAGGTGCTCTTGAGCAAGGTACTGGACCCTCCCCAACCACGCAGGGCGCCTGTCCAGCAGTCACAGCCCACTCACTCTGACATCTCTCCATTTGTGCATGTAAAGGATCTGAGTATGTGTGTGTATTTCAGGCCTGTGTATAGTGTGTTGAAAATTGTAATTTCCTTACAGGGATCAATAATAAAAGTATAAATAAATGATTTTACTTCGTTTTTTTCTTTCAAAGTCACTGGTGTTTCCCCATAACTTCATTCTTTGCAGTGGTAAAGGCATTTAGACCATATGGACAACAATATTTATGCATGTATTTTGTGGTAGTGAGGCAAATCTGGGATAGATTAATACTGTATAATAAACAATAAAACACAGTATTACAATAATATAATATATAAAATAATATTCTTATAGCTTTGATCAGGAAGGAACATTAATTAGATGATGCTTACATTTCGCCATGAGATTAAAAAAAAATGTAGATGAATTAAGAATTAACAGCAGAGTTCAACAACACTGAGTTAATTCCTATCTGGTTCACTCACTCAGCTGTTGCTCTCCAAAATATTTTATACTTTGCAGCATTTTTTAATTTTATGATTTCACCTATCCTTTAATATAAAATGCACTGTTAAAATGTGGCTCGATGGTGTTTTTTACCCCAACTGCTTCTTCCAGGCAGCACTGCGACTGCTGCCTCCAAGGCACCTAACCCTAACCTTAACCCTAACCCTAACCAGTGCCTAATCCTAGTGCCTTTGGGGGCAAAAAACACAGATAAACTAAAATGTGTTTGTTTTTATTCTTCATAAATCTTTTTTCTCACCTCTCCCAGCTTTCATTGATTGAATGAAATAAATAAACAAATAAATGAACCCTTCATCATCTCTATCACCTTGAGAATACTTTTACCTGCAATGATAAAAAAAACACCCAAGGCCAATCAATAGTACCATTACGAAATGTTTATTCTAGCATGCCTGTATGTCTCCAAGGTGCTGAGGAGAAAAGTTTTACCTACATCCATTTTCAGAGGCAAAGAATGAAGAAGGATATATGGAGGGATGAAGTGAATAGATCACAGGATAAGCATAGGAGAGAGAAAGAAACAAGGATGGAGAGGTCTCCCTGTGGACCGGCTGCTTGTTTTTACTTCAAGTCCGTCTTGATCTTGAGTGCACTCGTTATGGGGCAGAAACATGCGCTGGCTGTGTTCTCGCTGCAGAGATGTTTTCAGATTCTGAGTTTTCTTTTGCATCTGATTTATTTCTTGAGGAGTTTGAACTAGACACTGTTTTTGGAATCCATGCTTTTTACGGAATGCTAAATAAAATAAATGTTTAAGTAGGTAATTGTTTAGTAAGAGGAAGTTATTACTAGTCAATATACTGTCACAACTGCAACAAATAAACAACTAATCTGTAGGAAAATAGGCTGTAGACCTGAGACTTGAAGATGCGACACACATCGGCCACTGACATTAAATCTAATCCTACCTTCTGTCCTCTACATATTACATATATCCTGAACTTTTACACATCCTTCACCACTTTTGCACATCCTGCACTAAAGCCATACAGCCTCTTTTTTCTTTCTTTCTTAATGTTATATAATTATAGTATGTGTTATTTGTTTATTTCATATTATTGTTTAAATATATTTGTATGTCTGCACCATCAACCAAGACAAATTCCTAGTAAGTGTCACTTACCTGGCAATACATCTTTTTCTGATTCTCATCTTTTTTCTGAGTCATTGTGTCAGTTGACGTCTATTGCACACACTGAATGTCATAGAGACGGAGGAAGTATGAGGTTCAGTAAAGAAGCCAGGATGAGCTGATCTGAGGGCTGCTTGTGATGACATTGCTGCCCTTTTGAAGTTTGTGCTCAATGCTGGAAAATAGGACATGGATTGAGCCCTGATTCCGACTTGAAATATATTCACATTTTGACTATTTGTGTTTGTACATGTGCTTGTATTTATGTGATGGTGGATATTAGGGCTGTAACAACAGTTATTCCCATAATAGATTAATTGCTGGGTCTATAAAACATCAGAAAAAGTGAAAAATACCCTACCACAATTTCCTAGAGTAGAAGGGGACTTCATCAAATGTTCTCCATGTGTTGTCTTTTGTCCAAACAACAATCCAAATCCCAGAGGTATTCTATTTAGTTAGACTTTTTATTTATTCGATTGGACAAAATAAAACTCCAAAATGACCATGTTTGGACTTTATTAATCCAATATGACATTTCTCCAAAAAGGATTTTAGTGAAAAGCTGGATTACGTTCTTGTTTCTAAACTGCCTTGTAGTTTTTCTTCCGTTGGCTGCAGCTCCTTCTTCCTTGTATTCAGAGAACCCCCCCCCCCATGGACTTAACTGTGTGCTTGGGAAGACAGCATTAACATTTATATTGAAACATGAGGCCGTTGTTTGACGATAAATGGGGTATTTTCCTAACTCTGTTTCAAATGGAACAATAGGGACGGAACTCGGCAAAACATTGTCCATTGGCACACAGTAACCCATCCTAATAGCTACATACATCAATACAATTGCCTTTGTTAGTCTGCTTCTTAGAATTAATTGTTGGGCCGTTTGTATGTGTGGGTCGGCTTTAGGGGAGCTGGTGGTGGTGCGGGGGGGGGGTTTAGAGGTTGTGGGTGTGGTGATGGTATTGGAGGGGTTGAAGTGTATGTCAAGCCTGCTTAAGAGGCTCAAAGGCAGCGGTAATTTCAAAGTCACACATGATAAAAACAGAGGGATGTGAGGGGGAACAAACAAAATCCCAGAGCAGGGACAATGTAATAAATCATATGAATAAACCCGCCAGCTGACCACTAGGGAGCACTAATAATCCAAACCCAACATGCCAACATGTTTTTTTTAAAAATATATTTGCATGCTCTCTCTCTCTGCTCTCTTCTCTGTTGCCATCTTTCCCTCACTCTCTCTTCCTCCCTACTGCTTCTGTCTTTGTCCCCATCCTCGGCTCCATGCACTCAATATGCACACACATAACAGTATACTGTGCCTGGCCCTGTAATAAATTAATCAGAGTTTGGGCAGCCCGTATTTGAACAATGCCACCCTGAGAAGTTGGCTGGAGTTTTAAGAATTTGTGTGTGTGTGCGTGCGTGCATGCGTCAGTGGGGGGGAAAGCAACCAGCAGCTCCAGAAGCAGTGATATTGACTTTAGGCTTTTGTGTGTGTTGCTGTAGAGTTTGATTCAGCAGTAGGTGTTTGTGTTTGTGCACACAGATAAGGCTGACTTGAAGACCTATTACGATAAATTTACCACCTTGTTTTAACACTCTTTAACACCATCCACCCCTCATCCTCAGACACAAGTTCAATGCTTGTCTGTGCTTCACTACCCTGCATTTCATTCTTTGTCTGTGTGTTCTTTCTTAACTTCCCCTCTTCTTGTCCCTATACGACAAACATATGTTGCAAAAAGGATGCTCAAAGTATTGCCTTATTTTTCCACAGTATTCCTTTAACCATCCTTGGTTTACTCATTCTCTACTTTTTTTAATTCATTGTGTGTAACGTATGTCCATCAATTTAGACTTCCTCAATATAAAAACAAACAAATGGCACACTTCAATTTACAGGCCATTTGAGAAGTATATTTGTTCTTAGTCTATATCCACAAAGTTCCACTTCCGGGATTGCTTCGATGCCCCAGGAAATTCCGCCGGATGCAAGGCTTTTTCGGCGATGTCTGTTTCCTTCCACTTTCAAATTTTAAACTCTGGTCAATTTATGAGGACTACGGTTAACTGCTCCTCAGATCTCTGCAGGGTAAATTGAGACAGCTAGCTAGACTATCTGTCTAATCTGAGTTTTCTCTCGCACGACTTAAACAACTTTTGAACGTACACATTCCACCAAAATAAGTTCCTTCCTGAGGCTTTTTTGGCTTTTTTGCCCATGACGATTGTGATTGGTTTAAAGAAATGCCAATAAACCAGAGCAGGTTTTTCTCCCATCCCGAAATGTTGTGTGGACTAGCCAGACCCTCCTTTGTAGTGCTGTGGAGGAAGGTCTGGCAATGCAAGACTAATTTATGCTTAATCATACTGCAATATGATTGTATAAAAAGTAGTATTTTATTGATTTAATCATTTCGTGGTGCTAATTAATTGCTTACCATCCCTTGCGGTTGGCTTCACAATATTGTAGTTATCGCGACAGCCCTTATTAACTTGACGCATTTGTATTATGGTTTAAGAGCAAACACAATCTCGTTCTAAAGAGACATTCACTCATTGCCAAGACACATTCAACACCTGGATACAAAATACTTTACCATTAATTTCTCTTTGCTTAGAAAATACAGTAAGTACTTGTCCATCTTTCACCTGACAGCCAGTATTTGTAATCGGGGTCCATCTGTCAAATATCACCAAAACGGAGACATCTGCTCAATGTGAGCTCATCGACTTGACTGGTTGTTTGTTCACACACACACACACACACACACACACACACACACACACACACACACACACACACACACACACACACACACACACACACACACACACACACACACACTATGAAGAACTTCACTGAAACTGCTGGCTTCTGTTTACTTTCCTGCTGCTCTGTTGTTTGCTTTTTTAACATTGCATGTCGTGTAACTGGTGTTCGGCTGGAGAATGTCTACTACTGTGTGGTTTCTTGGTCAGAAGTAAATATATGGTGGAAACTATAGCTGAAATCAGGACAAAATTGTTGTCATGAGAGGCATGCTCAGACGACAGATGAGACAGACTCATGATCTTCTATTTAGGACAGTGTACTCAGTATACTGGGAGAGAGAGTGCTGCAACGTGGCCATTGTTTTTACTTTACTTTTTATTTTATAAAGGACACCACACATTAATTAACATTTCTGTCAATGTGCCAGTGTTAGCCAGCCAGCTAATTTTCAACTGTAGTCCTTTGGCCAGATGTTTTTAGACCAGAGCAACAGGAAACAGCAAGACATTGGTACAGGTTAAACTTAACCGACAGAAGTCAACAAGACACCATAAAGACAGCTAGAGCAACAAATAAGCTTTCTCAATAAGCTATGCAGAGCTACAGGAAGCAGCAAGACATTAGCACAGTTACACTTCAACAGTATCCACATTCAGTACAGAAAGCATCAAAACACAGCCAAGCAACCCAGACCCTAGCCATCTTCTTGCACCATTCAACCATGCAAAGCAGTAACAAGCAGTAATAAAAGGATGAAATGGGCTATATCACTCTTGAGGGATGTATTAATACAGCACTAAATGTTGCAGTACAGGTTAATAAGATGGTAAAATAGTTAAAATACATTTCTCTTTCTCTCATGCCTTTCATCATCACTACAATTTGTTTTCCTTATTTCAGTAGCTAGATATGGAAGAGTGGGATTTTGAAAATGATGGAAACTTGTAAAGGAAATCTGCAATGCAAATAGGAATAAGGAAAGGTTGCCTGTAATGTGCAAGCAGAAAGAAGATGTATGATGTGTACAAAGTACGTGATAGTGTAGTCTGTCCTGCTTTGACCTAAGACTCCCAGCTTGAGTGGTGTTATCAGGTCCCTGTATCTGATCTTATCCTCTCGCTGGGGTTTGTTTATCAATGGCTGTTCTTTCCCACATTGTATTGAACTAAACTCCAGGCAAGTGAGGAGGATTTCACAGATAAGCTATCAGGCCCCGGCATCACACAGAGAAACCATCAAGCCATGAAATATGTGTCTGGAGGTGTCTGTCATGAGGAGTACACACACACACACACACACACACACACACACACACACACACACACACACACACTTATTGTATTTTGTATGGTGTTTTTGTTGTTTTGACATGCATATAGATACACAAATACACATATCTCATAAAAGCAGGTGCAATGTTTTGTTTTATCTAGGAACACAGGCAGAAACATTGATACAATACAAACTGTTGATAGAGCAAGTAAACATTTATATTTTGATTTAATAGCCAGAATTATTTATGAATGACAGACTTAGACTAAAAGATACAGAATGGAATCTTACCATCTTCATGTGTATCACTTGTTATGTGTACTGAACAGACATTTGTGGAAGCATTTTCTTTAACATTTCGTTTTCCATGCTCAACTTTGAGGAAGTCTTAGTAGTAGATTTTATTAACACAAAGCTTATTTATTCAGTCAGTGTCAAATCAAGGTTAGCTGGATTGTGAGGGATAGACAAACATTGCCAGTGGCAGAGAAAGGAACTTCTAGTGAGGCGGATGCACTTTTGGAGCCTGTAGGTTTGTCTGCTGATGACGGTAAATAAATAATTCAACATCATTCATGTTACATTATGTATTTGTATTGTTTTTGTAATTTGTTGTCATATCCTTGAATCACCCTTTCTTGGCTCATTGCTGGGCTGCATGTCTGTCAACCAGAAAAAAAACCTTGTTCTCCAAGTGGCCAAGCTGCCCGTTATAAACACTGGTTGTGAATCAAACAGCAAATGATACACATTTTGTGATCAGAGAGTTTGTAATTGAAATCATAAATTTGTAGTATTTTAATTAGGCAACATTTTGGCTGCTTGTGTTGAGAGCACATTTCATGTTTGAGAAGATTGACTTTTGCTTAATGAAAAAAGAGTTTTGTTTTCATTAGAGTAAAGTAAGGTATTTAAAATCATCATTTTGATATGCTATTTGCAGGGCTGTCAAAATGAATGCGATAATAACGAGTTAACGCAAATTCCTTTTAATGGCACTAATTTGTTTGATGCACGTTTGCATGCTGTGTTGTGTTCTGTGTTTTGGGCTTCGGGCCACTCCCTAGTTTGGGAAATCAGGAAACGAATCAGCAGCAACGTTGTGGATGGCTAGCAGAAATAAACCTCCTTGAGCAGAAATGGATAAAGAAAATGGTCTTTTGAATGGAAAGTTCGGTCTTAAAGCCCTTTCAGATGGTTCTCTCGACAATACTGAAGTTATTTGCATGTACTGTTGATGTGAATTTAGTTACCACCAGAGTACGTTGAGTCTTAAATATCAATAGCTGGCCCAGCATACGGCTGATGCAGAGAACCCTCCTCCCCCTCACCAAATAGCAGGCCATGCTGGGTAGTTTGCAAGACACCTGGATGTAGACATATACTTGTACAATGCATCTGTTGCTGTAATGCACAAGCTGCATTGTTTTGTGTTGAGCTGCTTAAAAAAAAAAAAAGATGTTTAATTAACCTTTACATTTGTAAAATGGGACACTACACTGTGTTAGTTAGTATTACCAAATAATGATACATTCAGCTCTTGTTGCTTGATGGGCTTGAGTTTGCCATATTGAGGTTATTCTGCAATAATAATAAAAATGTGCATAAAGTAAGCATATTTGTCCGCTGCCATGAGAGATAAGAGCATTAAAACCATGAAAAATATCCATTTTTAAAGTACATTTAGAACATCTTAAAAATGTGGGATTAATTTGCAGTTAATCGCAAGTTACAGTAACTATCGACAATAATGAGATTAATCGCATTTAAATATTTTAATCGATTGACAGCCCTAGTTTTTTGGTATAGTACTGGCACTGAAACACTAGTAACAAATGATACTCAGCATAACAAATGAATTATGTTAAAGGATAGCTTCCAATTTTTTAATTCTTTAAATAATAAAACACTCAATGTTAGATGAAAGCATTAATGGTCTCTGTATTTGCAAAATTGGGAATGTGTTTCAATGCTGAGCCATGGCCAAGGGAGTACTCTTTGGTAGCATTTTGGCGTTACCACTGTTCAGAGTCTACAGTACATGTGAATACCAGGTATTATTCCACCTTGAAATGTAACTCCTTGTTAGTATTTTGTACCACATTTGGTCCTGATACGTATAGTAACACACACACACACACACACACACACACACACACACACACACACACACACAAACAAACACACCACACACGACGCACTCTCTTCCCCCCAGCCCATCACCAGCTCCTCTTTTTTATCTTCTTCCCTTTGCAGGACATGTGTGAAAATGTTGGAGGCAGACCCACCAGGCCTTTAAGACAAATAGCATAATTCAGGAGAAAGCCCCACAACTCCAGGCTGTTGGACCTCACCAAGCTTTTTCTCTGTAATTTGGATAAGGGTAGCCACACAGAAAGGGAGAGACAGACGGAGAAAGAGAAGGTGAGAAAGATATGCAGGCAGGAAGATGGAGAGAAGAGTACAAGTGAAGGAAAGAGGAAAAAACAAACAGAATGATTGAATGAGGTTTAGCTCAGCTGTTGGACCAACAGCAGCTTTCTTGTTTGTAATATATGTTTCCCTTTAAGGCTCCTTATGATAAATGTAAGACTGTTGAAGAAGGGCTGTTTCTTTTCTTTTTCTCTCTATTTCAGAATGAAGAGTGAGGCTTTATTTAGGTCAACATAAAAGACTAAATGGAAACATGATGCAATGCGGTTTGGTGTCGACTTTGTAATACTACTCTAGTAATCCGATCTAGCATAACATTTACAAACCTTTAAATCTGCAAGTGAAGCACAAGTACATTAAATGTGTACTTTACTTTGTCCTTGATGTTTGGCTTGTGTCCTTAAAAATGTAATTTTTATTCATTTTTCTGGATGGGGTTGTGAATCTTTGGTTCTGAAAATGTCAATGCTGTAATTTGATTGGTGTGTTATCTGTGTTGCATTTACAAGTGTGTTACATCACTTCATTGTTAGCTGTTAGCTGTTGCTTAATCCCATCTGTTGTTTGAGCACTAACTACATTACCCCGCAACTCTGCACATAACTCTGTGTAGTGATTCAAATGATGTGGCCATGTGCACAGTGCTGAGGTTATAGGACTACCTGGTGGTAGTATTCAGATCCTTTACTTAAGTAAAAGTACTAATACAACACTGTAAAAATACTCTTGTTACAAGTAAAAGTCCTGCATCGAAAATGTTGTAAAGGTATGTAAGTAACATCAGGAAAATGGACCCTAAAGTATTAAAAGTACTCAATGCAGAAAAGCCCTCATATTTTACATGTTCTGTCAATCAACCAAGTGTTTAACCAGCTAATCATTTCAGCTGGACTTGTAGGCCTGTATATTGTTGGGTAGTTTAATTTACAATAAAACCTTGTATTTTATAAACTACTACTGTGTTTTGTGCGCAAAAATCTTAATTTGTAAAGTAAGTAGTAACTAAAGACGTCAGATTAATGTTGTGGAGTAAAAAGTACAATATTTCCTTCTGAAATGTAGTGGAGTAGAAATAGAAGGTGGCATGAAAAGAAAAGACTCAATTAAAGTAAATGTACTTAGTTACATTCCACCTCTGCCTGTTGCTGTGAATTTTGACAGCCTAATCATTTGCCATCGCCTCAACGACGGCTAATACCAGCAAGACATAAATCTTTTAATGTGGAACGAACGCAGCACTGAGTGTGCAGGAGCTTGACAATGGTGTTGAAATACAATGAACGAAAAATAGTGTAGTGGGAATCAGTGCTGATGTTATGTACAAACAGCACAGTCCCTCCAAATGTTGAATGTTATAAGCTGACAGTTCACCACCAGTGATGGGCTCGCTAAAAAGAAAAAGAAAAAGAAAATGCCTTTTATAACTGTAGGATATAAAGACGGCTCTTAGATGTCAACCATTGCAATAAAATCCTCGTGTAGACACCATGTTTTCCAGGTTGAGAAGAAGAGTGATTTATAATATTTCCGATCATCTCCTGACACAAAAAACTATTCTAAGAATCAATACCGGACTAAATGACGGACGATGGACATTTTTGTGCAGTGTAGTGAAGTGACGGGTGCACTTGTTTTTTTTGTAGTTTTTTTGTGTGAAGTGATGCCTCATCAACTGCTCTAGTCCTGACCTTATCCTACGTGCTGATTTGACATTTCCTCTTAAAAGGCCACAGATAGATCATGTGTTTGTTGACTGTTGCACGAAGACTCTGCTATACAAAGAGTAATGAGCCTTGTCATACTGGGAGGCAAGCTGCTGCAGGTCTGTTTGTGTTGTAGTTTAGGAGCAAGCTGATGTGGGAGTGCTAGATATTACTTGTGATATTATGGTTTGCAAAAAAATAACTTCATGGTAGGGGGGAAATAGATTAGACACTACAATGGCATGTTTATGATATCTGTTGCATTTATTGTGTTAGTAAAAAAAAAAAACAACAGGATGTTGAAATTAGTGAATAAATGGGATGTCATTAATTTAATCATTTCTGACAATATTTATTTTATTGTTATTTTTGTTCAAATGGAAATACATTTACTTCATGCTTTGTAAGAGTAATTCAGGATCTCATAGATTACATTTCTACTACAGATAATTATCAGTAATCAGTAAGTGATTGCATTTTGAAGATGACCTGCACCACTCTGGAAAACACTGATTTTCATGATACTGGAAGTGTTTTCACGCACAGTAGGGAAGGCGTATAAACTTTTGAAGCCTGCAGAGATTCCATTCAATTTTCTCAATTCCGTTAGCTCTAATCTCAGAGACTGCAATCTTTTCTATAATAAGCATCTGCCACCCCCAACCAAACAAAAACAGGAGAGAGCTCTGTGTAAGATCAAAGCAAAGATTAACCACTGCAGCTTTGTTGATTTTAATACCTGTAACGTCGAATCATTTGGTTTTCACATCACCCACCATCTACAGATGCACATCTGTGTATTGACCTTGGCTCCAGTGGAGTGTGTACCAGTGTGAGAGAGAGTGGAGGAGTAATGAGGGAGAAACGGCAACTGTAAGAGAGTGGTGAAGTAGAATGTAACATAGCAAAAGAGAAAACCAAAAAGCAGCAAACATAAAAAAGGCAATCATGATAAATCGGAAATACCCCAGACTCAATCAAAGATGTCAGGGCTAGTGGTCGGGTTGGCTCAGTGGGTAGAGCAGGTGCACATATACTGAGAGGTTTATGCCTTGACGCAGAGGTCCAGAGTTTGAATCCGACCTGTGACAATTTCTTGCATGTCTTCCCCCTCTCTCTCCCCTTTCTCACCTAGCTGTCCTATCAAATAAAGGCGGAAAAGCCCCCAAAATAATCAGGCTAACCCCCTGATCTCCACTAACCCTAGAACCGCCCAGGATAAAATTAAACTACAATAATATAGCCATTATTGAGATATACATGTTGTGTCAAGATTAGCCTTTTAAGCCTAAAATTCTATTCAGGTTTTTTTCAGTAGATTCTGAATCTGAAAAAAAAGACCAATGCATTGATTGAGCTGCAAACTGAAAAAGTGTTTAAAATATAAAAGTATACAAAAATAAACAGAAATCTTCTATCCCTATACATCCCACAGTGAGAAATGTTTATGGCCAGAAAGCTTATAACTTTGGTCAATCATTGTCATCATTTAAAGTCCCCAATTTTCAACAGTGCTTATACATGTATTATAAAACTATGTATATATTTTTCCATTAATTACAGGAACTGCATGCGTGACCCGTCTATCAACACTGGAAAAATGTAAATTGTCACTTGCCTCACTGCTTGTTACAGGCAACAGGTCTAATTGCTGGTGTTGGAGACTGTAGGTGCTTTATTGGGTTATGATTATTTATGTGATAAACTTCTTAGCATGTCTTGTTAGCACAGGTCTGGCTCGTCTATCAATTCTACTTAAAAACAAAACCTCTTCTTGTGGTGTTATTTTTTGTAATTTTAGGTTTTAATTAGTAATGTGATCTCTCTTGTGTGATGTAAAGCACTTTGTATATGTGCTGAATGAATAATCACTGTTTTAATTAGATAACAAGAGCAACTGCAGCCGGCTAAGAAATAGAATATGTCCCATGCAGTTTTAATGTGTCCTATTATTTGAATGTCTTATTATTAATTTTTAACAATTGTGGTATTTTCTTTCACGCTTTCATAATTGCTTGACATCACTGTGGACTCACCTGCCAACATAGGTTGGGAACCACTAAAGAAACCATGCAGAGGTCTGCACAGAGGCAGACTTGGCCCTGCGGCTCAGAGTGTCTGCCAAGGCGCGCACACACACACACACACACACACACACACACACACACACACCCTGGCACACACACACACACACACACACACACACACACACACACACACACACACACACACACACGCACACACACACACACACACACACACACACACACACACACACACACCCTGGCACACAAGTGAGGCATGCTGTCTGCCTGTGAGTTCAGTTCTGCCCCCTCCCTTCAGCCTCTCCAGATATCTGCTCTCTTATACAGCTATGCCACCTTAAGAGAAAGTGGGATATAGTGGGGAAAACAAAAACATCATCAGACAAAAAGTGAAAGACTACTCTAAGTGGCACACTGATAGAAAAATCAGAGAAAGGGTTAGAATTAAAAATAGAAACAAAAGATGGAGTGAGATAAAGTGACAGAGGAAGAGGGAAACCTGTCCGTTTGTTTTGCTCAATTGGAGCGGATGAGGGATTTTGAGTTTTGGGGAAGTGCTGGGGATTTGGACACAGACCATGGATCGTCCCTCACAGATTTCTCAATCATGCTGCTGCTGACAGATTTCAACAGACGCCTTTATTTAGAAAATAAATCGACCCAGAAAATGCTCAGATTTGGGTTTTTGCCTGCTCACGACGCATACTTAAAATGCATGGAGGAAGTAGCTCTGTGCCTCGCACGCCTCAAGAGACCTGTGAGTTTTAGATTGGTATCTAAATTTATACAGTGAAAGTTCTGTCTGTTACATCAGTATGCCAATTAAGGTTAAGCTTGTGAGGATGCCAGCGATAACAATAAGGAAGACGGCTTTTTCAAACCTCCGATGTCTTAATCCAAAAGATTTGCCCTCAAGGCCTCAAACAGGAATCTTGTGATGGGAAAGAAAAACATCCCAATCAATCCATCTTGTGCTTTTACAAAAGTGCATTGTTACTTTATGTCTTTGACTTCTAAGAACATTATTTGCCATTCAAAAATTAATTAACTAATGTTCTCACAGTATTCATTATTCTGCAGTATAATGGTTATTGTTGCAGGCTGATTGTAATTAGCAGCCTTTGTGAGGGCTCTTCAAAGGAAACAAAACTCAGTTTTGAATGATTGAAATCTCATTAGATATGGCATAAGTGACTAGGAACATATCCTGTTAAATCCATAACATGCATGCTATCGATGTGTCATGTGTATGAAATACATATAATTATATTTCTGCATATGTGTTGCTTTTGTAATTAGATGTTTTCGTCGAGGAAAATTACATACCTTTTCAAGTCATGGTCGTTAAAGCCTGCCATTATGACATGGACAGATTCCTGGACTGTCTACTTCCATATAACACTTGCTGACATAGTTCTGTTCGGGGACGGTAAATATTATGTTTATTATTTGGAGAGAGAGGTTTATTCCCATCTTTTTAACACCTGTGTAGAATGTCTCTCAAACCACTATTTGAGATGCATTAGAAATTCAAAAGCTATTCATTTCTGAAAGCTTCTTGGTCGCATTTCCATTTTACTTTTTCAAGAGGTGTCCGATCTGCCCAAGACAGAAAGTCACCAAGTGCAAATGGAAATTAAATAGACATCAAGTAATTTATGGATTATAAATGATCACTAGGTAGGCTGTTAATTCTTGTCATTTTGTGCTTTGCGGCAGTTAAAAGCTAACATATCTCCCCTTTAACAGGAACACAGGCAGCCACATTTTGGTGAATAATATCCAACAAAATCTGTGCTTGTGAAGATAACGTACATACATACTTTCATTGACACAGTTACATCAATCTCTATCTCTGTTTGTGTGGTTTACAACTTCCTCTTTGACGTGTGGCGAATTGTTTCTTTTGCATCATCTTTGCCTTTTGATAGCTAAATTGCATTAGCTTGTCTTGACAACACTCAGAGCGTCGGCAGGGATTGTTGTGATGCAGTCTCAACATACATCATTCAGTAAAACCTGTTAAAGGCCCAAAGAAGCCATCAGGGGAGGGAAATCGGATAACAGGCACATAACTACATTCATCATCCCCCCCCCCCCCCCGCCCCCAGACAAGGCAGATGACATCTGTTTTTTTCCTTATGAGAAGCCATACAACTATGGAATGTTTTTCTTGCCATATGGGTTTGACGATATCAAACCTTTCCCTGTCGCTGGGTAAAACAGTGATTCAAGGTAATGTGGCGAGCTTTGTCTCAAGGCCAGAAATGCTTAGACCTTAACTGAGCATCTCAAACTTTGCACCAATTTTCATAGACATAATTTTAGAACAGGAAATTATTAATAAAATGACACCATTGTTTTCTGAAAACTATTAAATACACACCAATGAGGCCCATTGTTGCAGCTGGTGACATGTTCCTTCATTACCATTATTAGGGACTATTTATAATTTACACATACACGTCCTGCTGCCATACAAACTATTACACCAGATGTGCATTAATCCATGGCTGAAAATGGTCCCCAATAAATACACAGTAGACTCCTGTTGAGTAACATTTGTATAGCTGCTGGTAATTATTTAACCTTTTACAAACAAAAAAGACCTGTGTGAGAAAGTATTGAGATAGAATTGTTGATCCTGCAAGGCTCAGAAAAATATGAATATGGGGAAGGAAATGTATTGTGTATACCCCCACTGGCATTTTTACTTCAAATCCTGGCAATTCTTGTTTCTTATGGTGGCAGTTTTTTTGTTTGTTTTTTTACTTTGTATTACTGCCTGTATTACTATGTTGAGTGATTACAACATTAATGTTGTGTTCTTAGGCAGCATCGTTTTTTAATTTCACCTAGGATTATTACATTCAGTTTTATGTTTTTTTTTACTCTGAGATGAACAGATTGGCTGCTTAAATGGCTTTGCACCTTTTTCAATTTGATAACAGATAGTTCTCTGAATCATTTTCCATAAATCTGTAGGAATAGATGATGATCGCTGACTTTTTGTACTCCCTAATATCTGTAATTTAGTTTTGAAGCTGATTCTACTGTTGAGCTCCTTGTGAATTATTCTGAGTAAAAGGTCAAGTAATTGCTTACTGTGATAAATCTAAATGTACATGCATTCATTATTAGGTCCTGGCACATGAATTACTGTGAAAACCTCAGAAGATGCTAATAATGAACACTTCAGTTGAGTGTCAATAGGCTAATCAGTCAAAGTGATATATTACTGGTGTGTGATACTAACAAGTCATCGGTGTTGTGCTTCATTCCTTCTTCATTAATATGTGACTATAATATGAAATGTAAAAAACAAAAAATACTGCCCCCAGTTATGAGAACAAGTAACATTTTGTTCTGTAATATGTTTTAATTTGGTGGTTTTTGCTCCATTAGAATTTGATTTGATACTGCTGTTGCTCCTTAATAGAAGCTCTTACCTGCATCCAAAGTGCTGTGTAGGAAGCGGTCACTGTGTTCTCCACTCAGGAGAAGCTACTGCGTCTCGTCCTGGCACTTCTGTTGCCAAACAGGACAAGGAGACTAAACTTAAGGAAAGTTTAGCTGTTTCTGCAAAAGCATACGAAGCAGAGAGCTTTAATCAGCAGAGCGTTGATTGGCCCTGCGTGCATCCCAGAGATCACTGTGGATCAAGTCAAAAAGATCAAGAACTTGAATTTGAGTTTACCCTATGACTGTGTTTTTTATATTCATTGTTTGAAGGCTAACTTCCGCCTATAGCACAACATGAGCATGACATGTTATGGAGTAATATTCTTCGATACCCAACGTGCTGAGAGATGTAATTCACGGCTGCAACTTTAGATTATTATTTATTTAGTCAATCTGTTGATTATTAATATGATCAGTCAATGAATTGTTCAGTCTATAATAACATGTCAAAAAATAATAAAAATATGCCCTTCACAATTTATTAAGATCCCATGGTGACATCTTAAAATAGTTTGTCTGACCAGCAGTCCATAACACAAAGATGCACAGCAAAATGATTTAAAACAGAAAAGCAGCCTCATTGGCTCAAAAGTCCTCACAATTTGAGAAGCTGGACACGATGTTTTCCTTTATAAAGTATTCAAACATTTACCAAGAACATTTATCAGTAATTTCCCTGATGTTCTTCAAAACGTACACAAATTGAGCTACAGGGTGTAAAGTGAAACAGGAAACAGCAGCGCTTGTAGGAAATGTGATATGCCTCTTAAAGGGCATCTTGAACAGGTAGTAAAGGAGGTGTGAACGTGTGAGAAAAGAGCATAGAAAGTGACGACATGTCACATTTTTTCGTCAACAAATGTAACACATTTAAACTGTACTCCAGCACTAAAGTGAGTATTTTTATAGAAATATAAGAGTTTAAAGGTGAAATATGTAATACTGACAGCGAGTGTTTAAAATAGTAACTGCAGTACAAATTCAAAATACTGGAGAGAGTCATCTTCCCCCACCTCCTCCTCCCCAGACTAAAAGTTCACAGAGGTTGCCAGGCTGAGACCACAGCATCCACAACAATGTTGCTAGACGCTTGTCTCACATAGCCAGACATTACTTTACAGCACAGCGGAGTAGCTAACGCTAGATGCTGGCTATATTGACAGTCATAAAAGCCTGTGCTCACGCGGAGCTCTACCCAACTGACAGACGCACTTCCTAGGCTTAGAATTACAGTAGGAACCGCGAAAAACACAACAACCTTGCCGTCCTCTCCATCCAACGGAAATGCACACTTCCTCGGCTTAGAATTAGCTACGGTAGAAACCGTTAAAAATAACACTACCTTGCCATCCTGTCCACCAGACTGAACACACTTTATTGGCTTAGAATTAATCAACATAGGCCTAAACACACTGCAAACCCACAGTACTCCCGATTTACAGCCCCCCTCTCTTGGCTTAAAATATCTGAACGTTGTTGGCTACGGCCGCTGAACAGGTTACACGCCTGTCTTCCTGGTCCTCCGGTAACGCGAGCAGTTAGCAGTGTTAGCATGGCGGCGTTAGCCATGACCATTCGGGATCACTTTACTGGCTGTGTCTCAATTGTTTTTGCAAGTAACCAACTTGGATACTCTAGCTATAATATATTCAATGTGAGTACACAAATGTTAAAATTACATAAAAAGCCTGTCCCTTGTAACGTTAGCCGTGATAAATTAGCCTGAAGCTAACACTTACCTGTTCAGGAGAAAATTTGCCAGCTCGGCATCCTTTTGGGCTCTAATCTGTCTCCATCTTTCAAATACATCTCCAATATTTACCCGGGGTTGGTTACGTCTCTGGTCACGCAACTGTTAGAAACATGCAGTTTTTTTTAGGTTGGGTAGAATCTATCTCCATTGATCCCGTTCGTTTGTTTGCTGCTTTCCTGGCTGTACTAACGTTACAGCTGTAACGCGCTGGGTTTAAGTTTTTACAGGTATATCTGGCAACCCGGCCAGGCTGTCAAACTGGGCAGTTTATAACAACACACAGGCCAAAACGTAGAGTAATTACCGTATAGTACAGGAGAAGCTCGCAGGCAGTTTCGACTTACATTAGCTGTTTAAGTTTAATTACTAATGTTAACTAGCATTGTAGTTAGCAATAATTAGCCCGAGTCTATGTTATCTCCTTACATATACCTACGCTCTCCGTCTCTGCAAGATTCGGAATGATTGAGATTTCTCTTGGCACAGCTACGAGAAGACTTACAACTTTCAGACAGGTTGCTCACGTCACATCTACGTCTTCAAGCTCAGTTGGAGGCTGCGCAGTAACGCTCAGCCCTCACCGGAAAAGTGCTTCAAATATCCTTCACTGGTCTCCAGAGCAACGGGATCTGTTGGTCCATTTATTTCACTGTTTATGTGATAGACCTACAACTAATCAGAGCAACGGAACTCAACTGTCAACAGAACTCAACACCAATGAGACGAGAAGGTGTATCATCTCCATAGCAACCACTCTTTGCACTTCCGTCCTAACCTCCGACTTTTCGACTTTTTTGGAGCTGGATATGTCATTTGTTGCATCTAAATGTGAATGTGGATAATGTTAGTGATAGTGAGATGCTTGCTACAGTTGCATTTCCAGTGATAAATCGGCGAAAACACGTTTTAGTTCTCTGAGTCACGGCTTTGTTCTAACGCCGTTGGGCGCGCTCTTTCTTCAGTTACTCTCTATCTCTCTCCACCATATAACGTTACCGTGCTTTCGGGCGGTCGTTAAGGCTCCGTCTAAAATTCTGCCATTTCGTTTTGTAACATAAAAATAAAATAGTTTATCATTTTATTTCTATAGTTTATAGCTGACATACTTTACCAGCTGACTTCTCTATTGGCTGTTGAAACAGGTGACATCTCTTACGTTCTAAAACCAGCCTCTGACACTTGAACAGCTGATTCGCAGTGACACCATCAGCTGTTTTGAGTCGAGCTGAGACAGGCCGATTGAGGATTTTAAAATGAATGCGCTGTCGATATCTTCTATAACAGACGCGATGGCGGAATCTACACATCTCAATTCTCCAGCGGCAGCCACCTTTGTTGTAAACAAATTCAACCCAAGTGCTCTTTGGTGAAGTGGTTGATTACGTTACTGTTGATCATCTGTCCATCATCGTATAAAGCCCGCCCTGACAATTTGATTGGTCCGAACAGCTCTGGTTGGAGCATAGTTGCTCCACATCCATGGATGTATTAAGAGAACTGGATACAGCGTTCGGCGGGAAGCCCCGTTCACTCCAATGAGTGCTCAAAAGCACATAAAGCAATCATGGAGCTCGGATCTTCTGTGTTGACTGGCCCATGACATGACGATGGACATGCGCACTAGCAACAGTTTGTGTTGTCGTAGCAACCCGTAGCAACATGCTCATTCATGAGCTTCTCTCTCGTGTCTCTTACAAGTGGTGAACTCATGAACTCGCTGTTAAAATATTCACTAACGTTAAACATTGTTTTCGTTGTTACTGATCGTTTACATGCTTATCTAAATACACGATGGATGTATTTAGAGAACCAAGAATATGTAATTATTATGTCATGCTACAAGCTAGCTACTAGCTGGGCGCTAGCTACTAAGGTTAGCCTGCAGTTTCGTGAACAGAGCTTCTCTTTATAACATACATGGCTTCATCTCTCATCCACGTTAAAGGCTTTACAGCATACATACCATGGATGTATTAATAGAACACATGGTGAATTACAACCATTAGCATTAGCATTATCCATTATTACAGCTACAGGACCTCGGGAGAACAGTCATATGAGCATGTGCAGTGCAGTCTGCTCGCGTCCATTATGCGTGTTCATCATGCCTAGTTTAATAACTCTGGATTTGGCTACTAGTAAATGTTAAAAATGTTAAAAACATGACGTTTTAAACAAGGACCCTTTAAGTGTTCGGGCTGGTAAGTTGATGTACCCCCAAAAAAATGATCCGCTGAAATATATATATATATATTTCACCATGCAAAGTCTATGTGAAAAGACTTTCTGGGCCATGGGGTGCAGTTCCACCCTTATCCGCTAAGCCCATGGTGGCCTTAAGACATGGCACTCTTTCTGGGGGCGTGTCCACATAGACCGTATATAATGGACCAACAGATCCCGTTGCTCTGGACGGAGACCAGTGAAAGATATTAGAAGCACTTTTCCGGTGAGCGCTGAGAGTTACTGTGCAGCCTCCAACTGAGAGAGACAACGTAAATGTGACGTGAGCAACCTGTCTGAAAGTTGTAAGTCTCTGGTAGCTGTGCCAAGAGAAATCTCAATCATTCTGAATGTTACTGAGACAGAGACTGTAGGTATGTGTAAGGCGATAACATGGACACAAGCTAATTATTGCTGACTAAAATGCTAGTTAACATTAGTAATTAAACTTAAACAGCTAATGTAAGTCAAAACTGCCTGAAAGCTTCTATACGGTAATTCTTCTACTATGCAACAGTAAGTCGCATGGTTATGACACAATCGTTAACCTGTTTTTATAAAAATGTCTGCTACGGAGCCATAACATGAGATACAAGGTAATGGAGCCTTTTATACATTGTCGTGTTTCTTTAGAAATAAACAATGGATAAATAGTCTTTAAACGCTTCAGATGTAAAGTTATTCGCTGTCAAAGTGACGTCAAAGTCAATGGAATGCTAACGTCGGGTGATCGTTTGGTAGCATCAAAATGGTGCCATAGGAGGTTCGAGTTCTGAAGCGAAGCTTACCCCCTTGCTTGTCTACAAGGGATCAAGTCCAGACCAAACTTCCCGACCTCAGATGTTGTGGGTGTGGCTAAGTTCGGCTGGCATCCAGGCTAGCATGTATTAGTAAATGCTAAATACTAAATACAGCTACAAAATGCATAGATTAGTAAATTATAGATTCAGTACACTTATGAATAGCATAGTGTGTTATCCCATTTAGTTTAGTGTTAGTTTTTGGGATGCTAGCTAAGAGAGTTCTGAACTCCAGGGAAAACTTTGCAGACACATTTGGCAATGTTAGATTTACTTGGTAAAATCCTTACCTTAGGATTAGTCGGTTTTCCTTGCATCATGTGGCCACTGGTTGTGTTGGCTCCTAAGCTATTTGCTGTCAAACATTTGCTGAATTCTGGGTCTTCACATGTTTGTGCATTTTCTGTGTACGTACAGCTGTGTGCCTGTTTGAGGATTTAAGTGGTATATGTGGCCATGTGTATCTACTGTAGGTTTGTGTGTGTGAGAAGGTCTGTAATTGTATTGGAAGGTAAGGTGTGTGTCACTGTGAAAGGGTGTGCAGCTGTGCTCCTGTTTACAGATGACTGCCTGTTTGTGTTTGTGCTCTTGTCATTGCTGATGAGTTATTGACTGCTGTATTCAAAGCCATATAAGCTGACACATCCTCTCTCTGGAAAGCCACCCAGGATCATAAGCCATTGTAATTACAAGGCAGGCTGGACAACATGGATTGTCTTTGCTCTAATTAAATCACAGAGGTCAATTCTGAAGAAAAGGTGCAGTAAACACGGCCAACACACTTTGTAGTCAACTCAATGCATTTTGCTCCTGTTCTGTTTAGGTATATTGTCTATGTTCTCTTTCTCATCAAGCATTTTTGACTCCTTGTTCTCACATCAATAAACCAATAAGAGCAATTTTGCAATTTTTTTTCTGGTCACGTAAGTTTTCCCATTTTCTCCCTGGACTTGTAGAGAAGTGACAGATGGGCGGATTGTTCAAAACGATCAACAGGATGGATGTAGGTAATTATACAGACACTCTGGTCAAGTTTGCAATAACAAATGTTTTTATTTTCTGCTTGTTGTTATTTGTGCCACCCTGGGAGTGTGTCGAGGTTTCCTTCCTCCTCAAATATCACCACACAAATTATTTTCACTGCTAAAACCTGAGAGACAAAACATTTGGGCCAAAAAGCAAATTAATGAAAAACAATAACATAACATCAACATTACTGGTATTGTCTGCAAAAGAAAAAAATGTACATTTTAAGTAGTAAATAAATTGGTTTTAGAGTTACACCAATGGGTAAATAGTCTACAGCCATGCTAGCAGCTCTGTAATGCTGTGAGCTTTGAGCCAAATGCTAAAGACAGCATGCTAACATGCACACTAACAATGCTAACATGGTAATGTTTACCATGGTCACCATCTTAGTCTAGCGCAACACGGTGCCCGCGGGCACCAGGTAGCCCCCAAGGACCACATGAGTAGCCCTCAGGCCTGTTCTAAAAATGAAAATTGATTATTGATATTATCTGTTTCCCACCTTGTTAAGTCATTGTTGATAATTATTGATAATGAGAAATCATTAACGGGATCAGTGTCTTCACATAGATGACTATCATTAATAATCATATATAACTAAAGGCAAACTGAGCAAATTTGTTATTTCAGAAGAGTGTATCAAACTGGCAGCCCTTCGTATGACTCAGTACCCATGAAGTAGCTCTCAGTTTCAAAAAGGTTGGTGACCCCTGGTCTAGCGTGTTATAGCATGTGTAATTAGCACAAAACACAAAGTATAGCTGAGGCTGAATGTTGTTACTTTTGCAGGTATTTGGTCATTAACCAAAGTCCTGGACAGAAAATGAATCAATTTATACTTATAGTGTTTATACCTGTACTTATATTGTTTAATATTGAATGTGTGACGTGCACCAACAACACCAAAACAAATTCCTTGTATGTGTTAAAAAACGTACTTGGCAATAAAACCCTTTCTGATTCTGATTCAGATGATGGCCCTAGATTAAAGGGCTTAAAGGGTTCACCAAAGTTATTATTGTAATTCATTGTGATATTTCATGGCAATCCATCCGATAGTTGTTGAAATCTTTCACTCAAAACCACATAGTGGCGCTAGAAGAGAAGTCAGGGGAGCACCGAAGTCAGTATCCTTTAGTAACCATTCATTTTCAAAATATCCAACCCAACGCCACTGCAGTTGAGAGGGCAGCACATGTCTGGTGTACCTAAGCAGTCTCTTCCTTGTTTCCCAGATGTGGTGTTCACTTTTTGTGCCGCTGATGTCAGGCAACTCTGGGTCTGGACCGCTGAGTGAAGAAGGAAGCTTGAGACACAGAACCAACTGTGCCTGTTCAGGGTAAATAATGCACACAGTCAGTGTGATTTCTTGACTAAGCTCTTGGAGTACATTGCCACAGCCGTCTCCTTAGGCTCTTCCCTGCCTGGTCACCTCGGCTAGTGATAGATTCAATCTATCCTTGCACTGTGCTGTCCTGGCACACTAGTACTCTTGGCTTGCTTTTTATCTTGTCAGCACACATTCTTCACTTTTCTCCCATCTCTAACTGGCGTGGATCTGTCTTCCCCTCCTCCACAACACATTCTTGGGGTGGACATCACCCTCTCGTTGTCCCACTTTATTGTGACCACGATTGTCGTCATTATTGTCGTGCTCCATCAGTGTGGCACTCAACCGTTAGGTCTACGGCATTCTCATTGGCCTCAGCCTTGTTGTCCTTTCCCGCTTTCTCATTTCCCTTTCTTCCACTCACAGGTCCTCAGACATTTATGGGACGGTTATGGCCAAACAATACTGGGGGTGGGTCAACCTTTAGTTGAAAGCTGGTGTAAGCAAATGGAAAACATACAGTACAATGACTTAACAACTAAACAGGACATAATAGAAACATGACACACAGCTTAAAAAGAACTAAATAACAACAACATGCAATGCAAAATAAGTTAATTATTAATCTATTGAAGTCACACACAGGATTAGGTCTTCATATTCATTGCTTGTACAAGACACTTATAAAATAAACTGTGCATATTTCATACATACTAAATATGACAGGTTGTTCTATCAGAGATCTCTAAATGAATCATGGCTATATTTTACTGTATGAAGTCATTCCATGCAGATATGATTAGTTGTCCTTCAGCTGAGGACAACCTGCGGTAAAAAGCAAACTATTGGAAGCAGAAATGGAAAACACCTGTCTAGTTGTGAATAGATAACTGTTGAAGAACAGGTTAATGTGTGACACACTCTTCAACACACCTGTCAAGCAGATAGACTCAAGGCTAATTGATTGTCAGTGGCACTGAATAGGCAGTATAAGACTTTAAATTAACATAAGCTGGCAGTGATAGCTCACCCACGCTGGACCAATCTAACTCTGTGCAACAAGAAAATGAACCTGTCAATATAATAACTGTCGTACTTCCACCATCATGCAAACATGAAATACCTGCCCCTCCGTAACAAATTATACTCTTGGCAGCAACATAGCACAGGAAGAATGCACTTTCTACCCCTGTTAATTAATTCCTGTTGTCAGCTAACTGTTTAGCAGCTGTGTATTATTAGATTTCTTCGCAGTAACACCTAGAAAATGCCACATCTGTGGCTCGTTTTTTGTACATGTAAGGTAATAATATGCTTCTTTCTAAGAAACGTTCAAGTCTTTAAATACCTGTCAGAGCTGTATGTGGGCAGGTGAGGGTTTCAATGCTACAAAGTGAAGTCAACTGTTTACCATAAGATGAGCACAGAGCTCTATTGTTACCACAAGACTGTTTGTTTGATAAGATAATTTTCACATATCTGACATCTATTTCTGGCCCACATACTGTATGTGTTCAAGTGATTGAAGAGTGTACATTGAATAGACACGAACATGCTAAACCATTTGGCCATCATGATACTGATGCTTTAAAACCAATATCTAGTTGTTGCACTTTTGTAGTAAAGACCTACGAATCAAGTGTAATTACTCTGCTCAGTTACTGAAAATGTAACTTTATTGAATCCTTATACCAGATAGCTGAGGCTAAAAGTAATACATTTTCACTTTCTTTTCTGAGGTTGTGTGTAAAAAAAGATTTGGGGTGTAATTGCAGAAGGATTCACTTTGAAGATTACGCATGCTTATGCAGAGTTGTCTGAACAGAAACATGTGGAGTAGATGATCTTGACAGGGAGATGCGCTACAGCTTTTCTTGGCTGCTAATTCTGCCGGGGAGATGGAACACAATTTTTCTTTTTGGCAGCTTTGAGTGTTTTTGTTGCAGAGCTTCTGACAAACGCAGGGGTGCTTAAGCACTACTTTATCCTCACTTTTTTAGACGTTGTTTCAGCTGCTGTGGAGAGACCCTGTCTAGAGACTACATCATAATCAATTATCTACAGGTTTTTTTTCAGTATAACTCTTTGAGGTCTCCTCATATCTTAAAAAGATGAAAAGAAATTCAGGAAACTCTCAGGCTTAATTTTATCATTTATAGAGGTAGAAATCTTATCTGGTACACCTCAGCATATCCTTTTGAGCATCCTGGTACTGAGTGTGCAGAACAAATAGGACTGTTTAGGAATGTTGTGTGTAAGAATATATTAAACATCATGCACTTACTTACACCCAATTAAGTACTTCGAATTCAAATAATTTTAATTTACACAGTTCATCAAATGTGGGCTGAATTTCAAATTACACCTGGTTTTACCTTTCATGTAACTTCATTATATCCCTACCTTGGGTCTGATTTCCCTAATGCCACATGTAATTGATCATGACAATGTTCCTTAAAATGATTTCAGACTTGTGTCTGTACACCATTTGAGAATAATTTCTTTAATTTCCTTTCTTGACAACACTCATACACGACCCAAATTTCCAGCCTCAGTAGAAAGCGAGAGTAGGTCAAGGTTTTCAATTGTTGCACAGACCTTCTGAGCTTACCTGCATCAACCTGCTCAAGCATACACCTCAGCGGGCCCAAAATGCAATTCTTTACACAAAATCCATTAGAGGACAGCGCTCTCCCCTGCCTCGCTCTTATCAGCTCTCCCCTTTTTTGCTATTGGGCCTTGTTCCTCTCTCAGAACTGGTGAGATTAAATTTGAAAATGCATTTTACAATTTCTTTAACCCTCAAATGGTGTCATGGAAGCAAAGAATTTGAAAGTTGATTGACAAATCTATGTGACTACATTGATTACTTCTGCCATGTGTAGCTTTTTTCTACTCATTCTGTTTTATTCCACTGTGTTTCACATTTCTCTTTATCTTACTGCCTTTGCTTCTACCATATCTACTTCAGATCTATTTTTGATCTCAAATTACCGCTTTAGTCTCTTCATTACCCACTAACATTTTAGCTAGTTCCATTATAGATACTGTGCAGGTGTATTACCAAGCAGCAATACCTAGTGCCATCACAGAATTCCAATAGAGAACTAGAGGCTGTGTACAATAGGTAAATACTGTATATAACAACCACTGTAAAAAAACAGCATGATGGAGTGCGATTATAGGTCAGAATATCTGAAAAAAGTCTTTAAACTATTGACTTGTAGTCCCTTTGTGTTCATATTTAAGATCCAACAAAGATTTTTAGAGATATATCACGATCTTTCTGTAACTTTATTCAGGTAGAATTAATTTCTAAACCATATAATCTCTCCCCGTTTAGACAAAGGCTATTTTTGTGCAATGTATATTCTCCCCAATTGGTCCATGTCTTCAGATCTCTTCCCCTTCTGTTTTCTCTTTTACTCATCCCATGAGGCTAAGACAGGCAGTACAGCTGGGAGAATGCCATGCTGTCAGCACATTAGCAAAAACATTACTTTCATTAGGCCCCATTATATCACCACAGACATCCTTGTTAAAATGTCATTTGCTAATTCCTTTCGATACTCATTTCCACCCGGCTGTCCCAGCAGGATTAACGTTGTCATTTCTTGGGATGTGGAAAAAAACAAGCTGAAAGTTGATTAGCAAAAGTAAACAGAGAGAGAGAGAGAGAGAGAGAGAGAGAGAGAGAGAGAGAGAGAGAGAGAGAGAGAGAGAGAGAGATTCTTCATTGATTATATCCATGACAGCCATATCTTGTCAAGCTGTCAATACATGACATTGTTTATTCATAGACATGCTTGTTTTCTCCAACATGATGAATTGTTTCAGTCACAGTTAAGTAATCACATGCATTTGAGTAATAAGAATCATTCTAATTAAATAATTTAAATTAATTTAAATTAGAGTTGTATTTGTTGTGAAGGCATATTGACAAGTGTGATAAGATGAGCTTGTCAAAAGTATTCATCATGTTGATAAAAGTTGTGTTTTCTTTGCGTTTTTTGTGTTTTGTCTTCGGTATGTGAAGTAGGTGGGTTGTGTTCAGTTATGATAAACATGTGCTGTATGGCATCCGATAGGCGCTATTACGAATATGAGTATTTCTGCTACCAACTAGAGTGTTGGAAGTGTCAAAACCACCATTACATAGCACATTGAAATGTATGATTTTCTGCTCTAAAAATAAAGTAATATTTGATTGTTCACATCCCACTGCAACTCAAAGAACAAACATCATCAAAGTCACTCGGATTTATCCAAAGGGCACCGTGGATATCTGGACCAAACTTAAAGGAACACGCTGACTAATTGGGACTTTAGCTTATTCACAGTAACCCCCAGAGTTAGACAAGTCGATACATACCCTTCTCATCTCCGTGCATGTTGTAACTCTGTATAAAGAAGAGGTTTGGGCCACATACAGCTACAGCCACAGCAAAGTACATTTCTGTGTCTGCAGGAGTCTGTATTATTAAGGCCCGACACACCAACCCTACAGCTGACCGTCGGCAGAAAAGGCAGTCGGACTGATCAGTCTGCTCCCCGAGATCCAAAAAGTGCCTCGGAACACACCGAAGCAACGCCGTCTTGAGCGTACGTTCTGCGCGTGAGCGAGACGTAATATAAAATGATGAAAACCGGAAATGACGAACGCATCACGTGGGTCTGGCTTCTCCAGCCAATAGTAATGGCGGCTTGTTCGAAATACGATCTCTTGTTTTATGAAAATAGTTCACTGGAATGTGTTTCTGAAAACCTTTTAAGCGAGAAATAGGCCATACAGTTGCTGAATTTGTCTTCATATCAGATCGACAAAGGTCAGTTTAAAAGATTTTCGTCAGATTTTGAGAGGCATTCGTCACTCATCCCGCTCGTTATTTACGGATTGGTGGAATGAGTCTGACTGCCCGCCCTCCGACCCAGCAAGTCAGGCCGGCCAAAATGAAGGCCGACGGCCCCTCCGATGGACGACGGCACGGAACACACCAAACAGACTCGAGTCACCGACCTCGCCAGACTATTTCTATGGGACTGTTTTGCATCATCTGCAGAACACATGGGAAGACATTTCTTTCTTAGAAAAAAAATATGTCAAAGTGCATTGGCTTGTTTTGGTGATAAGCCATAGATTATATGTACCTGCATAATACTTTATAACATGATGCATAAAAAGAGTATTTGTAAACCTTAATAATACGTTTCAATTATTGTAACAACAGTCGTAAGGTATGATAATAATGCTTTACAAGATCAAGTGTAACAACTGACATTTTTTTCCACTTATTTTGCAGGTGATGGGTGTCCTGGTGGCTTAGAGCATAAGACATTGCCAATGTAATTGTAGCGTCCGATGGTTCAAGTCCAGCTGGGGATGTTTGTTGCATGTTGTACCAACAGACACTACATTCTTATGTGCCTCAGACAGTGGCAAGTGATGTAACAATTTGTTGTAGGACAATATATTGTGTTGCTGTGAGTACACCTAATAAATAAGTCATTTTGTACTATTATGTCCCTATTGTGTCTAGGGGCAGAGGACAAACAAAACCAGGGGAAAAACAAGGGAAAGACGGAAACAGTTCAAGGATAAATACAACAATTTATTGTTAAATTGAACACAAACAACTAAAAGTGATCTTCAAATAGAAGACGGGTAGTTAGTTATCACAAAAAGTAAAACTAAACAGCTAAGTCTTCAAACAAAGACACAACACAAAAGAGGTGGTTCACACAACCACAATCGCAGTATTGCTTCACACAGCAACTCCCACACGGCTTCCTCAGTGAATTTCAGAACCTTTCTGGCCACATTAGAGATGTTCAGTACATGCACAGTACGAACAAATCTTCAACACAGAACCTTCAAACTGAACTGAACTGAACTGAACTGAATCACCTTTGTCACTGACTGACCGAATCAGTAGCTTTTAACAGTGGAGCTCCACTTCCTGGTGATTGAGCACTGTTGTAACCTCAGCTGTGATACTTTGCTTTGTGTTACTTCCTTGGTAAAAGCTTATTAAAAGACTGCGAAAACCAAAGAAACAATCATGATGTGATAACAGTCAGCAGCTAAGCTATAAATCACATAAACAATGCTAATAGAGGCCTGGTTTTGTACTGAAATTATTGTAACAGCTTGAATAACTGAACTTACACCGGACTGAAGACTGTGAATCAGCGTTGAATGTCGCAGCGGTATGAATGTTGATCAGATCGCTTATTAGCTTAAAAAAAGTGACATACGGCATAGTTATTGATTATGAATCTTTGATCTGAACAACTTGAATCATCTCTTTATCCATTATGGTTACAGAAAGCAACCTAATGCTCATAATAAAACCTCATGATGTTTTTTAATGTAACTCAGTGAATGATTACAACAATTTGTAAAATGCATTATGCATGTATTTGTGTGCAGGTATCTTCGGCCCTCATGGAAATGTAAACAGGCTAAAAAGCCTTGCTTTACACTACATTTAAATTATGTCACTTAGATATTGTCCCACTAGCTATTGCCATAATGGAAAGATATTAGTTGTATATGTAAGGTGAGGAAAAAATGGATGAAATTTAGTTTGCAATTATTGTAAATGGTTCTTGACAAGAACATTAGGTATATGCCTAAAAAGTAAATGCAATGTTTTCATCATAACCCCACTTCAGCTCCAAGTGCTGAAATATGCAGTTAAGTAGTCTGTGCTATTGTGAAACAGAATCAAGGCGCTGTATTTGACAAACAACCTCTCTGCCTTTATTGCAAAAAGGGAAAAAGCTTGCTGTTTTCCTGTAATTTAACAGCTATTAGTTATCATTGCCTCTGAAGACAGACTTAAAGATAAACATAACACTGCCTTCTACCACTATAAAAACTTGTGTTATCATGTAGGGAAAAGGAATTGCAGTCTCAGTGGTTGCAGAGGTTCATCGGTGCAAATTTCATCTGTTTTCCCTTCAGTTGGCTCGAGGGCCCAGCATAAGGAGGTTGGCTTCTGCCTGCTGCTGCTGAATGATTTCTAACTGGAGTCAAGTGTTGCATGTATTCACATGGAGACGCACACAACGGCACAAGATAACATATCAATTATCCCTGTCCCCCTCTGGAGTATCAGACTCAGATCTGAAAAATCTAAAAGGAGAAGTTACATGCTAAAGCGGTCTTAAAAGGCACCAAATCTACAACTGATGTTCAAACACAGAAAATGATGGTATTATTTTAGAAAGGTGGAGAATTAAAATTACAGTTGAGATAGATGCACATTTTTAGCCACATGAGCTTGAATTTTCATATATGAAAATTCAAGCTCATGTGGCTAAAAATGGTTTTGTTATAAGCACCAGCCCCTGTGATGAAGGCATCACCGCTGTATCTTATAATGATTTGGTGTCACATCAGCAACCAACAGAAACAAAACTGTACTATCCTGATGTGTTGGATTTCTTTTTCTATTACAATTAAATATACATTAATCACAGACTCCTATGAGATTCTGTCTGAATTTCTGATTTTTATCCTGACTGTATTAGAGGTAAAACTTGTCCTACTTTAGTCCTGGAACAATCACAAACTTAACGTGACTTTACAGAAGATGTTTTGTGCTTTCATCTGTGTTCAATGTTTTGCTGTTGTTCGATCAACACAGAAATATCTCAACAAATATTGGATGGATTGCCATGAAATGTTGAACAGAGATTTATTATATACTTTGGTGATCCCCTGACTTTTCTAGTGCCACCATAAGGTTCACATTTGTGGCTTTGAGTGAAATGTATATTGGGTGGATTGTTAAGAAATTTTGTACAAAAATTCATGCTTCTGTTAGGATACATTGTAACAAATTCGTGATACCTTGACCTTTGATTTAGCACAACAGTGTGGTTCAGACTTTATACTGTTGACACCCCACTTATAATGGAAGCCAGTATTTGGTTTTGGCCCTTGCCTACCTGGGAGGAGAGTCAGTTTTTGTTAGTGCTAAGCCTTGTCTGGACAAGCGGCTGTCCTCTCCAGATAAAAGACAGCTCGTTTGCTTGTTCAAACAGCTTAATGTCTTGATAGTTGAGTGTGTCCAACTTAGATAATGAATAACGGTGTTTGCATTTTGTCTTGTATAAATAGTCAGTGTAGATCTTTGTTAACACAATCATGATCTTTGCTGATATGCCTATTTATATGCATTGTGGCTTGGTCATTTTTGTAGTCTGGTTTTCTAATACAAATTTTTCTGGTAGACTTTGAATAGAATATACTATACCTGGATATGTGACACTCAGTAAATTAAATCCATACAGGCACATTAATGCAGTTGGATAATGACAACTATTTTCACATCTGCTCTAATCATTGTGGCTATGTCTTTATATCTGTCATCACTTCTTTTTTTTCAGTGGCAATAAATTATGCATTGGTGACAGATTCCTGGCAGAACACGCCTGGATTTTTGATGCTCTGCACTGTGAGAAGCAGCCTTAATGATGAAAACATCACTCTTGTTTTTCTTTCTGAATGTTTCCAATGTGTCCACATACCACAGCATCAGTGCACAGAAACTGACTGTGAAGCAGCTCCCCTTATCCTTACTTGTTACTGTACCATGGGTTTTTTTCTGGATGCTGTGAATGATACTTGACAGGGTGTTCTGGTTCTGTGTTTACAACAGTCAGCCTGAAGTATCAGACTTGATGCTGAGGACACCGTCTCTTGCATCTCTACTTTATTCTTGGTCGGTTTGCTCACTGCTTTCATCAAGACTAAAATATATCAACACTATTGGATGGATTACACTGACATGACAGACTCTTAGGGCCCTATTTTAACAATCTAAGCGCACAACGTGAAGCGCCTGGTGCAGGTGCATTTAGGGCGTGTACGAATCCACTTTTGCTAGTTGACGGCTGAAAAAAGGTTCTTTGCGCCAGGCGCATGGTTCAAAAGGTTTGTACTTAGTGTCTTAATTAATCATAGGTGTGTTTTGGGCGTAACATGCAAGTGTCATCTCCCATTCTCTTCAAAAGCCAGGCGCGTTTGTACCTTGGCACATTGCTATTATGATGGCGGATTTGCTAAGCAGGAAGGAGAGATTTTCAGGAGAAAAAACTGATCTGCTCGTGCATGAAGTGAAAGCGCATGAACAGATCATATCATAATACTATTTCACATTGTAATATTTTTATTTTTAATCCTCTGCATGTGTGTGTGCTGCTACGCGTCCATGTGTGTGTAACAAGCATAGTGTGCACGAGCCTAGGCACATTTTACTAATGTGGTATTAAACTAACAATGAAATGCTGCGTTATTGACTTAGGCCAGGTTTTTGTTGGTCAATGGCGTTATCACTTTCCGCTGCCTTAAGATAGCAATACGCCAAGAATGCACCTGACAACTGCGTCGGTCTTAAACTAGCAAAGACACTTGCGTCAGGCTTTGCGCTGCACCAGGTGCAAGATAGGGCTCTAGTCTTCTTGTGACATAATGACCACGAGTCTTTTTTTTCCCTACACCAGAAGGGTTGGATGTTGGTCTGCTTAATTGTTATTAAAGAAATGGTTAAGAAAAGATCCCACACACCTGTCAATACTACAGTAATTCTATTAATAATCAGAAGTTTAGATTTTTCTCATGTTTTTTGAGCTATTCATACATAGTGCAACAAGAAATCTTGTATGTATTTTAGTCATTTAGTTTCTCTTTAAAAGTATCTTTAACAATCACAGATGGTCTTGATAAAATGAAAACATTATCTGTGCAGTGAGAGAGCTGTTCTCCCACTAACAACCAAACAAGCAGCTGATTATGATCCGCATTGCCAATGTATGCTTTAGTTGTTTGATTCTTAGCTAATACCAAGACAATTTCTAAAAAAATAAGCATTTTAGAGCTTATTTGTTTAACCAAAACCAAAGCCTTTCCACATTAGTTACCCAACTGTAATCCGGACGTTAATCCTGCTTTCACTAAAACCATTTATTTGCCTAAACTTCACGGAAATTTTTATGCCTAAATTTCAAGGAAATTGGTATGTGCCAAACAAGTGACAGTGACAGTGGCACAGCCAGCTTACTTTTATCCCATTTGAAGTTGGAGTAATTTAATTATTATTTAATCCACAACACATAATCCCTCTCAGGATTTGTGTTTATTTACTGGTATTTTAGGACAGTTGTGGTAAACAAAACTGAGTTTTAAAACAAAAACAAGTGTAAAAATGGTTAAACAATCAACACTTACATTTTTATTACATATTATAATATGATGTTATGACATTTTATACTATACCATGACTTTTTATGACTTTTTTATGACATATTTATGACATACTATACTATGACATTTGACATACTATACTATGAATTTTAACATTTTATGACATACTATATGACTTTTCTATCACATACTATATATACTATGACTTTTAATGACATATTTATGGCATACTATACTATGACTTATTATGACATTTTTATGACACACTATACTATGACTTTTTATGACATACTATACTATGAGTTTTTATGAAATTGTTCTCCTCCTCATGTACTGCACCAGACTGGCCAGTTCTTGCGGTTGTTGTTGCCATCCTGTACCTGCCCCGCAGGTGTGATATTCGGATGTACCGATCCTATGCAGGTGTTGTTACACGTGGTCTGCCACTGCGAGGACGATCAGCTGTGCTTCCTGTCTCCCTGTAGCGCTGTCTTAGGCATCTCACAGTAGGCACATTGCAATGTATTGCCCTGGCCACATCTGCTGTCCTCATGCCTCCTTGCACCATGCCTAAGGCACGTTCACACAGATAAGCAGGGACGCTGGGCGTCTATCTTTTGGTGTTTTTCAGAGTCAGAAGAAAGGTCTCTTTACTTCCTAATTTTCTTATAACTGTGACCTTAATTGCCTACTGCTTGCAAGCTGTTATGGTCTTTTTGACAGTTCAACAGGTGCATGTTCATTAATTGTTTATGGTTCATTGAACAAGCATGGAAAACAGTATAAACCCTTTACAATAAAGATCTCTAAAGTTATTTTGATTAATACAGTGTCCTGAAAAAGGGGCGTTTCTTTTTTGCTGAGTTTGACTGTTTGACATTTTTTATAACATATTATACAATAAATTTTTGTGTATACTATACTGTTAGGGAAACATTATGATACATACTTTTTCTATGATTATTATTAAAACTGTTTGCATTATAACAAGGCAAAACACAGTTGCTGCTGTCACCATCTGGTATCTGGGAGCCACTGTTTTGTCCTTGTCTATGCACGGTGTGTTCCTGAGGGCATACATGCCCTCCCAGACCAGATCAAGGAGACGTCATCGACTCTGACAAGATAACAATTGACGACTGTTACGGCCTCCATTTTAAAAGGGACAAACCAAGGCTCAAAAGGGATTGGAGGATGCAATATATAAAGAGGATGCCAGACACAAAGTTAAGAATTAACCAACAAGCTTTATTATATAAAGAATATTCCCAAAGTAACAAACAAGGAAGAACAAAAAGGGACTGGAGACCCTGGCCAAAAAGAACAAAAAATGGGAAGATGCTGGACCAACCTCGCAGTGGGCCGTCGCTCCCCGCGTCTCCCCGCGTCTCCCCGCGTCTCCCCGCGTCTCCCCCTAAACTACCTAAAAAAAAAAAAAGGGAAAACTAATCCTAATACAACCAAAAAAGACGAATAACTGAACTACCGGTAACCACCAGCCCACACTAACACAATAAACTAAAATAACAAAACTCCAGCACCTAAATGTGCATGGAGGTAGGGGAAAACACAAACCTGCTTGTTGTGAAAAAAAGAAAAAAAACAAAGTGAGAAAACTCCTCACTGATGTGGTGCAGGTGTGCTCCTAGTGTGCTCTCCATGTGTTCTCCACTCTCTGCCTTCTTATCACCTCCCCCACTCTACCTGAGCACTGATTACACTCAGGTGTGCAACAGGCAGAGGGAGGAGGGCAGAATGAGAGAAAGAGAAAAAAACAAGACACACAAGAGGCACATGTAACACGACATCAACTCTGTATCATGATTTATTGCATTTCACTTGGTATTATAAAAACCAGCTGTAGAGAGCTTTTCATTAGGTCACTGTCTATACTATTCTGTAGTGCGGAAACTGCCTCCTTGTTGGGTTATCAAGTAAAATGAACTTTAATATATCTTCAGTGGTCCTGTCTATTATTTGATAATGTAAATTATTCTAACATATACTATGACATTTTCTGACATACTATTCTATGACATTTTTATGACTTTTTCGACATACTATACTGTGACTTTTTTATGACTTTTTTGATATACAATACTAGGATTTTTTTCAACATACTATACTATGACGTTTTTGAAATACTATTCTATGACTTTTTTGACATACTATACTATGACATTTTTCGACATACTATGACATTTTTAAGACTTTTTTCGACATGCTATATTATGTCTTGTGACTTTTTTTCGACATACTATATTATGACTTGTTTACGACTTTTTTGACATACTAGACGTTTTATGACTTTTTTTTTTCGATATACTATACTATGACTTTCATGACATACTATATATGACTTTTTTATGACCTACTATACTATGACTTTTTTGACTTTTTCAACATACTATACTATGACTTTTTATGACTTTTTTGACATACTATACTATAACTTTTTTATGACCTACTATACTATGACTTTTTATAACATTTTTATGAAATACTATACTATGACTTTTTATGACATACTATACTATGACTTTTATGACATTATAATAAGTCTTTTTTTCTATGAAATTTTTACAACTTTTTTTTAACTTTTTTCGACATACTATACTATGACTTTTTTCGACATACTATACTATGACTTTTTTCGACGACTTTTCACGATTTTTTTCAACATTCTATACTAATACCTTTTTCGACATACTAAATTATGACATTTTTACGACTTTTTTCGACATACTATACTATGACTTTTCATGATTCTTTTCAACATTCTATACAATGACTTTTTTCGACGTTTTATAATGACATTTTCTGATTTATTTTTTCAACATTCTTTTTTTATGACTTTTTTCAACATACTATATTGTGACTATTTTCGAATACTGCACTATGACTTTTTACGACTTTTTTCAACATACTATACTATGACGTTTTATGACTTTTCCAGACACTATACTATGACTTTTTTATGACATACTATACTGACTTTTTTCAACATACCATGCTATGACTTTTTCATGACTTTTTCGACATACTATATTATGACTTTTTTCGACATAATATACTATGACTTTTTTTGACGTACTATACTATGACTTTTTTCTCTCGATATTCTCTATTGTGTATTTTTTCGACATACTATACTATGACTTTTCATGACTAATACCTTTTTCGACATACTAAATTACGACATTTTACGACTTTTTTCGACATACTATACTATGACTTCTTACGATATACTATACTCTGACTTTTCATGACTTTTTCAACATACTATATTATGACTTTTTTCGAAATACTGTACTATGACTTTTTCTCATAGTAAATCTCATAGTATAGTATGTCATTAAAACGTAATAAAAAATCATAAAAAAATCATAGTATAGTATGCCACAAAAATGTCATGTATAGTATGTCATAAAACCTTATCCGTAAGTAGTTAAAATTAGCTCCACCTTGACCAACAACAACATTAGCTTACATATTAATACATTGATAACAATGATCCAATAGTACAATAGTATAACAAAGAAAGTAGCTATTCTGCATTAGTTCTAAGTACTTTTACTTTTGATACTTTAACTACATTTTGTTCCCCATACTTTCTTACTTTAACTGAAGTGAAATTCTGAATGCAGGACCTTTACTTGCGATTTTACTTGATTTCAATACTTCGTCTACCACTGCAAAGGTCAAACTAGCCCCGATGATGAAAATATCACAGGTGTGTCTCTGCTTAAACACAGCTGGTTTACCTCCAGTCATGCTTTTACATAGATTTTGTTCATTAGAGGCATAAAGCAGCAAATGCACAGCAGTACTGCAGTATGAATGGCAATCAGATATGTATCTGTACATGTCTAAGTATTACATTAATGCAGTATAAATTAAATGTTTTTTTCATACTGAATTTCTAACATTTCTTGGATTTTCTGTTAATTACTAACATAGGCAGATATATGCTAACTCCACATCGGTTCCACAAGAGTAAGAAAAAAACCCAGATTTGCAAGTAATATTTGACCCAGGTGTGCTTTCCAGTGGGTTTGGGGCTGGCTGTTAGCAACCTTGTTAGTCAGAGAGTAAGATTTACCCAAATGAGCCTGCTGAGGCAATTTAAGCCTCACTGGCACTCACATGCTGGTGAGGGTGCACTGTGGATTCACACTCTGCCACACAGAAGAAGACAACCAGGCTTTCTCTTTTTTCACTTTAGCGAAAGTGACAGTGAATGAGATGCATCATGGCAATAAATAACTGCAGTACAATTACAACATCTGCATGAAGTTGACTTGATTTGTGGCTTTCAGAACTCACTTTCTAGTTTGTTTTTGCCAATATTAACTATAAACTCTTTCTGCGCCAGTAAGTATTCACTTCCTAGCACCATAATTATCCCTTTTTGTTATACTGAAGGGGGAAGTGATATTTTAAGGCTGATTTAGTTCCAATTACAGCCTATTGGATGGTACATGAATATAATTAAAATGATTTAATTACTGTTTTCCCCTGTTAGAGTGTGGCAAAACTGTCATTCTATGACAAAATAAAACCTGATAGTAACAGATGCAGCCTTCGTGTTGAGCTGAAGCCCTTTTCCATCCCAACATGGACAGTTTCCCAGAATACTCCACCTGATCAGAATGGAATTCCATCTCGTTGTCTTGTTCCCTATCGTGATTATCAACACACTTATATGTTTGAGTCAGAAGTGATCTGTATGTGATGAGGTTTTATACCATGGCGATGGAAAATACTAGTCTGATTGACTGGCAAATGTCCCTTCAATTGTACTGTATAACTTAATGCCTCAGTCAAACGTCTCTCCACCTTTGTTAAAAAACCTTTGACACACCTATTTCTTGGTCGTTTGATGACCATGTAAGATTTCTTTAGAAATGTTAGATGCTTGTGTAATCAGGCACATGAATAACCCCATTTAAACTTGCGTTTCAGGTGAATTATGTTTTTATCGTATTTTTAAAAAGCAAAGTGTGACGGATTAAAATATATTTGTTCAATGATTTAGTTTAGCACACTAGTTTATGACGGGTTTTTTTTCAGGCACCATGTACAAAAAAAACATGATTCTCACAGACATCTCTGATTTACTGGTAGCTACTTGCTAATTTTCATCGACAGGACAGGTAGACACAAACACTACTACTACTAGTGCAATTGTACTGCTTCCATATATGTGGCTTTGTGTAGACAAAAAATTATTTAACCTCATCTGGACTTTATCTAAATATGAGACACTTGTAAAGATGTGTAAATAGGGCCAATGTGAGTATTTCCCCTCAAAGTTTGAGTTTTGAATGAACTGTTGTCAGTACAAGAATGCAAGGAAAAGCAGCAACTAACTTGATTTGTTTTAGGGAGGTACATTAATTCATGGTTAGAATTAAATTGTAGTGAAGATATATATGATGATGACTTGAAGTTTGATGAACACTGAGGTCGTCCCGTCTCTACTCCGTTCTGATTCATAGGAAATTGAAGAAGGTGTAGATAGGACGGTAATTGTCTGTGTGAACAGATTTCCCTACCTCGCTGATGTCTGGCTCCAGGAAGTCTTTTATTCTGCCTTTCAACCCTTTCTGTCACTCTGACACTGACGGATATTGTATTGACTGCGTCCCTCAGTCGAGCAAGTAATGGTCATGGATTGTCGGAGCATGTTGAGCACAGAAAGACAATAGATTATATTATACAGGAGTGAAGGCCAGCTCATCAGTGGACTGGGACCATAGATGACAATGTCTGCCAGGTGGGCAGGGACGGGGGATGGATGTCACATCGCAGACTTGTCGCAAATGTCCAGTAATTCTCCAGATGCTGAAATTGTCACTTTGTCTCACCTTGTCAGCTATAACACTTCCAAGGTGGATTGACAAGTGGTAGGTGTGTGTTTTTGGAGGTCTTGTTTGAAGAATGTGATTAAATACCATGAACTATGGTCGTCTGCGAGGTGGGCAGAGACGGGGGATGGATGGTTCGCAAAAAAAATAAATTGTTTGATTAAATACTACACAGTTTGCCTGTTTTTTACATATAGGTCAGATTTTGTTCATTGTTTCTTTTCAGTAATGTCTTGTAGACAGGCTTTCTGAGCACAGTAGGTTAGCTACTGTTTTTTTAAACTTTTGATACCAGTATGAATGGTAGGTCGTCTACTTGTGATATTTTTTATGTTTAAGTTATCGAATATCCTGCTAATAATTTTCTTGATTGGTCTTATATAATGTCAGAAAATAGTCACAATCTTCTAAAGCTCAAGTCGACGTCTTTGTTTTGTCCAACCAGCAGTCTAAAGCCCAAAGATATTCAGTTTTTTTTTAAATAAAAAATTGTTGCTGATTATTTTCCTGTCAAGTTGTTTCAGCACGAGTCAATTAATTGTTTGTTTTCAAGCAAAATTGCCAAATATTCTGTTTCTAGCTTCTCAAATGTGAGGATTTGTTGCATTTCTTTCTCTGAGAAATTGTAAAAAGCATTTAATTTTTAGACTTTCTTTTGTGACATTTAAATACAAAACTATAATTCAAAAAGGTAATTCACAGACTAATTGATACTGAAAACAATCTTTAGTTGCAATCAATACATTTTAAAGACACAGGAAACGACTGATTTTTACAATATATTTAATTCAATTTTTTCTTACAAAACAATTCCCTCATAAACCAGAACACACAAAATGCATAAAGAAAACTGTACAGTCAGTTTTGTCATGTTAGAACGTGTTCTAAACATGAACAATGTTATCTACAACAGTGTTTCCTATCAATGTCTATCACACCAAGCAGTTCAGCTCTGCAGCCCCCTTACTTGAGGAGAGGTACGGATGTGACACTGACGGTAGATCCAAACAAACAACATGAGCTAGCCAATAATGTAGTTCTATCAGCAAGCGCAGGTGCAGTCTCTTTATTCGTGCTCTCCTTGGCTCTAGTAGCGATGTCACACTGCTGAATCAACCTTAAGAGATAAGCTGACGGACGTGACGATGAGAGGGCGGAAAAGTGACTTTTTTCACAAGCAACTGTAAACCGCGTGTGACTGTGAGAGATCAATGATGATCTGGTCAAAAGTCTATTTTCATTACATGCATGTCTCAGAGCTGTCCGACACTGTAGATGACTCAGTTCGAGCCACTGGGGAGTGACTTTGGATTGGATAGTGACTTTAGGAAGCATCAGAGCCTATTTAAGATCATTCTTTTCATTGATACAGTGAGAAAACTGGGCTACCAATTTGACAAATTTCCATTCAGTAATCATACATCTGATAGTACATTTCTCTCCTCAGTGCAACAGTGGTCTATCATTAAGCCATTGCTTTCAAAAAGTTCAAACGGGCTTTCTTGCCAGAACATATTTTCATGGCAGATTAGCAGCAAATACCTAAATCACAAACAAGAACAACAAATTTGCTTAACTCCTGTATTTACTTTATTCTTTTCTCACACAGCTTGGTTTCTACCCTACACATTGTATTGAGAGAGTTACAAGCACAACTATGTATTAGGAGATGATGATTAATATTTATTTTGGGCTTCTGTTTGTTTCTGGGAAAAACAGATATACTTCATTCACAAGACTCCAGCTGGATCTACAGTTATTTCTGATCTGTGGATGGCCTTCAGAGATAAGTATGAGTTTAATCTCACATCTTTCGAACATGTTTGACCCGGCAAAAAAGGTCAACAACTGCAAAATCCTAAAGGCTGTGAGTATTTGTACAAGAGAGCTTCCCAAGATCATCCTGGTTCCATTAAGGGACTTCTAGTCATAGTTCCATTATCTTTATTGTGACTATTATTGCCACTGTTCATCACACCCCCAACCGGCACCGTCAGACACCGCCTACCAAAAGCCTGGGTCTGTCCGAAGTTTCTCCCTAAAAGGAAGTTTTTCTCACCACCCGAGGTTTCTCCCTAAAAGGGAGTTCTTCTTCGCCACTGTTGCACTAAATGCTTGCTCTTGGTTGAATTACTGGAATTGTTGGGTCTTTGTAAATTATAGAGTGTGGTCTAGACCTACTCTATCTGTAAAGTGTCCTGAGATAACTCTTGTTATGATTTGTTACTATAAATAAAACTGAATTGAATTGAGCATTAGTGCTACTGTTTCTGTAGTCCACTGTTTTAGTTGATTTAATTTAACAGTAAATTGACATTGCTTTTGTTTTGGTATAATTCTTTGCTTCTAGCTAATTTGTGCTGGCTACAAAAACCCCATTTTAGCCCAATATCTACGAGCCATCAAGTGTGACATCCGAGCTAAGTATTCACTGCTGTCAAGAAGCAGAGATGTTAAAAAGACTATGATTCCAGTAATTTCCGTCAATCATTATGATGATTTATGTAAATGGAAAAAGCAAATTACACAGAAGACAAGTCAACCACAGATAGACCATATCTGTTATTTTGAAAGACAAAGAGTTGCTGGTGTTTATTAGGTTAATGCCTTAAGACTAGACTAGATTATTACTGGGTTTTTCAAAGGTAGGTATACAATTTAGAATAATAATGAGAAAGAAACCTCTTTTTAATAATTTAACAATCAATATGTATTCCTGAAAAAAATTATGTTTAAAATAGCACATATTGCTTAATATCTGTATAAAGTATCCCTAGTTTTGAAACAGGCTGCTAGGTTTAAAGATACAGCATATTTGTTTCCTGTGCATATGTGGTTGCTATGCAGACACAAATGACAAATCCGGAAAAAAAAAAAAAAAGTTTTGTTGCTGACTAGACAGAAACCAATACAAATATATTGTGTTACAGTCCTTTAAGTGGAGCTTAATAACTACCACATGGTAAGTATAGTCTACCTGTCTTGGAGTTTGATCTTGATGCACGGCTCTCTGGGAGGAAGTATAAATGCTCACAGCCAGTCAGATAGCGGAGTTGATGACACTTTGGCATGGCCTCAGCATATGGGGTCAGCGTCAACCGGAGTTATAACCCTGAGGGAATCTTCTAAGTGGCATTTTCAGGCTCTGCAGCACAGAGGTGTGCTGCAGGTACAGAATGAATGTGAGAGACAGTGGGGAATAGATTATACCATTGCAAGAGATCACAAGATGTACTGTTCATTTCTGTTTAGGCTTCCTCTGTGAGCAAAACATCCATTGCCGACTAATGGACCAATCAGGCTCTTTGGATAGACAATGTAAAATAGAGGGTATTACACATATGCATAAAGCCAACCTCTGCCGGCATGAGGAGAATGAAAGCTTTCAGAGGGAGGATACAGTACAATACCATTACAAAGGCGAATAAACGGATGGGTTGGTTGGTAGCTTTTAAAAGGACTCGGATCACACAACACTAAGGACAGACGGACAGTTTGTGGTGATTATATGCAGCACTGGTGAAAACGACAAACATTGTTGAGATGAACAAAAACGGAAAGCTTTTTATTCTAAAAAAAGTGAGCATTGTGCATAGTTCATAGTTCGTTAATAACCCCTCTTCAGGTACCTATTTGCTGTGATAACATGGAAGGAAGTGCAATAATGTACAATTCTGTATAGTTAAGTGCACATAGATCACTGTTGCACTGAACGGCATTGACACTTTCTCCCAACAGAAATATCACAACAGGGTTTCTTTATGTTTTCTCAATTACTCTATTTTTAAGTGTACTTTTGTTACAATAAACCCAGGCATGTATCCCTCTCGCTCAGTCCCAGGGTTGAGTCCACAACTTATGTTCACATAAATCTTTATATTAGGTAATTTAGCCTGATCTTTCCTTTCTTTCCTTTTTTTTCCATTTCTGTCTGGCCCTAATCCTACGTCTCTGGCTTTCTTTTTTTCTTTTTTACTCATACCTCGCCGACCCAGACAACTGTGTTACCTCTCTTGATGTCTGACACCTCGCAGTGCGGCGTTCTTTGTTTGCCGTTCAGGACAAAGAGGGACTCGGCTGACGGTGTCAACAGGTACTGTCCGAACAAACCGCTGGAGACCACTACTCTGTTGGGGCCTCCCCAGGGCCAGGCTTGGGGGTCCAGGGGCTCCTTGAGGCTCTGGAGAACCTCAGTGCCGCCCGAGGACAGGTCGGCAAATAGCAGGTCCGTGCCTGAGCCTGAGGTGGCGACTACCACATGCTGGTTGGACTCTGTAAAGGAAGGCTGGAAAGCCAGATCAGAGACAGCTACAGGCTCGTCCAGTTCCTGGTTCAGACCCAGCTCTCCCTGGAATGACACTGTCTGTACTATCAGCTTTGAGCTCTGCTGGTCAGGTGTCACAATGTAGCGGCCATCCGGCGACACAAACGGCTGCCCTGTGATGTTTAGATTTGGACCAATCACTGCGTCCGTCACGCTGTCGATGAGGAGCTGGGGCGGGGCTTGCAGGTGACTCTTGCTCTGGCACTGGACGAAGTAGAAGCCGCTCAGATGTGTGTAGGCCATGCTGACCGGTATGCAGCTGTAGTTCTTCAGGCTGATGGTCTTGACGCGGTGGAAGGTCTCCAGGTCAATCTTGTGTACCGCAGGTTCGTTTTTGAGGAAGACAAAGGCAAACCTAAATCGACAAAGTTCAAAGGAAAGGTTAATAGCCTTTCTAGTTTTGGGGGGGCAGTGATTAACACACATCGAGATTCTCATTAGGGATTCTCATTTGCTCTTTACTCCTTCACTGTAGAAGCTTATGAGGTCAGAGGTGGCTGAATGTGTGCAGGTGTGTGTGCTCTTTTACCTAACGTGGGTGATGATGAGGTTGGTTGGAGGAATGAAGAAATCGTTGACCCTCTGGAAAGTTGTGTGGATGGCATGATGTACTTCTCCCACACTGGCTTGAGGAATTACCTGGTAACAATGCATAGAACAGAATGAATAATAAATACCTATGAAAAAGATTATAACCATGATATAGACAGCAACGTTTTCCTTTTTACAGTCTGTTGGCAGCAGAGACCGTCAAAACAATTAACTATATACAGGGAAAATTTCTAGCAAATAACAATTTGTGTCTCCATTGACCACTTTTTAGAAAACAATTGCAGATTATTATGAAAATAGTTACTACAATTTTGGCCATTTTAGAATATATGCAGCATGAACTATAAATCTCAGAGTTAAAGTTAAATTTGTGCTGCCCCAACACTGTAATATTGCCTGAGCTCTCTTCTGCTGCATAGAGAATAAAGCCATTCTGCCAGACTAATACTGAATTAAGTCAGATATTTTTGAGACTTGAGAATTGTATTGGTGAATATGCCAATAGTAAGTAAGAAATTGCAGTGCATAAATGTCAAAGAAATGTTAATTGAATGTTAATTTAGAAAAAAAAGTATCTCAACTATATAGTTTGTCCATCACAGAGTACTGACAAATTTATGTTTCAGCTGTTACAATTAATTATAGGGATCCTTATGAAAAACATTTAGTTTTTAAATTCTCAACTATCAATTTCGGTATCAGCGTCAAAACTCAGTAAAGTGTCCTGCTCAAAGAAAAATCTGACTGTTGTGTTAACCCTGTGACTTTTTAGCTTCATCAGAATAAAGGCTCGTATCTCAGGTCTTAACAGCCGGAGCTTGTGCAAGTGACATGCCCATATATCCTGGAACAGATAAACATCTACAGTATATGACTTGAGCTGATGAAACGTGGTGGCCCCGCCTCAGTTATCTGATAAAGCATCTTATTCAAAGATGGTTGTCTTAGAAGCACACAGCACAATAAAAGCCCCATCTCTCATGTCAAACACATGGCACTGAATCAGCAGGTTTGTAAAGTGCAAGGGGGGAGTGCATACACTTTTGATGGACTCCCGATGCACCGCCTCGTCCATGACACATGCTTCATCATGCATGCCTGCATGATCAGGTCACAGTCAAGGACAAGTGGTGTTGTTTATGGGACAGACACATGTGAGGGAAGCATTTATTTATTTATATTATTCACCTGATGAAGGTCTGAGACCGAAACGTTGTATTTTTCTAAATAAATTATTGCTTGCGTAATGGTCAGTGTGCGGGAGTTTTTGATCTGCTACTTTTGATCATATCATACGCACCTGCCCGACAAAAGAGGTGTGCAAAAAAGCTTTCTTACGTGGGAAGCATTTATTGAAAGCAACCCGTCAACTTCTGCTCCTTCTTCCAGAGTAAAACTAGCTCTTTTCCTTCTGATTTTACAGACTTTATACTCTCCGAGGAACTTGGCTTATTGAAGCAGCTCTAGGTTTAGACACCTAGGCAAATGTTGCTGGGGAGCATATAGAATATTATTTTAAAAAGGAAAGAACTAAGCATAAAATCTATTTTGATGTCTACGCCTACACCACTAAAGCTGAACTTCTACCTGATGCCCAGTGGGGGGCCAGACTCCACACTCCTTCCTTAGAACTATCAAATGCAAGGAAATAAAAATAGCAGTTTAAGTTGCAGAGTTGTTGTGTTGCTACACCACTGCAATAATCCTCAAAAGCTCCCTCTCTTTCTCCATCTTCCTGACTATCTCATCCATTTTTAACAAAATAGATCTGCCGGTTTTTCACTGCTCCTCAGACATGAAAAGAATCCTTATTAAAAAGCAAGTCATTACAACAGAATACAATGGCGGCAGTTATTGAGGTTCAATGTAGTATCGTTCATGTATTATTAGGCAGCTGCTGTGGTCTCCAGGGCTGCAGGTGCTCTCAACTTAATGCCACTGGCTTCTCTTTGTCATTGCTCATTCTTGGATTTCATATCCACACACTCAGCAACTGCCCCTGCCTCGCTGGCTGCCCTAATACCTGAGGGGGATTTGGATCTGACTGAGTAGCTTTTGCTTTTCAACAACATTCAATCTACAGAAGCCTTGAGTAGCTTTTTCTTTAATTTTTTTTTACTTTCCCATCTCACTACAGATCACCCATATACAATGAGACTCCTCAAATTTGTGTAATTTAGGAAATTCAATACATCTTACAAGGCACTTTAGTATTATTCTGTTTTCGTACACTGTCAGAATTACTCATCTTGTTGCTCCTGGTGGCGCAATAAAGCACATTTTGGATTCCCTGGAAGACTCAAAGGCTTGTTGATCAATGTTAAGATCAATGCAGAATTTAAAAAACCTAAACTAATACTTTGTGTTTTACTCCTCCATGTTTATGTCACAATATTAATAACTGCATGAATAAGAAACACAGGAGGAGACAGATGTTTGCTGACATGCAGATCACCTATTCATGTATTCTACTCTAACACTAAATACTTTATTAGGTGCCATCCAATGTCTTGTTTTAAGTCATGTTTTTAAATGTTATTTTTTATATTCTTGCTTTATTGGACAGCTTACAGTACAAATACAACAAAGGACCAGGGAGATTACAGTTTAATGGTGTGTGTCTTGCCAGATGCCCCTGATTTATATAATACATTTGCTATTATTAGACTGTTTATTACGACGGAGCATTAGGGCCACATCAAAAAAATTAAAATAAGGAAGATATTTTTTTTATTTATTTTGCATTTCGAGAATAAAGTCGAAATGTCGAGAATAAAGTCAACATGACGAGAATAAATTCAACTCCTTTATCACTTAATCACATTAGAGCGACTGTCCGCCATGCCAGCTGCCATGTAGGCATCATCATAGATATGGGTTACATCCTTGGAGTGCCGCGCTCGCCTGAGCGCCACTCCTTCAGGATCAAACAAGTTGATCAATTGTTTTATTGTGTATTGTGATACAACATATCCTCTCTGTATTGCACGTGTAACCATTGATACCCTTATTGCATCTGTCCATTACAAGCTATTTCAGTTTGCAGGAATACGGCCACCTCTTCCAAGTTTGTGTGGTTTCTCCTTCTGAACAGAAGCAATTTTCGGCACAATCTCTTCAAAGTCCTAATACTTATCACCATACTGCGGTTATGCGCTGAAAGAGAAAGAGTTCATGCATTTTGTAGAATACTATAGGTAAAGTTAGTAGTTTGATTTATTCTCAAAAGTCCGAGTTGATTCTTAAAAGTTTTTTCTTGACATTTCGACTTTATTCTCGAAAAAGTATTTCAACTTTATTCTCGTCATGTTGACTTTATTCTCGACATTTCGACTTTATTCTGAAAATGCTAAATAAATAAAACATCTTCCTCCTTAATTTTTTTCCCTTGATGTGGCCCTAATGCTCCGTCGTAGTATATTAAGGTAAAGTTATAGCAGAAAGAAAATTCATTGGAGAAGTTCATTTGTTTTAAGTTTTTGTAGAAAAACATGTTTATATTTCTCAAAGTAAAACATAACTGTTTTGTATCAGTCCCGACATTCAGCCATCGCCACTCACTTCAATTTAGAACTATTGTATAAAATAATGTGTAAATAATATGACATTTTTCAAAACAAAGTAACAATGTCTTTCACACAAAAGAGAGATAAGACTCACACGTGACGGGTCAATGAAATGGAAAAACAAAAACAAAAAAAAACGAGGAAACGGGGATAAACCAAATTTAAAAAAAAGGTTTTAAAATACTGTTTTACGAAAAGATTGTGACTGTGAAAGAAGATGATTTTTACAACAATTTGACAACATAAATGTATTATTATAATCAGCCTTAACCCTTGTTGTCTTCTCATCAACCTTGAAAAAAAAAAAACACTTTTTTTCTGACGTTTTTGAGTTTGTTTTTGCTTTTTCCAACGTTTTAAATTGTTACATTTTTCTTCTACACATTTTCAGCGCTTATTTCTACGTCTCATATTTTCTGATATAAAACAAACATTGAAAACGGGTCAATTTGACCCGAAGTCAACACAAGGGTTAAACATATTTGACAAATCTAACAGAGAGATAAATGGGGAGAAAACAGAAATACTGTGTCCTTGTGTGCACAGAGAAAAAGTGCCCCTGAGTTAAATGTCTTGTTGGCACGTAGATGCAGACTGGACTGACAGTCTGAAAGGACACGTTTCTCTCTACCCGGCAGAGATTCCTCCATTTGTCTTCTCTAATGAATTGACAATCACACTCCCTCTGATGTTTACACAAAGATATTGAGCTAAAATTCTAAAACTTAGCTGCTTAAAAATACCACAAACACCAAGCTGATCATACACACACACACTCACAAACGCACACTTACACATCATGAGCACACAAATTGAAATGCACACACACACACACACACACACACACACACACACACACACACGCGCGCGCGCAATCTGCTGAAGCGAAGCTGTGCTGCTGGTAGTGATAGGCTGCTGCTGAACAGGTCAATTACTTTCAGTCCAAATGATAATGACATGATCAGACCATTTATTTGTGGTGTGATCCACATGGCCTCCAATCCATTATGCAGTTTCCCTGCAATTGCATTTTTGAGTGATTCATCCCCTGCTCACTAATTATTCATTACTCCTGAAGAACTGCAGGAAGGGGGGAAATGAATAAAATGAAAAAACACAAAAATGTGTTTTCTGCAGTTCAGGCAGCAGCCAAAATGGAGAAATGGTATGCAAAGCTGCTCTCTGCTACTCTGATTGTTTCAAATTATATGAGGAGTGAATAGTTTTGCTTGTGATGAAAAACATTTTTCTTATGGAATTTTCTGCTTCATTTAAGACAATAACCTCTGAGAGAAGTTTAAAAAACAACTCCAACATAAACACCATGTGTGTGCACCTTAACTGAGACAGCTACACAGAAATAAATCCCCTGCTAGTACATTTACACTCCATAAAGAAAAGGTACAAAACTGAATGCACACACACATGCGGTCTACTTGGCCATGCAGATTGTAAATCAGTAAAAAACTGTTAAAACCAACACACAGGTGGTTATCTTTTCACTATTTTGTGTTCTCACACCATAGTGGCACCCTGAGATCCAAATCAATCTATCATTAGTCTCTTTTAAAAACTTTGAAAATAATAGTACAAACTTAAAGCTATAGTGCGTAGTTTGTCGCCCCCATGAGGAATTCTAAGTAATGACAAAAAAACTGTTGGCGCCTCCACACGATACAAGCCTTTCGTGACTGTGCACCCCCTAAAGCTTTAAGCGTTACATAGGACCATTTGACAAACAACTTCAGTACCATACGCAACCAAAGATTAACGATAAAAAATTCACATGAAACCACTAGTGTTCAAAACCAACAATGCAAACAGCACCAGAAAAAGAATCATTTATGCATAAAAGTGATTTTCTGAACACAAAATGAGTCATTTCACTCCAAAGATCCTCTGAATAATCATACATTTGAGAGTGCAATCCCCATAATGAATAGACACAGCACATCCCACAGTAAAGACTGAACACAACACCTCACATGATTATACAGGGATTCGTCGCTCCAATGGGACAAAGCAGAACAATAAACATGTTTGTGTCTATTACAGAGATTACAATGGGATCCCTTGGTGGCTTTACTCATGGCACTGTCCACACACACACACACACACACACACACACACACACACACACACACACACACACACACACACACACACACACACACACACACACACACACACACACACACACACACACACACACACACACACACACACACACACACACCAAAAACAGCATCATACTCTCCCCTCAGGCACCAGCTCTGTTCCCTTTCCCCTCCCCTCCACCTCCTCGACCCTCTCTGCATCCTCCTCTCTCTTCCCTTGCCTCACCCAATCCCCCGAGGTGGATTAAATACAACCACACCTGTGATCATCTCTCATTTGTGAAGCCTCCAACACCAGTGGTCCAAAGGGACACCAGGTACAAGCCGACAGCATCGCAGCTGTGAATTGCTGTTTTGCTGGCTTGGGAAATGCTCTAAAACATACATAGATTAGCTGTTGTCACGCAAATACTTATCACATAAACAGGGAACGCTGGTACACAACAGAGCTCAATTAATTATGAGGCTCCGTTTTCCTCGCTTGGTGAACTTTCGACAGTTTATATAGATTATATTCTTCCAGGAATATAATCGCTCATCAGAGTTCACAAATACACACAGCAAAAGTAGGTGTGAGGTGATGTAGTAACAAAACATTAATAAATAAGGGCTTTTTTGTACTTTAAAAGCTGCACTTGGCTGGATTTTATGTAAATAATCACCAGCCTGATTTTAAATTGAGGCTGCAATAGCGATTAACTTCCTGTACTTTAATAAACTGTTTCATTATGGTTCACGGTTTCAAACATTTTGTGTACGGGAAGGGACAAAACAAAACTCAAGACCTAGGATACAAAAGTATATCCTAAAGAGTAGGGGTGGGAGAAAAAAATCGATACAGCATAGTATTGCAATGTTTTCCGTGGCAATACTGTTTCGATAAACAGATGCCAAGTATCAATCTTTTACTATATATGTGTTGGTCAGTTTGTCTGCTTGAAAATCCCAAATGAAAATTTGAAGCAATAAAATTGAAGTGAGATGAACAAACAAAAATGTATCTTTTTAGATAAAACAGATGTTGACAACGTTTCCTTTTGGGGACATCATTTGAAATTAGGGAAAATTTGAAGTTGGAAAAAATATATATCGCAGAATATTGCAATATGTTTAAAATCGCAATAATATCGTATCGTGAGGCCTCTGGTGATTCCCGTCCCTCCTAAACAGTAACAAGTAAGCACTCAACACAAACTACAGCAAAACTAAACTGCTATTAGCTGAGAGAGCTCATTAGCATTACACACACAACACGTTCTTACCTGTAGGGTTGGGTGTGTTCTGTCCATATCCCCCCATGTTAGGACCCACACCTGGTCATGCGACTTGTCATAGAGCATCTTAACTGGAAGTGGATCTGTTGTTACTGCCTAGAAGAGATGGACAGAGCAAGGATTTAAATGAATTGTTCTTTGATAAATTGAATATAATTGAAGTTCTGTCTATTGGTGCTAAAAAGTCTAAAAATCTGATATTTATGTAAGTCACAGAAACATGTAAATTACTCACACACATTACAATGAACGGTCATTAAAATATCAAAGGCTTAGTGGAATCGGGCAAAATGTCCGAACGTCTGTAAAATGTCCTGCTCAGTACATATATCGGACAAAATTCCTTAATAACAAAACTTCAGCAATCCTAGTTAACAATAAGAAAAAAAAAACTGCTAATTTATCATTCCTCTTTTTAAACTCTTTGTGCTGGCCTCAAAAATCAGTTGGGGTGTAGTCCCTAACACCTTAATACCATTGCTAACCTAAGGCATGGCAACTGGGAGACCAGGGTTTGAGTCATCGTCGGACTACCCCACCAGTAAGAGTCCTTTAGCAAGACCCCTAATGCTTTGTTTGCCTACCACAAATATAACAAAAGGTAAACATCAGATGGTTTGAAAACAGATGATTTAGGGCCAAGAAACTAATACATGGGAGCAAAAAACTAGACCTTGCTGAATGCAAAAAACTAATGTAAGGACTACAGATATGTAAAAAAAAATCACAGGCCGTTTCCCAAAATCTATTTGCAAATGCTGCTTATACAGATTTTAAAACGGTGCCATTTCACAACTCGAAAATGTATCTGCAATTTACAGTCCTTGTGCATGCTCACAAATGGTTTGCAAGTATAGTGCTTGTTTTAATTAGTTAAATGTGTTGAAAGTTGTTGCAAATTTGGTGAAACAGGCCCCAGCACACTACTTAAAAATCCTTTACCCAACAATGAAACATACTCAGTACTTTCAAGATGTGATAACTGCTCACCCTTAAGTAGGAGTAAATGCCAGAGAGTGAAGGAAAAAGTTGACAGCATGTGCACTTTTAGACTTACTGGTGGAGAGCTTTTTTAGTGAGGATATCTGACACACATCAGGTGAAATAACAGAAAGAATACAGAATAACTTGCAGAAATAGTTAGAATAGAAATTAAAAGAATAGAACAGGCAGAAAGGAACAAAGGACAGATGTGGGAGTGGGGTGTATTCAACCTCAGGTCTGCTGCAATGTCAACAACACGGAATAACACAATCCATTACCCTGCTTCTGGCTGGGTGGACAGGGAGCTGCTGACACCCTCACCAGTGGAGCGAGACCACAAGCTCTGTGTTCAGTAATGGGAGGTCCAGCCCTCTGCTTTGCACTGGTCAGCTAAGTGTCAACTCAGCATATGTGTATGTACAGTAAGTGGAGATGGTGGACTGCATGTCTGAATTTGCCTTTGCGTGCATTTAGCTTCCTACATGATGGGAGCAGAGGTAAAGCTGAGGTCAGGCTGCTATGCAGCAGACTGGGAGGCAATGGACCAGATTTTGTGATTAGTTACAAAGAGATTTGTGTCCACCTCTAAAAGTCCAAGTTGGAATTAAGGACATATTAGTAACAAATAAATGTTGATGTGATATTAGACGATATGAGCAACCTTTAGGTTTCATAAAGGTTTTGACGAGAGTTGTGCGTTTGCTTGTTTGCAGTAAACACAAAAAGAACTGAGCAGCTATCAGGAGAAGTGATGGCTAGAATGACGTCTTAATAGCTGGTTTCATTTTAAATCCGGTTCCTTGCACACCAATGAATGCACTGTGTGTTTCTGTCCCTTTGATACAGAGTAACTCAATCCATTGCAAATACATCCTTAAATAAAAAAAAAAGACCCGTCTTTTAACTACTACTGGAAATACCTCATTCTTAAACAAAAACAGGCTAAGAAGAAACAGGGCCCAAGTTGTAGCCCACAGCCTATCTCACTGAATCCATGCTCACATTATAATTCCTGTTGACAAAGCCTTTTGGAAACTGTAGGTAAAAAAACTACTAAGTAAGACAAGAAATAATAATAAATGGCATTTCCGAGTAACTCATTCTAAAAACAACAATATATAAGACATGTAGTAACTCTGCTAACAGTCTCAACTAAATACAAGAAAAAACAAACGCCTAGGTTTCAAAGGGTTGACATGATCAACAGAGTGGCATCTCTTACCTAGAGAAACAATCTAGCTCATCGTGTCACATCAATTTCAGGGGAATATAAACATTCATGCATACGATCATATCAATGATTTAAGCCCATCAACTTCTGAATCAGGACCTTGTTTTACTTTACCGACTTGCAAATGTTAAAAGCTTTATGAGATTTGATTAAGGATTTGAGAAGTTTCAGATTTAATAAAATGCTATCAAACCTCAACTCTTGTGATTGAAGTGATAAAGTAGAGCTCCAGCTACAGAAACTCAACAGAAAATCCAATGTGATAGATGTTAAAGTTTGCTTGTCAGGAGGTCCGGAACAGAAACCTCCCAGCTATAAGGGTATTACCAAAACAGAAGTAAGTACACATGGGTGCCACATATTAACAATTTCATCCTTCAGGAAACCAGAATATCTTTTTACTTCAAAGAACGCGTTTCTGAAACGGTTTGCAACAACATGCTCATTTGGGCTAAGAGGAGGAAAAAAACGCACAACTGAAACCTAGGTGACAACTGCATGCCGCCTCCCACCGATTTACAAAAGAAATTACCATAGTGTGTTAAAGTGACTACATAACCAGAGGTCATTACCATCTGGCTTTCTTTTCAATTAGCCAATGTGCCATTTGTTTTCATACCCAGTGGGAGGCTTAGCTGGCACAGGTCTGACACATCAGAGTCAAGGTTAAATTCCTTTGTTGAAAAAGATAACAAAAAGGTGCCATTTACTTGCGTGCAACAGCATGAAAGCCTTTATTAGTGTAGCTTCTCCACATATTTATAGCCGCAATCTAGTGTCTGCTGAAAATCATGAAAAGTATGAAGCATTTTTAAATGTGCACAAGACAACTTTTCGCTATAGTGAGCAAAATCATGTGTTGATAAAGAACCCAAGAGTAGTAAAGGATCGGCAGTCTGTGCTTCTCTAGGATCTAAATTTCTGCTTTTTTCTAGATTTAAGTTACTATTTAGGAGACATATATTGTGTTTTACACCAGCAGCAACAACACTTTCTACTTTGTTACAGTCCAAGTTTATGAGTACAGACACTTACGTTGGGTGTATTTCTAGGAATAAATCTTGCTGCTTTAATCTCACACTTAAAGGAAAGTGTTGATCACCGTCTTTTTTGTAAATATGGCAATCTAGTGTTCATGCATTTCCTACGTATGCTTCCTGATTACTGTGTTTGGTCACCTCTGTGAGGATAATAAATGCAGCATTCTGACGTTACCATTAAACACATGAAAGCGATTGTTTTGTTCCTGTATTCCTTCTGTCAGTAGATAAAGTGCATTCATTGTTGTCTGCCATCTTCTCTCTTGCTTTGAAAGCCATTGTTGAAAGCAAGCTACCAATGTGCTTTGTAAAAAAAAATTGGAGGATGCATTAACCTCCTGCACCCAAAGGGCAGAGAGGGTATTCAAGAAAGAGAGAGGGGGAGAGGCAAGCGAGCGATAGGGTGATCAAGGGAGGGAAAGACATTTTACAGTGTTGGAGGGAGAAAGAGAGAAAAGGGGCAACTGGTGAGCCACAATACACCAAAGGTCACAACCTGAACTTTAAATGTTGTGAGAACATCTTATGTGCAATAACACACCTCTGTTTGTCCTCTTATTAGGCCTATATCACATCACATTCTTTTCCTTTGCTTGTGATTATATTTTTGACTGAAAAAAAAAATATATTATAAGTCCTAGTGCATTTGGTCTGGTTTTAATTAAAACAAGTGGAGCTAATATCTCTAAGTATGTTGACATCTTGTCATTTAAAAAACAAAACTCTTAAATAAGTGACATTATTGATAAAAGTGGAGTGTTAAATAACATCACTTGGGCGCCCTGGTAGCTCAGTTGGTTGAGTGTGCACCCAATGTACCAAGGCTCAGTCCTTACCACAGTGGCCCAGGTTTGAGTCTGACCCGCGGACCTTTGCTGCATGTCATCCCCCATCTCTCTAACCCTCTTTCCTGTCTTCATCTGTCCTATGAATTAAAGGCCAAAAAGCTAAAAAATAAAAAATAAATTAAAAAATTAAAAATAAATATCACTTTAAACCTTAAACTGATAACAAGGTCAAGTCACAGGTTTATAATGACAGTTTTCCCCTGCTACCTGGTGTCTATCTCATTCTCTCTACTCAGACTTTCACTTATCTCCCTTCTCCCCTCCCACCTCCTTCTCCTTGAATTAGGCCTATTTCCTCTCATCCCGTACCTCAATATAAATGATGTTGACCCTGGGAAGAACCCCTGAGGGATTCAGTCTCTAAACAGCCGTTACAGGCAAGATGAATGGCGAGGCAGCGAGCACCCACCTGGGCACCATATTGTATCAGGCGCTTGAGGTGCATTTGATTTATTTTACCTTGCATGTGGTCTTCTTACATCGGTGGCAGTTCAATAGCGTGGCAAGTTAAATCGAATGCACCTCACACTGGTGATGCCGTTTGAAATGTAGCCAAACATTGGCTGCATGGATGTATATCGACTGGATATGTATACTTCAAGTTTCGAATGTATGCTTTGTGTAGAAAAACAAACTTTGACCAGTAACACAGATGTCACATTCATGCCTCACTGTTTGTATTTTCAAATAATATGTTTCACTTTCACCAGAAAAAGACTGAGGATGAGAACCAACCGATGTGTAAACATAATCCTGTCCCAGATAAAGAGTCTGGCTGCAGTTGCAAGAGTGTAAACCTCCCAAAATCCAATAAAGAGCAGAACAAAGCCACTCATGTTACCCTAAAGTCTAGTATAGTAGCATCCATGACAAGCTTTCACAGCAAGGGAATACTACACAGTGGATGTGCACCAGCCCACTCGTCCGATACCATTGTCAAATTTGCAGATGACACAATCATCATCGGGCTTATCTTGGTGGGAGATGAGTCTGTGTATAGGGACGAGGTATAGAGGCTATCAAACTGGTGTTCAGTGAATAACCTACACTGAACACCACTAAAACAAAGGAGATGATACTGGACGTCCAGAAGAAGCAGAACAGACAAAAAAAATCAAGTAATCACTGCCATACTGCAATCCACTAAGCACTTGCTGCCCTTTAAATACTTTTATATTTATCTATTTCTTGTATTTATTTGTATCTGAATGTCCTTTGTCTTGTGTTTTTATGTTGTTGTTTTTTTTTTTTTTTTAAAACGTTTTTTTTTTTTTTTTATGTTTTATGCATCACCTGAGTGCCACAACTAATTTCGTTGCATTCCTATGCAAGGACAGTAAAGGCTTTTTGATTCTGATGTGCCAGTTTGAGCAGAGCTTTTTCTAATGTAACCTATAATCTGATAATGCTAACATAGTTGGACAAAGATCCAAGTTTTTTTGCAGATACTCCAAAAAAAATTAACACTGGGTATCTGCCGATACAGGGCACATAAAGAGCACTTATTTACTTACAATTTAATATGTATCTACTGAAATAACAGCTGTAGCCTACTTCAACGTATTGTTCATTAGCTACTTGATAAAAAGCTCAAATTATTGATATGAATGAAAGTTTAACTGGGAGAATGTGACTCTTGAAACTGATGTGAAACGCTTCTTCCCTCAAATGATCTTTGGATGAGCATAGACACCGGCAGCAGAGAGCACTTTAAACAGACAACAGACATGTGTAATGTCTGTCATCAAGTTACTCGCGGAACTGACAGTTGATATTGTTTGTCATTTTAACCAGTGAAAGCTACTTCTGTCAACACTTAACTTTGCCAATATACAAAGTTTTCTACATAAGTTTCATAACATCAGTCATTAACTTATAGATGAATAATTTCTCAGATGTTCTGGGATGCCTGATATCTGCTCCACCCACCTGCACCACCTTCTGTGCTTGAATATCGACAACCAGCAGTCGGCTCAGGAGGGGCTGCGTCACGTAGATGTACTTATCCCTGATGTTAACTGCTGAGGACCACACGCAGTGCTGAGGTGACACCCCCTCACCTTTAGGGCACATCTCCTCCTGAGAAGAACCAAGAGAGAACAGAGAGGATGATGGGAGGAGGAAGAGAGCAACAGAGGGAGGAAAAGGTTGGCAAGATTTCCTGGTGTGTCACAGATCAGCAGTATGATGCATTTTACTCTGGGCAATGATTCAAAATTTTGGGTTATCTACGTTCATTTGAATCGCATTGTGATGATGACATCATTCTATCAGTTTACAAAATACTTTTACATGGTATGCAGGTAACAGCTGGAAGTCACAGCTTTTTTCATTATTGCTTTATCTGTTAACTATGTATTCAATTAAAGATTAATTGTTTAGTCCATACAAATCAAAACAAAAATGTTTGAATTTCTTGTTTTGTCAAAACAACAGTCCACAAGCCAAAGATGAATAATATAAATAATAGTATAAAACTGAAAAAAAAAAAAAAAACTACAAATCCTCACCTTCTACTTACTTAAAACAATACATCTTTCAAAATTGTTTGTCGATTAATTTTCTGTCAGTAGACTAATTTGATTACTAAATGCACTTATTGTGATATATATTTATATTGGAAAAATATTCTCATTAATGAAAGGCAAGTTTATTTGTAACGCACCTTTCAACAACAAGGCAAATCAAAGGGCTTTACATGAGACAGAAAGAAAGACAAGACAATGTAAAGTGACATAAATAGGATTCAAAAATAGCAAAGTGAAGTAGAATATACAAATAAGATGAAAAAGAAGAAGAATAAAAAATACAGCGCAGCTACAGTGCAGTGCATGATATGAATAAATAGTCCCAATTACATTTAATAAAAGGTTTAAGTTTATGTGTTAAGCCTTGATTTAAAAGGACTGAACTATTGATACAATAATATTAATTTCAACCATACAATGCAGTCCTACCAAAGGTGCATACAGATGTCTTTAGCACTGCATGCTTTATTCCAATAATACTGTTCTTATTGATGTTACTAATAATAGTCATAATGAGATTTTGCATCAGTTTGAAAACCACCAAATTCATAAACCACAACTCAAGTAACAAATCACAGGCCCTGCAGCCTGCCGTCTTTGCTGACAACACATTTATGCACACTCCCTCACACACACTACGTATACCAGTGTGTTATTACCAACACACACACACACACACACACACACACACACACACACACACACACACACACACACACACACACACACACACACACACACACACACACACACACACACACACACAGGTTATGTTAGAGTTTCCACCTCCTCTCCACCTCACACAAGTGGAGAAAGTGCTGTTTACAGCAGGAACTGGCTAACACATGGCTTATTGAGTTTGTATTGATCTCTAATACAATTACAGGGCCCTGTAAAACCCAAATCCCTCAGAGGAACAAGCAACTTTTACAATCCAAAGCCCATTGCTCTGGGAGGGGGACGTTCTCCAGTGGATTAAAAACCTAAGGGTGTGTACTATCGACTCTATACAGTCTATTGGTTCGAGCTGTTGACTAATGGACACAAGTAATCCCATTACATTAGTAAGGTGTGGAGCCCCATTATGAGAACAGGAAGAGGAGGAAAAGGAACGAGGGCCTTCATTTTGCTGGAATTTCCTTTCACACTGAAATTCTACTGAATAACTACAGAATATAATAAGATAGATAGGAAAAAGCCTTAAGATTCTAATGGATAATTGTCCCATTGAAGAACACAACACCTGGTACCCAACAGTGCTTGTTTGGATTATGGTACAACAACCTAATTAAGACCTGTTACTGAATGGAGAGGAAGATGCTCTTTGCGGTGTACCTGATGTGTCATGACTGTGTGAGTGCCTCCCCTAATGTAAAAACTAAGTGACATCATTCTGCCTTGCACATAATTTGATTTTTAAATGCATCAGCTCAGCAGTTACAAACGCTGCCATCCTGAAATGTCTTTAGCAATATATGGAGGAAATTTGAAACTAAAATATAGGCTACTCTTTACCTGACACGGCCATTTTTTTATGTACTTTAATCTTGTTGAATCTATTACACCTTTAAATCACGAGAGCAAAAAAAAAAAAAAAGACATAACGTGCACTTACATAGGTAGCAACAATCCTCTCTGTCCGCTTCATGTGTCTGCGTATCTCACACTCACTTGGCTGAAGAACAGTGATGCCCTCATCAGAAAACACATAGAACATATTTCCCACACTCAACCCTGGAAGAGAAGACAGGAAGACAGAAAAGTGTTGACAAACGTGCTTTAAAAAACAATTAAAAACAGCAGAAAATCCTGCTCCTATTTTATCTGACATTTGTGATTGGCATTTCAATTTTCCTGCTTGAGGACTCCTGTTAGCATGCTATCATGTTGTGTGTGGATATGGGCAGTGTGTGGTTGCGAGTCTTTTTAACAATGCCTACAAAGGGCCCTGTCAGCAATATGTCCACAACATACGGTCGCAAGAAGCATCACATTTAAAAGGTCTGTAAGAAGAAACATTTCACATCTTGTCATCTAAACAGATGCTGATGAGTTAGCAAGTATCAGAGTCTGATGTTGAGGCATTTGGATAAGCAACAAGCTATTACTCCTGTCAGGAATACATCACATGAGCAGAGATGATAAGCATAAGCGCATAAGTACATAAACACACTTTCAGTATACATAGACTATGATAATGATTGATTTGTCAGGCTGGTGAGGCATCAGTTTTGCACTTAACGCTGTGAATTAAAGATAGTCCACCAGAGAACACACGGTCAGAAAAACACAAAACATACTATATATGCATGCAATCCATGTATGAACACGGACACATAAACATGCACTTGCTCACACAAAACACACTGGGCCAGATGTACATACATTTGCGAAAGTAGCGTTATCAGCGCCATGGCCAACCTGCAGAAAGCGCACGCTGTGATACTTCAGTTTACGTCGTATTTACAAAACCTGCAGTTCATCGGGTAATCAGCGCCTTTTCTCTGCCCACTATACAGTAAATTGCGCTCCACCTGTACGGTCCGAGCAGCGCATCCGGCTTTTCAAGACCCCAAATATACGCTCGATCACCCCTATCGTCTGAATGTGTGCCCGTTTGTAATTTTGCTGAGCTGCTGTTGTTGGGTTGTGTATTGTTGTGTTGGTCATTAGCCATGGTTGTTATTTCGGCATTAGTGGTGGGGAAATGTATGTATTGACTAGTGTGCTGTAGCAAAGCGTTAAGTACTTGTGCTATGATACGGCTGACTGCATACTGCGATATTCCCACTGCTGATGCTATGACTGTTTGAAATGATCCTGATGCCAATATTTGTAAGGTAGCGAGGAGTTTAACAACTGCCAGAATGGAATGTCAACGCTGAGTCGGAGATTCTGTGTCATCTTTGATTTCTTCCAGTAACTGTAATATTGCATGGCTGCTTAATCTGTAACGCTTAATGATTTCGTGTTCACTCAACTGAAAAAGTGTGCAAAAATCTTTTCAGTCTCCTTCGCCTATGTCTTCGTCTTGCTCGGATTACTGCTGCCATTTCACCAGGTGGCATATGTGAGGAAACCCGCTTGCGGCAGGTTTACACCTGCAAATAAGAGGCGGAGAATTTTCACTGCAAAATAGAGTCGCGCTTTCACGGGCGTTTTTTGTACATACCGCGGAATACATAATTAGGCGCACTTTACGCTTTCCTTTTTTTCCCTCTTTATGGGAAACTCCCACTTTCCCCTTGACCCTCCCGTGAATGCATATGCATGACACGGAAAAGCGCAATTTGCCATTTTCAGTCCCCGCGACAGGCAGTCTGCACTTTTACCTCAGTGCGGCCTGTTTGTACATACCTCGCCATGTTTTTACGCGCACGTTGCGAAACATATACGCCTGAAGTGGGTGCAAAAGCGTTAGTACATCTGGCCCACTGTGTTAATGATGCAACCCAGAGTACTGATGAGTGCTCACACATAATTGTAGTGCTTACACTGTATTCTAAACCACGCTGTTATCTTTTGGTTCTGTGGTAAACCTGATGTGGTGATGATGTATATAAAACATTGTGTTTGTATTGCACTCTAAACCACAGCAGGTTTCCCAGTGCAGTAGTACATTTGTACTTGTGGCCGTGCTGATGTGGTTATAATATAGGTATATATATAGTATAAAGACAGGATGGATTTGTATACTGATGAAACCCACAATGTTGTTTTCCTTGTAGCCACCACACTGGGTTTGGGGTATTATCTGCAAAATGCATATTATTCACGCTTCTTTGTAAGTGTTTACTCCCCAGGTGATCTAACAAACAGATTAGAAAGCACTCCAGCAAAAGGATGAAACACCTTGGGCATGCATGGAAGAAAGCAAGATTTTTAAATTAAAGTTTTGCTGGGGAGAAAACAACTTTGTGATTTTTCTAGACAGTACCGCAAACATCTTGGAAAGTATAGTAATCCAGCTACAGGCTCTGAAGAGCTACATAACATGCCCCCATTTCCTTATTCACAAGAGCACAAAAGCGTTTTGAGTAATGTAATGTATTACCTTCTTCTCTCCACAGAATGTTTGCAACTGCAGATTCAGTCATCGAGCAATAGAAAGGAAAAGGGAGGGGGGGGTGGAACAGGGGTAAAACATTAAATCACCTTGTGAAAAAAAAACAAAACATATTTGACAGCTACAAAGTGTTCTTCACTGCTGTTGACAGGAGCATATTTCCTCCTAAATCAAGAGATCACTCAGAAGTCATTGATTATTCTGTTTAATTTCAAAAAGGCTCTTCCTAGGTGGCAATGGTTAACACTTCACAATGATGCAACCCAATGAAACCACCAACCACCAAATATCAAAGAAACATAACATATGTGATTTTAGATTTTAGTTTGTCCCCCCCGCTATAAAATATGGCATAAAATGAGCAACTGTGCTGCCTGACTTTCATTTTTGGTTCTGAACTGCCCACCTCAGTTGGGATGGGACAATATCAAGCTGATAGTGTGTCCTCTGATCTGAGCATTACTATAAAAGAGATATGTCTTTCTTACAATTGTGTCTAACAGGCAGCCATACCATTAGGATTTACGCCAGCATACAAAATCTCTTTCTGCAAATAGAGATGTGAGGACTTCTTTTTGGCATAATCTTTGACAAGAGATTTTTGTCAAACCTTGTACAGTAAAAGTTGAAAATTTGACAATGACTTACGGGTCTTCTTGGCCGAGTCTTCAACAAACAGAGAGGAAATATCCTCGTCCACTCCCACCTCGTTCTTGGCAATGCAGGTATAGGCTCCGGTATCCTCATACCGGACGCTGCCAAGAAAGAGCTCACTACCATTTGCTACAGGAAGAGAGGAAACAAAAGGAAAGATTGTTGTTGCTGAATTATTTATGGAGTACACTACATATAGGCAGTCTTGGCAACGCAAACTCAACCTTGACGACTCGACTTGGACTCGAACACTGGGGACTCGAGACTCGACCCTGACTCAAACTCAGGTAATGGTGACTCAACTCGGACTCAACTCTGACTCTTCTTTGGTGACTCAGACTTGGACTCGGAATTGATCACTGGGGACTTGAGACTCGATTCGGACTCTACAGTTGGTGACTCGACTGCAACACTATTAAGTTTCAACATCTTTTACTTCAACATGACAATTAATACTTTAAATGTCTTACATTCTACTGCAATAGCCTAGCTTCACACATATTTCCCCCACATACTATTCAATGCTGCATTGTTTGCCTCAAGAGGCAGCTGCAAGTGACATAAGATGGAAGCGACAGGTGACGTTGGATGTTAAAACACAGAGGTTATCATCGGAGGCAGACTCTCTGATGTTTGCTGCAGCATCAAGCTCTCTGATGTACAGCTGCACTCTGATCCTTCCTGTACTGTATGGAGCTCTACATTGAACAACACACACTCTACAGCATGGGGGGGAGTGAATGATGTTGGGTGTCACAGTGGTGCTCTAACAGGCCATGTTGTGCAAGAACATAAAAGGGAGCTTCAGATTTTATCCCTTTCTGTACATCTCTTGAAGTATCAATAGCAGCTAAGAACTTTTAGAACATTCACACTCTGCCACTCTCAGTCTTTCCATCCTGTTAAATTTCTTCTTTCCTACATGTTGAAACTTAAAGCTAACATACTGTAATTGTTTGTTGTCCTGCAGGAACAATATTTATCAAACAGCAATAAAGCCGAAGCTTGGAAAAAACAACAACAGGTTGTTTCCCTTTTTTATGTTTAAAATTATCTCTAACTTCTAATTTATGACTACTGGGTTGTAAAATAACAAGACTTTAAAAGGAGTTGACGCAAAGCTAACATTAGTGTCTTTTGGATCCTGGTAATAATTCTCTTTTATCAGGGAAAAGTCTGAAATGCTTTCAAGTGAAAAGTGCCTTAAAGCAGGTCTTCATAGAATGAGACACCACTTTAATTACTTCTAATTCATAATTATGTTCTGATCAATTCTTATTAAAAACCACTGAATCAACCACTCATTAAATTTGCCTTTTTATCCTCATTTTTGCAAGCTTGTAGCAGTTTGTGAGGACAGGGATTTTCAATATTTGTTTCCCCTAAATGAGGACTTTAAGTCTTCCTAACTCCTACCCATGGGCTTATTACTGCAAGGGCAAATGTAGCTTGTGCCTGTGCCCAGGAGTCAATGAGGCTATAATCAATATTTGCATATAAACAATGGATCACAATACTATTTGCATGTGAAAAGGATTAAACCAACAGTATTTACTTTCATTTAAAACTATGCAGTTTGTCATAGCGCTACAACGGTTTATAGCATCTTTCAGCTAATTGTTTTAGTTTTTCGGCCTGCAACTGTTTGGTTCACACTCAGCATTGTTTTTGGCTGGAACAGGCAGCTGTTTTCAGCTCTAAAAGCTTTGTGCACACACTGTAGACTACCTGCTTTACACCAAACTAAGACAGATTTAGCAACTAGCTGGCGAACGTAGTTAACAGCTACAGTGAAGAGCCAGATATTTCCAGATATCGTCATATCAACTTAGAAGGTGATAATATGTCAGTGTTGTGTTTACAGCTTGCTTACACTGCCCCCAAGTGAAAAAAAAATCTATTATTGCATTCAACATTAAAAAACATCCTGAGCAGCTAAAATACAGACAGGATCAAAGTGATTTGACAATTTGGCAATGTAATGCACCAAAATAATCATCAAATGTGCACCATTATATACATGGTGTGTGTAGGTTACTGGACCCTGTGCTATTGTGTGCCCTATTCCTTTGTGCTGGCAGAGACTGCTCACCGCACCCTGGGGCCATAGTCATGACAATCCGTCTATGATCCTATTTGACATGTTGTAAGTTGCTTTCATGACACTTTAGATGTTTTCCTCTGTGGGCTAGTAAACCAGTCAAAATGCATTTAGCTGACAGTTTTCACTCAACACAGCCACAAACGTAGCTTGCAGCCACCCAATGCCCTTGATTAACGAGGGATTTGATTTGTAGTGATAAGGAAAATGTTTTGAGCCTTCTTCCCACAATGCATCTGGGTCAGAAAAATGATCTATAATGTCACATGTCAAGGTACTGTATCCCTGTAGCTGTGTTAAGAGGTTTGTTTTATGACAATCTAAATATCAGGGAATATCAAGCAGAGAACAGGCTTAAGTGGTTTAAGCACCGTGGACAGCTTCAGAACACAGTTTCATTCACTCAGCAAAAAAAAGAAAGCAGTTTCTCCTTTTACTGTTCAACTGTGGATTACAATCAATACTTCTTGCTATCAACTGTCAGTGTGTGGTTCAGATTTTACAGAAGCCAAATATAAGAAGAGAGGCAACACTTTTACAGTGTCTTTATTACACTGACATTACATGTGAATGAAAATCACATCTTCTTTATGCTTTCATCCCTTTTTTGAAGCATGGCTAGATAAAAATGGTAACTACTTAATCTACTTTGTCTTTTCACTTAACTAAATGTTTTTAATAAAGCACAAATAACTGTAAGTAGGACTCCTGCCCCTTGCCATTGCCCAAATTAGTTGGTAAATCTGAAACCGTAGCCTCTGTAGTGTTTATGTGTTGGTGAACCTTGCAGAACCTCCCATGTTTGAGTGTCTGAGGGTTGATAACAGGCTATTACTGCAGGTAATGACCCACACACAGCCAATAAACTCTTCCTTAATGAGAACTAGGCCATAAAAAGAAAAGTCATGCTCCACTCTGCTCCTTCTTTCTTATATTGAGTGTGTCTTCAAAAAGAACTTCTAGACAGGATAAGTAGCTGCCATCTCCTCAAATGCAGTAAATTTCATTTTATTTTCTTAATCTCCCTTTTCATTCACTTCTAAATAATAACATTTATTTTGTCAAAGCGCAAAAAAAAAAAAGGTTGCAGTCTGCAATCTTGGTTTTATCATCTTGGTATGGAATGGAAATGAATGGAAAGCACAACAAAACATTACAGCTGAGGTTTTAATAAAAAATTAGTGAGTTTGCATGGCCGGGTTGGTCAGTGGGTAGAGAAGGCACACATATACTTTGAGGTTTATGCCTCGACGCAGAGGTCCAGGGTTCAAATCCAAGCGTGATGTTTTCCTGCATGTCTTCCCCCCTCTCTCTCCTCTTTCTCACCTAGCTGTCCTGTCCTGTTAATTAAAGGCGGAAAAGCCCCAAAAGAAATAATCTAAAAAAAAAATGAGTGACTTTGAAAGAACGTGTTTTTCATTGTCCACATGCATTGTCTTGGTTTAAAAAGGTTTCCTGCAGTGCTGGCATACTGCAGTGCTGTTGGTACATAACACTGCAATTGAAAAACACTGTGCCAACGAGATGTAACATACAGTATTTGCTAAAATGCAAACTATGCTGACACAAACACCCAAAATAATGAAAAACTCCTCACCTATGAGAGAGAGCTGTTTGGAGGATCTGGGCAGCAGGTCCATGCCATTCTTCAGCCAGAGGAGTTTGGGATTTGGGATGCCGTCTGCGTGGCAGTGGAGGCTGGCAGATACGCCGGGCTCCTGGGCCTGCGTCTCTGGATAGACCAGGATCACTGGAGGGACTGGACGCACAAACACAAACAAAACCGAAGACACAAACAGGGAGAGGGGCGAGTGAAAACCTAATTACACACTGTTTCATGGTAACTCCTGGGGGAATATAGCACAAACACCCACACATGCAGTGGGCAGAGAGGAATTTGTCTCACCCCAGCATGGAATATATTCACACATAACAAGAATCAAAGAGCTCTGGGGCTGCTTTATTACAGCTCGAGACGAGTCCTGCATGAAATAGATGTTGGACATATCTACCACTTACCACCTCCTCTGGGGAGAAGACCGCAAATTAATGTGAAGGAATCGAAGGGGAAAATGAAGTATGAGGTAATAGTTTACAGGAACAGGTAAGATGTCATTTTCTGGTTTTGATGCTTGGCAGCCCCTCCCTTCAGGAGTTCAATCACATCTCGCATTTAATTTACAACCTTCCCCCTAAACCGTAATACATATTAATGTTTCATCTGCTGCTTGCTACCTACTTATTTTTGTTTTTCCTAATGTTTCTCTTTCACCTTATTATTTAGGTTTATTTTATTTTTAAGTACTATCAGTGGTGGAATTCGAGTGGAGTGTATTTACTCAAGTACTGCCCTTGAATACAATTAAGAGGTACTCTTACTTTCCTTAAGTATTTCCATTTCATCTTACTTTATACTTCTACTCTCTACATTTCACAGATATATTTCTTTTTACTCCATAAAATACAGCTATATTTATGGGTTAACGGTAAAATCATGTTAAGCTCATACAATATAATGTATTGTTAAAGATTAATCAGAATCAGAATACTTCATTGATCCCCTCAGGGAAATGATCTAGTTGCAGTTCGTCACAGTCAAATTCAAGGTAAAATAAGAGTAAGAAAAGTCAATAAGTGTAGTAACTTAGTGACTTTTCTTACTCTTATTTTAAGAGTGAACAGTGGTTTCCAACCTGTATGACCTCCTCTTACAAACAGCAGCTGGGGGCCTTATCAGGTTTCAGATGTCTGAGTTGTAAGCAGTTTACCAAAGAGACATTTCCCCTCTAAACTTCTCACATGCTTTCAGAACTGTTTGAGGCTCAAAGATTTCAAGTTATCCAATATTTCACACGGAAGCAAAGATTAGAGAAAAGTCAAAAACATGAAAACAAATTTGTTTACCAGTACTTACTTCTTCTTCTTTCTTTTCCCATTAAACATCTCACGACCTCCCAGATTTAGAATATTTGGAGGGGCTTGACCCCTACGTTTGGAACCACTGGACAAAACTACCACTGTATAGTAGTTAAAACTAGCTCCAACAAGCTACAATAGATACAGATAATACTTTTGCACTTTTACTTAAGTAGGATTTTGAATTCACAACATCTACTTATAGTGGAGTATTTACCTCATACACACACATTAGTAAAAAAAAAAAAAAAAACCTGTCTCCTCATCCTATGCCCACACAAGTACTTCTACTCGCACCTAGTATGCCTCACCTTCGGCCTGTCAGTATTGTAATCTGTGTAAACAGTACAGTAACTCTTCTTTTCTTCCATTTTTATTAAGTACATACTAGACAGAAACATTCTTAAACAGCATTGATACCATCATCTAGGGTATGATAATACCATAAAAAGAGTACTAGACTGTGACTATGGGTACTGCAGTGCTGTCATTTCTCTCATAAGCATATGTGTTATCCCTTTAATACAACAATGCAAACCGTCCACTTAGTTTAATGTGGCACTTGGCTCCCTTCCATTCCACCTTATCGCACCTTGTCCTATCTCGCTTGAAATACCTTGAATCCCCCACACAAACATTTGGTAATTGCCCTCTCCTGATAACTTGCCCTTCAGGACCAGAGTCTGTCTCCATGACTCCCTTCCAATCGACCCCTCTCCCTCTTTAGTTAAAGGTCTAAAATTCAGCTGCATTTCTTTTCAATTAGCATCTCAGAAAAACAAAACAATAACACCTATTTTCTCTCTTAAAAAAGATTTAATCGACTACATTATCCTCCTCCTTTGAGACATAAGCGCAGAAATTAGGAAGGATGTCTTTGAATTGTTAAGTTACAGGTAGGGAGGGGCTTCTCCAGTACCTCCCTGAATGTTTCTTGGAGACATGCCTAGTAATAACTCTCAAGTCTAAAGTTAGCGGAGAGGAAGACCTTTAAGCAGACCAAAATCAGTGTGAGTGTAGTTTTCAGATGTATTTTAGCTTAAGTAGCTCGTCCCCACTGCATTGAATCAAGTGAATGTGCTGCATGCACGCATATTTAGTTTACAGCCTCAGGTATGATGTTCTTTTTCATGGCAAAAGAGTCACTTTGATTCAATGCTTTGACAGTTGTGATCCTGTGAGCGTTGTGTATCAACACCGCAGTTACATCGATTTTTTTTACATGTAGGGAACATAATCATTTTTACAACCAACTTCTCATATACTAAAGCGTAGCTTCATTATAGAGGAACATCTACATAACATGGAGAAATTGTATAATAATAATAAAACAAGTGCTGAATTGATTAATCAATTAGTTGATTGACAGAAAAAATTAATCTGCAACCATTTTGATAATCGAATAAAAACAGATTTTCAAGCAAAAATGCTCAAGATTCACTGGTTCAAGCTTTTCAAATGTGAGAATTTGATGCTTTTCTTTGTCATATAAAAACTTAGCACAAAAAGTAAGGACATTTGTGTTTGGTAGATTATTTCTCTGTGGTAACCATGCTTTTTGTCAATAAATCTTATACCGTTGGAAAGCCTGTTTAGTTCTCTTTCAAATGGTGCCACAAAAATAAGATTTATTGCCAAAAAGCATGGTTACCACAGAGAAATAATCAACCAAACACAAATTCCCTTACTTGTTGTGCTAAGTTTATGATCGTTTACTTAATATCTTTGTTTGTTTTTAGTGTTGGTCAAACAAAACTAGACTTTTTAAGTCATCATCTCAATATAATGGGCATTTTTAAAAACTTTTTTTCTGACATTATATAGACAAAACCAATAATCAATTATTCAGGAAAATATTGGGAAAGTAATAAAGTAAAAGTAAACCCGACTAATCAAAGACTCACAGTCAACTCTCATAATCTTTGAGTTAAGACACAAGACAATATTATCGTCCCTGGCATATTATCATTTTTTTGACAGTTTGCAGATTATCTGAATCTGCGTTTTATTAGCCTGATAACTGATAAAGTTAAATAATTAAAAGTGCACTACTTTGGCTCCGCTACAGCTCTGTGTCTGTCCCTCTGCTTTGGTTTCCCTCACCACCGAGTCTGACATAATGTCTCACAACACTATCTGACTATCTTTTACTGTGTATTAGGTTGAAAGTTTCTAATGTATTAAATAATTGCGTAAAGCATGTGAACACAGTTTTGTGTTGGAGTTTGTAACATTCCAAAATCTTAATTTTGACTTAAAGATTTAAATTTTTACTGTAAATGCATTTCGGTTCCAAATATCGGTTATCGGTTTCATTAACAACTAACAATCGGTATCGGCCATGAAAAACCAATATCGGTCAACCCCTAATCTGTAGTGGTCGAGAAGCCCGTTTGATCCATTTGCTTTGGTTGCTCTGTCTTCGAAAAAGTCTCCCAGGAAGTCTCAGAGAAGCTAAATTCAAACTCTTCTGTGTATTCTTAATGTGATGACCTTTTATTTTGTGGTTTGTACACTGTCTTTTACTTATCTCTTGTTTGTCTGTCTTGCTTTTTTTCTTCTCTTTTCTCCCTGCTGTAAACAACTTTGTAACTACTGTGTTAAACAGTGCTTTTTAAAGATAGTTTACTTACTTAACTTATTAATAGAAAATACAAAATAGAAATTATGATTTGTGTTTAGGAAGAACACAAATAGGATTACACATTTATTTGAGGTTGATATTTAGTACTTTTACTGTCTTCAAGCTTAAGTATGTAACTTTTTTATAATAATGAATGTCGGTTACATTCAAGCCATTGCCAAATGAGATGATACAAAGCTAAGACTATCAGCTCCACATAACTCTCTGTATTTCTATGTATAGAAATTGGTGTTGTCCAGCAACTTTCGCACGCAGAACTCAAGTAAAAATAATTACCTCTTCTGAAGAGTCCATCGTGTTTTTTTAATCCTCCGTGTCCTCCTTGGCTATGTAGCAACTGTGTGGAGGAGGGTTGGGGGTGAAGTGCGTTCACGGAAGGCTTGTGTCATGTGGATGCACCGACAGAATTGTCATTACTTAGGATTCCTCATGGGGGAGACAGAAACTACGCACTATAGCTTTAATAACTAATATGAAATGCGGATAAATGGTAAAATGTCCAGCTTTTACCACTCAAAGTGGTAGTAATACGAAGGCACAATTGACCCAATTTACTGAAAAATGACAAAGACCAAGCCTAAACATTGCCATTTACAGAATCACTTTGTGTGTGTAAAATGTGTCAAGAATCCACCACAGCGACTGTGTTCTCTTGCTTCTTGTCTTTTAAATATGGATGGGGCACACTGACGGGTACTTGAGGCCTCATGAAAAGGCTGTGGGAGTATACTGGACAAAAAAGGTTGGCAACCACATACAGTATGACGATGCTGCACTCAATGTACTGTATCTATGGTATCCTTTGTTTCCAGACATTTCAATCAACAGCATGTTGGCTAATTGTCTTTGAGAATGTTCTTAAACTGTAAGCAGGGAAAGCAATACGGAAATTCCTCTCACTGGGTAACCACAGAGTTGCACAAACAAAATTAAAGTATAAAGTCCACCACTGTACTGTAAGTAAGAAATGAGCCACTACTGACCATTCACCTGCAGCACATGTGTCTGATAGAGGTCTTCATAGCCATAGGCATGGCAACTGTAGTTCCCCATGTGGATGGTTGTCACCTTGGTTATGTACAGGGAGCCATCGTCCCCAAAGTCCTGTAATACAGGAAATAGATGTAAGAGGAACATTAACTAAAGAAAGAACAGGCGGGGGTTGTGGTGAAAAAGCACAATATAGGAAGAAGAAGAGGATGGGAGAGGAAGAACTTGAGGAAAGAAGGGAGAGGAAGAACAGGAGGTGTAGGAGAGGGAATAGTGGTGAAGAATGGGGTGCAGGAAATAGCCACAGGGAGTGAGGGGGAAATGAAGGTAGCTTGATAGAATACATAAGGATGCTTGGAGAGAGCAGGGAGATGAGAGACAAGGCAGTCAACAGCAGGGAGTGATGGGAAAAGACAAGAGAGAAAAAGAGTGATGTGAAAGGGAAGAGAGACCATGAATCAATGGTTTCCCTGTTGAGTTGAAGCAGGCGTTTGGGAATTTGATCCTCCTCTCTCCCCTCATCACGCTGCCTCAGCCTGATAAATGGTAAGGGTTAAAAATATAAAGCCCATTAGGTTGATGAATGGAGCTGGTTGTTGTTGGTGCAGTATGCAGCAGTCATCAGGGGGTTCCAGCCACAGCTTAGGGCGGATTAAGGCATTAAATAGTTTGCTGTCCCACCAAGTGGCTTAGCAGATGCCCTGATGCAGCTCTGTCGTGACATGTAGCCTAAACCACAAACGGCTGCTTTCGTTCTCAGGGCTTTAGAAATTAATGTGACCTGACAGAGGGTTGCTTTGTGACACGGAAATGTGAAATGACTTTGTTGTACTGTAAGATAGACGGGGGAGTTTAGGCAGCCTTTAAAGTTCCAAATTTACAATTAAGGTGAGAAATACAACTAGTGAGAGCAATTCAAACTGAATGGGCCATTTGGGTTAAAAAGTATAACTTTAATATAGGCTATCTAGCAGGTTATGCAAAATATCTTTTAGTTTAACATTGTAAGTTTTAGTTGTGATTCCTGTGAGAAAAGCAATTATTCAAAACATCAATTGAGGTGCCCCCCCCCCCCCCCCCCCCCGATTCTAACTTAATATTGTGAGTAGTGCTGTCAGTTAAACGCATTATTAGCGGCGTTAACACAAACCCATTTTAACGGCATACATTTTTTATCGCGAAATTAACATTCTTTTTTGCCTATAAAACTTTGCCGTTTTTTTTCACATGCTGTTGCAACAACTAGTAACGTTAGAAAAACTACAACACCACACCGGATCTAGCTAGACCGGAAACAAAACAACAGGCACGCCGCACACACTTGTTTGGGCTTGCGAGCCGGCCAGAGAGTAGTAGGCTAACGTTACGTTTTGAGTGAAAGGCGAGCGTGAGACGCCGAAATGGATGCCAATAACATTCTTTTTTTTTTTTTTTTAAACACTTTATTTGTACTTTTCCAATTATCACATAAAACAATCGTATTCTCTATTTTACAAATAACCATAGAAAACAATCCCAACAAGGGAAAGACAAAGACAGACCAAACCCAAAATCAACCTGACAAACAGATGGACAAAAGATTAAAAAAAAAAAAATGCCAATAAGATTCTGAATGGAAAGTTTTCTTTTAAAAAGTTGCCAAATGGTTCCGTTGACAAGACCAAAGTAATCTGTGTGTTTTGTCGTTGTGAACTGAACTATCATCACAGCACGTCCAGTCTGAAATACCACTTGATGGCCAAGCACACAGCTGATGCGAATTCTCCGCCCCCTGATGTTCCCTGAAAATCTGATGTTTTTATGTTACAGATGATAATCAGGTTTGACATAAGCAATGGCCCAATGGCCTGGGTCCAGTAAAACAGCATGTCGGCAAGTTGACTGGCCAGTCAATCAAAGTCACGAGTCAGTTGTTTGTAATTTGGTGCTAACGATAGGTGCAACACTATCGTTAATTAGAAATGGAGTTCGCTAACGTCAACAAGCGACCGCAGCCCCAGCCACAAAAAGTCAACATATGCTTTGGACCTTCAGCAACGGCTACAGCAACTCAAACCCAGCCAGACCGGGGCTGCTGCTGCCCGTTCTCCTTCGCCGGGAGCTAGCTAGTAATATTGGCGCACGTCGCGGTCCCTCAGCCTCCGCCCGACAGCAACTCCAGTTGCAGCTGCTGTCTGCTCTCCTCCCGGTGAAGTAGTATCCTAGAGGCTGGGAGTGAAGGGGAGGGACTGCGGGGTGCTCTAATAATTACTAGCTAACGTAAGCTACCTGCAAAGCAGAATTGCTGCAAATTAAGCTTCCCAAGTGCTGCGTTCAAACGCTGTCGGAAATTTGATATTTATTTCCAAATGAACGGAGAAAATCGCCAAAGTAAACATGGATGGGAAATATTCAGGTTACTACACCATGAACATGAAGAGGAAACACACTTGTTACCAGATGGCTTGTGTTTGAATAGAATAAGTTTAATTTAAATATCTGCTATTTGCCTGATCAGCATGTCTTCTCTTTATAACATTTCAGCAAATTAGCTATGTTGCATAATTTAAGAACAATAATTAATATAAAGCCTACCAAAACCATATCAAAAAATGTTTCTCTTTGAAAAATGAGTGCTCTTTTTTACCCAAAATACACACTATTGATTCATAATAACAATCATCCATATTGGGAGTTTACAAAGAGGGATGGAAGGCAGCAGTGAAACTATAGCCTCACTATGGCCTTTCAAAGTAAATTAAAACAAGCATTACTGTAGAATAACTGTGAATTATTATAGTCCATTCCAACTAAATTGACTGAACTCATATTTGTAGATGCAGAATAGTATTTCTGTTTGTTGTTTGGATGTATCATTATAATGCATATTTGACTAATAAAATAACAATTTGGAAAAGTGTTTTTTCCCCTCTTTTTTTCCGGGCTAGTAAAAATATACAAGGGGCCAGTACAACCCTGATCTACTGGCCTGAGGGGCCAGCGTGGAAAAAATGTTATGCTGGACCTGGTTTCCTCCTACCATAAAGACATGCATGCTAGGAACTCCTGCCATTTTCCTTGAAGTAGGCACTGGCATTACAACTGGAGTTGGTCCATGAGCACTAGACTATGGCTGCCTGCTTGGTTAGGATGGGTTAAATGCAGACAAATTATACATGAAGATGGCCTGTGGCTACATTACATTCAATAAAATTCAAGTCACTCATAGACGTTTTGCATTTCAGATGCAGCACTACATCAATGTCTCCTTTGACCTATTCTCCAATGGTAATCATCATTGCTTTTTCATAATACACTGAATAAACCTCAGCTTGCAAATAAAGAGCCACATTCAGTTTATATTTACCAAGTGATAGCAATGTACATGCAAATAAAAGTAGCTGTGGGGTAATTGATTTTAATAAAAGAAACATACATTATTCATTTTATTTCTGAAGAATTAGTTTCCAATCTCACTTTTGTCTTTTTGCTCTCATGCAATCAAATGTGAAACAGGTCTGAACCCTCCAATATACACAGTGCAGTTACTTTTTGGAGAACACAGCTCTACTGAAAATGTAAAATACCTATTTTTGATTTAGAGTATAAAAAAAAACCCAGAAACACAATGAAAAACAATACAGTGGCTAGGAAGGTGGGCAGAGAGAGACAGATGGAGAACAAAGACCTGAAAGAGACTATGAGAGAGCAGACAAATGACACTGATTGTAATGGAGGCTCAGCTCTCAGGTTTTTCAGGGGTTATATGCCAGAATGCAAAAATATGTCCATCACTGTTGAATTACACTTCTGAAGACAAGCCTGTTTGCTTCAACACAATTCAAAAGAGGAAAATTGTGGGCTGAAAGGACTTTGACAGGAAAGTAAGAAAAGAAAAACAAAAGTCCTGTAGTCTTTTGTTGTTCACTGTTTTTTGTCATTTCTTTCTGTCACCCTCTTCCTTCCCTTATTGCGCTAAGATTTTACTATTCTAACAGAGGTTTCAAAGATTCATCATATTAATGTAGTGTATGTGAGTGAGAATGCTGTCAACTGTATAATTTAATGTCTGGTCAACTTCTCTGTTTATATATATATATATATATATATATATATATATATATATATATATATATATATATATATATATATATTAAAATCACTCATGTGCTATAGATCCAGTGCTTCATATTAACACATGACATATGCTTCATGACAAATGATCAATGTACTGTACATATGGAATGTACATTAACACCTTTCTAAAATTAAACTTCCTTCCTTCATCCATATGAAATACAGATCCAAGCACCCCCTTGGATGTTTATCTTTTACCCTTCACAGACTTTGGGTAATTTATTTGGATGTCTACATTATAATTAGTTAATGGCTTATTTATCTTTATTTAGCCAGAAAGTCTATTAAAATACAATATCCTTTGTACAAGAGAAAGCTGGCTAAATTGACCAACTGGCCACAAAAACTTGACATATGTCTTGCACACACAACAAAGTACTGAGGTTATCGCTTTCATTTAATTTAGGGATTTTTGTTTATTTTTTGATTTAGAAAGTCAAACACAGATGGGGCTCCTCTCTCGCTCCTCCACACAAATCACTGTGCTCTGTAAAAATTCATTATGCACGGTCAAGAGCCTCAAGGACCTCTGTTGCCATCACCTCAGCTCCAGTCTCCACCTTAACACTTGACATTGTTTTTCGGCTCATCATCACAGCAGACCAACAAGGCCGCTCATTAACATGCAATTAGTGAATTGTGATGCAGTGGTGAGTAAAGCAAGGCCAGCGCTGTGCTGTCACATGTGCATATGTGTCTAAACAGGAGCATGGCCACATAGTTCATTAAGCACTGAGCAAGCTATAATTCTACTGTTTGACGGAGAGAGCCGGGGAGTAAAACTGTTCTTTTTTGTCTGATTTCCTTCTTTGAATTTAGATTTTTGTTGTTCTCCTATTACTATTTTCCTTCTTAATGGTTTTCCGTGCCGCACATTTTTTTAATCTTCCCAAGTCCATGAAGAATCATGCGGACATCTGTGTTGCTGTCCATGTGCAGCCCAAAATTGGTGATTTTCAATCGCACAGACTGCGTGTGTGCTAGAAAAGCAAACTGGGAGTTTGTTTGGTGCACTTTATGTTTGACTGTTTCCTGTCAAATTTTGTAGCCATCAACTCCAGTCCCACCATCATCACAACAGTGACAAACTACAGCATCAACCATGATAAAGAAAAAAACAATATGCACTCACGTTAATATCCTCCAGGTCCAAGAAGTTAAGTATGATGCCGTTCCTCTTCCAGATGATTGGCGGGCGCAGCGTACCCTGGATGGCACAGGTAAGGACGGCACTGAGGCCCACTGTTACCGTGGAGACACTGATCCACTGGTCCTCTGCCAGGCTCAATTGGACAACCTCTGTTAGAATAGTAAAGAGTATGAAGTAAAATTAGTGTTGGAGAGAGAAAATGGATGACAGAGAGGCAAATGAGAGATGATAGTAAGAAGAAAAGATTTTGAAAAATTAGAAGATGGAAAATGAAGGAGGAAGAGAAAATCACAAATCAGAATGAGTGTGCTGATGTAGTGGAACTGTAGCCAAGCTGCAAGCATCCATCTCATTACTAGTGGACCAGGGAGGATAAACAGCTGTCCGGGAGTGAAGGATATTCAGTATGAAAAAAGACCACGCGTCAGAGGACTCAAGCTAGCCAAATATCATTCTTCTCATTAAGGGAAATTTATGTTCATTGAAATGGCCATCCAATTCAATTCACCTTTACGGCAAATTAAGAATTATTTTTCACTGGTTCCCCTTGGAGCCATAAATAGTGACTGTCGCCAAGCTGTGTGGCCGGGCACAAAATCTACAGTCACGGTTACAGTCTGGAAACTTTGTCAGCTGCTGAACGTTTATTATTGTGAGTTTTAACTTATATTGGGCCCAATGTTTTAAGTAGACATAAAACAGTTTAAAAAAGTTTTGCAAACTGGGTTATGCAAGATATACGGTAGGTGCAATCTATTCTAACAATGAAATCTTTTCTCATGACCTTGCATTGCATTACAACACCACCTAATTATTTGTCTTCTTCTCATTTTTCCTTTCATTTTCTCGGTACACTCTATGCCAAAAAAGGTGAAAAAATATGCTTAAATAATTTTAGTTTTTGTCTTAATTAAGTAAAAAAAACAAATTGGTACAGTATACAATTGGGAAAGGAGCATAAATATGCTGACAGTGAGATATTATATGAATGTGGAGTTCAGGCACACAAACACTGACATATATGTCAGTGTGTGACCCTGGGGCAATATTGGCTGGGGACAGGATATACTTGGCTCAATAAATAAAGAGACACAGTCACCTGATATAAATCTAAATGGAGCCATCCAAGTAAACAGGGCATTTACTGGACTGATACTATAAACTGCCCTTGCTGCATGACTTTTCAGTACCAATATATTTAGAGAAGAAAAGATACACCATTAAGGATCTAACTAAACCAACAACAAAAAAGAGAGAGAGGAGCAGGGAAATTAAATCTGTCATTATGTTTGGAAAATGAACATCAATAGATAATACACATGCTGTGATTTACAAAGTAAATGCTTAGAGGTTCTGCACAAAAGAAACACTAGACCAAACAAAGAGTGATGCATACTAATTAACTCGTTCAAGTAAGTCAGCAATTATTACATTATATAAATCTATTTAAGTCAAAGAAATAATATCCAACTATTTACTGACGTACCATTACAATAAATATGGTGATGCCGATGAATGTACTTATCATTATGGTTTTTTGAAAGAATGTAGTCATTCCATTATAAATAAAATTAGCTTCTACTCAACAATATAAAATCTACATGGAGTATGGTCATTGTGATGGCATCATTTTACTGATGTGGTTTCAGATGTTGTAAAGAAATAGAGCATAATAATACCACATTTTCTGCACTTTAAACTCAATCAGCTGATTAGAGTGCTCCTGCTATTCTCTGAAATAAATAGTTTAAAAAAAACAACTAATCATCTTGTTACTGTCAGACTTAAAAACTGTCCTTCCACAGTGGGGTTGTTTATTACTTTTAGCTCCTATGATTAACAAAGCAGTGGACAATGAAGAACAAATGAACAAATTAAGTTGCAGAGTTGTTTCAGAATAAACTACACTGAGTTTACATTAATCTACCCTGGTGATGTTTGTGCTGAAAACACTTGACAACTCTATCAAATCTAACCTATAATGACACATAGATCTATAAGTACAAATAAAAGCTAAACATTAAGATGGGCCTTGAAGAGTTGATGACTGAAAGGCAGTGATAAAGCCAGTATCACAACAAGGTTTCATATCAACACCCACATACAGTAGAAAACTATTTCACTGTCCAAACAGACTTCAAGTAGATGGCTAACAGACTTTGAAATGTTTGTGGGGAACTTCCTGTCCGGATCCGGACTTTGACAAACGCTGTTGTGAAAGACCCCTTGCTATTAGCTGTCTGTTTCACATAGCTCTCCAGGTGATAGATATATCTGGGTTGACAGCTCGGTCTGTCAGTGATATTTCAGAATGCCTTGGGTACAGTACACTGCCAGGTCCAACAAAGTTATAATTCAGCAGAGCAGTAATTTGGGTGGCAGAACAGGCTTTGACTGCCATGTGGACAGATGAGGGATAAAGCACATTGATCTGACATGGCTTGGAGGGGTGGTTCCAGGGTGGTACTGTGTATTGCAACTAGACCACATCTCACGTTAAATTGAATTATACAGTACATGGAAGCAAGACGTCAGGTTTGCTATGTATTTTTGCAGCAGTTCACTGTTCAGATGGACATCTAGTTTGACTTAATATCGATTCTTTTTAGGTATAAAAGTAGGTATACAGCTTTAAAAGTTTGCTGGCGAGAACTGTCTCTTCAAAGTTCAGTCAGAGCAGAAATAGAAACAGAAGCTAATTAATAGATTTTGGCAGATAAAACACTGACTACTGTGAAGGATGGTGGTGCTTTTAACAGCTACAGCAAATAAGCAAGTGTTGCCATAATGAAGTTGGGATGTGTGTCTTGAGTCATTGATTTGACATGGGAAAAAATATTTATTTTTTATTTTTAATTAACTTAAAACCTTTATTTTGTTACACTGACAGCAGTGAAAAGATTACATCAGTTCAAAGCCCCCAACACTGCTGTACATACCAAATTTAAATATGAAATGTTCCATCAATTCAAAATGGGCAGCGGTGTTTAAATATTTTCTGCAACAGTCTGCCAACCATTCATATGAGGTCAGTCTAAACTTTCTGCTGATGTATTAGTCCTCACTTTTAAAGCTTGGCAGAAAGGCCATAGTAAAATCTACCTTCATGAAAGATGGACTAGTAGTGAAATTAATACTGACACTATGAACTTAATCTTGATGCCATCCAAACGTAACCCACTGAGGTACGAGACCAAGAAAAGAGAAACAAATGTGATGAAAACTAGGCATATTATATTAGTTAGAAAATGTGTTGATTGCTGTTCATGTCACTTTTCTTGGTCTATGTCATTAAGGGATGTTTCAAATGTTAAGATGTTCCAGTTGTATAATTCAAAACCGCCATCTGTTGATTGCAGGTTGGTCTCTAGTGGTGATATCCAAATAAGTTCAATTTAACAGACACCTTTAATAAGGTTTAGTAGGCTTTAATGAGGCTTAGTTTTAAGTTCACAGACAGAGCCGACTTTTCAACACTCCTTTTAAAAAGAGGCAACAATGTTTTCTTGTTTATTTAGGTTGTAGGCATTTAAAGTCAGATGTGCACTTCCATGCTTGTAACTTTTTAAGGTATTCTTTTTAGATTTGTGTTTTAGAATCTTAATCATTTTAAGACAGTGTTTGCAAATGTGTTTTTATTTGTTAAGTCTAATTTTATTGTGACATGTCTGTCCAGCAATCCTGTTGGTGCAGAAGAATTTTCTTTTACAATAAACCTAACTTTTCAAATGCATCAGAGTTGAATATTGTCTTAACAAGCCAAAGAAGAACATTGCCTACATAAAACACTGATCAAAATTGGCAAAATCAATCATGATATATCTAAATTGAATGAATAAAGACGACTATGAATCTGACCAAGCATTCAGATCTTGTTACTAACTACTATAAACACATTATTGGCAGTTCTCAAAAAGTAGCAACAACCACAAAGATTACTTCCACTTGATGTGAGAGCAACTCTAAATCTGTTCAAACATTCTCCCATGTTCTGTGCCATTCTCAGATGACCCAGACTAATTGCATATCCACAGGCAGGGCGTGCTCTGCTCTTGGCTGGCTGGGGAAGGTTGTCATGACATTATCTAGTTAATGATTCCTACAGTATCCCCCCTTTCCCAAAATAGCTCCAATGTGTAAGTTAGTAATTGACTTTCAGGGGAATTCAGGAGCTCCAATGATCGATCAGCCCTGCTAACTGAGCTATGGGCGGGCTGACAGGGCCAACAGGGCCAACAGGGATGTTTCTGTGTCCAGCTCTGAAGGGATTTACAGTACAGTGTGAGTAAAGAGATGAAGAAAGAGAAAAGAGAGGGAGCAAGGTAAATATTGGTAGAAAGATGTGAAGACAGAGAAAAGGATAGTTATATAAAAAAGTACTTTATAAAGTAATGTAAAATAGGGTGAATAAAACCAGTGTATGCAAGGAGAAAAGAAAGACAAAAAGGGAAAAGAGGAACAAAACATCAGATAGGGAAAAAAGAGAGCAAATTAGCAAACGAAAGAAAGAAAGACATGCCGAAGGATGGACCGAGAAGACACAGGGGCATAAGAGAAGGAGTAAAAATGTGTGCATGTGAGACAGGAAGAGAGACACATTTGATGCAGAGCACGTAGAAGATCTCCCAGGGAATAACTAATGCGGTGAGCTCAAGACTGCAGCTGAGAGTTGTCCCTTTCCACTTTCATGAGACCAGCCCCTCATGAGCTGGAGTAAGACATCAAGCCACAAAGCAGAGGAGCAGAACACCATGACTTTTTTTAGAGGGTAGGACAGATAACATCCTGACTGTAGACTATAAGAGAGAAAGAAATATGTATTAAGAAGAGGGACAGAGTGAGGAGGAGCTAGAGAGAGAAAGACAGATGGAAAGGGAGGAGTAGTGAGGGGCAGAGAGCGAGGATGAGCATCAAGCTTCGAGAATGCTTGATTAAGGAATGGTAAAACAGAATATCATTGGACTCTTTGATTGAATCTCCCTGTATGGGTACTTGAAAAATGAAAATACTTTCGCCTTTACATTTTACCAGAAATACAAGAAATTGGTTTGGGAGAAAAATACTTATGTTAACATTACCACTTTTGGCCACATGATGGATGTGAAAGTGCTGCAGTAACTTACAATATTAGCTTACAGTCTAATCCAGACAAGAAGGTGGAAGTTGACAAGCATTCACTGCTTTGGTGGCATTTCACTTGTAAACATTTACATATTTTTCATTTTCACAGCTTTCACTAATTGATAATATGCCTAAGTGTTCCGGTAGAACCTGTTCACTAAAATGCTGTTGAAACATTGTTGTAACAGCTATAAGGTATGCTAGGTATTGATTGAATAACTTTTCAACCAAGTTCAGACCAGTGGTAGTAGACACATAGACATATTTTTTACCTGCAAATTACTATAATGCTTACAGAGTGCCAATATCAGCTAGGGATGCACCGATTCAACTTTTTGAGTTCCGATACCAATACCTGGGCTTTAGGTATCGACTGATTATGAGTACCAATCCAATACTAATGTTTAATTAATAAGCTGTATGACTCACTGTGTGGAAGTGACTGGGATCATTCTTTTATGTGTAAGACAGCATCATTACGTGAAGAACCTGAAAGCACCACAAAATCCAGTTGGTGCATTTGTTTGTTTAGCCTAACGTTACATAACTCATGGGAAAGGCAAAATGTTGCCACGCCAGTGACTTTAGGGAAGCAGGAGGAAATCCCTAGTAATGCTGTTTTTCCGTCATCTCCGACAGTGGCCATGGTGTCTTGAACAGTGCAGCTGCAGGCTACTAGTAAGTTAGGGTGCATTATATGCTGTGTCGTCTGTGTGTGTTTTTTTTCTGCGCATGTGTGCGCAAGTAGGCATGGCACACTTGATTATTCATTTTTTCATTTTTTTTTATTCATTTTTGACCCTCATGAAAAAAATATCCTCATTCGGTTTCGTTTGGTAAATTAAGATTCAGGCATTAATCATTAAGCTCATCACTGAGTGAAAAGCATCTGCTACAGTAAATGGCCTTACTTAGCATTTGAGACTTGTAGGATTCAGAATAGTCTATATCCTTGACGTTCCACTTCCGGGATTGCTCCGTTGCCGCAGCAAACAGCGACGGTGGAGCAAACAGCTAACGGCGGAGCTAAAAGCGGAGCTAACAGTGGCGCAAACAGCAAAGCAAATGGGCCTGGAAGCCATTTGTGGTCGAGGCAAGAAGGGATACAGCTACAGTACATCCGTGTTTGGTTGTATAGATGGGACTAGTTTGCTTCGTGTGGACTCACTGGACCGACTCGACATGTAGGCGGAGCTTGGGAGCTTCATATTAAGGTGTCCCTAAGAAACGCGTATGTTTTATTTATTTTTATACCGTGTATTCTTCGTGTAAATTCATGTACCGAACCGAGACGCCCGTACCGTTTCGGTTCAATATACGAATACATGTACCGTTCCACCCTTAATTCAGAGTAACCTCATGCTGGTGTCATGCTTGCACTTGGGTTATCCCTCAACTAAAGGCACGTTTTAACAGGCAGCAAAATTGATTTTCTCATTGTTGCTATGCAACCACCAAAAAGTCATAACAACAGGCAATCTCAGACCACCAGGCAATGCAGCACACAATATTACTGTGTTTGTATACCAATATAAGGCTGTGGTTAAACACAGGTTCCTCGCCACATAGTCTGCTTCCAATCACAGGGACACATGCTGGCTCTGGATCACCTTTTCCTGTGTTCTAACATCAGGAAAAATGCTTGGAAGCCAAAAGCAACAAATGCAACAAAGTAGTATACATCGATACATGGTGATGCTTAAAGAATGTAGGTTGCGTTTGTGCACTAGAGGTGTGCTTATATATGTGCACCAATGTATCTTTGACATATATTAAAAAGTTAGCAACCTCAAAAGTAAAACAAAATATTTGCCGTTCTGGTCAGAAAGAGGCTAACTCAATCTAAAGATGCTCTGTTTACACATTGTTTTACTGATTTATGCTGAGAATGTAATCTCTTTGAAATTGTAGAAACTACTGCATGACTTACTACATGACTGCTTGTGATAATGTCCTCTGTGAACACACTGACACTGTTGAGTTTGTACAGTACATGTAGGGAGACAGGACTCCCACTGGGCGCTCACAGTTAGTACAAATGATCTTTGTGTGTCACTGTGCATTCAGTAAGAGGACTGCTCTCTGCAGGTGGGCTGCAGCAATTAGAAAATATATCATCCATGTTTCAAACACACTGACATAGTATTTTATTATTATATTAAATATATTCATATAGTGTATAGGCCTATATACTGTATAAAATAATATTTATGAAGTTTTGTTGTCTTCTGTCTGTACATTTTAACATGTACTAATGTCTTGCTGTTTCCTGTTGCTCTGGTTTGAAAATATCTCGCAAAAGGACTACAGTTAGCACTGCAGGCTGGCTAACACTGACACATTTACAGTAAATGTTAAATAATGTGCAATGTCATGTTGTATATCATACTGTACATGCACACCCATTTTCTCAGTAAATCAATAACTATGTACTCTTGGGCAGTTATTTCTATGCATACACTGTATATCACATTACATTTTTCATTTACGCACGCATGCACGCACGCACGCACGCACGCACGCACGCACTTGAGCTCTCTGCTCTCTCTTTGACAGTGCAGGGGTGGTGATTATTCATGGGAGGGAGATGGGGATGAGCAATCAGTGGCCAGCTCATTAATCACACTGGATGCAGACCCTTAATCTCCTCCACAGGTATAGAGGAATCCTCTGCTGCCGCTCCTCATTGCTTCTCAAACTTCAGTCCTCTCTTTCACCCAGCGTATCATTTTCTCTCTGATGCTTTGTTTGCATCCTTGGCTATTTCTCGGTCTTTGTCCTTCACAGAGTCTCTCACCCTCTTTTCTTTATCTCTGTGACTCCATGACTCCCTGTAAGTCTTCCTTTTTTGTCTCACTCTTTCCTTTACTTTCTGGTCTCAATCTGCCTCTCTCTCTCTCTTCCCTGTCATTCTACTTAAAGTGCCTCCTTGCGTGGCTGCCTCTCAACTTGCCAGCAAAGCCGTGATGGTGCTTCTTCTCCAGTAGGGCCCCTTAACTAGGCAGTGAACAAGCCTTGTTAGGATCACAAAAAGAAGCCAGAGAGTGAGCCAGTGGAGGAAGTGTATAGTAGGAGTGTGTGCAGAAAGGAGTATTTTAAAAAGTGTTCCATGCTGTATTAATAAGCCAGGAGCACCAGTTTGGCAGGAGATCTGGCTCTGCTTGCTCTCCTTCTGCTGCCGCAAAGGCATTTATAAAATAAGGTTGAGAATACTTCCCTTCACAGCAGCTAGATGCCTATTTTTGAAACAATGGGTGAATTGTTTTGGTTAAAAGTTGGTTAGAAGCACTGCTGTTCTACCACTAAATTAAAATAAAATAATTGTGATTGCATGATAATTAAAAAAATAAATTGTGAAGTTGTTTTTCATTTTATGAAAAACAACTTCAAACATTTCCCAGAACAGAACCCACAGTGTGATATGAAACAGTTATATTGTAATATTATACTTCTCTTTAAGATATATATAAGATACTTCAGCACAGTGATGTGAGAGCCAGTAGTGTAGTTAATGCTTACAAAAAAACATGAAAGGGTTATATTATACTCCTGTTAAGATATACATATATCTATTATATAATAAGATACTTCTCCAGCACACTGATGTGAGAGCTACTAGTGGAGTTAATGCTAACAAAAACCCCACTAAAACTTACCCTTCTGTTGTCAACAATATGTATTACTCAAGAGATCTACCACAGTTGTCCTGGAACTGCAGAGTTCCCAAGGCATTCAAAGGGAACAATTGTCTCCCTCGCATTACTTTATGACCAATTTTGCAGGAACAGGCTGCTGACAACAGAGCCCATTTCTAAGATAGGTGTTGCTGCTAAGAACCTGAGCTCATTGCAAGGTGACAATATTTACAGAGGACGAGGCTCAATAATGAACCAGCATCAGTTGGGTAATGACAGGGCAGAGCACACTTTACTGTGTCATTCAATCCCTAAGGGCAGGAGTAACCTGTCGGGAAAATGAACAGATTAATTGCCTATCTGGAGGGTTCACAGACAAGTAGTAGACCTCCAAACTTTGCAAATACTAACTTTTATCTTGTTACTATACACTGAGTGTTACACTGAGTTACACCAATATTGGCTTCTAAGCATGTCACTCTCTGGCAATATCAAATTGCATTGACTGAGATGAAATGAATCTTTAAATTTCTTTTAAAGAGCACACAGTATGCTTATTCGTCTTTTCCAAGCCTTAACAGTTGTTATAATGTTGTATAGTTATGTTAAACAATACCAAAGTGTCAACTAATGAGGTAATTGCATCAAGACGTGAGGCCTGCAGGCAGCTTGGGTTAGCTATGCCCAGCTCTGAACGCTTCGGTTCTCACTGGGTCTCAGTGGGGTCTTTGAATTTCCTGGATTTGAGAAAGAAGCTAAACCAAGCCTTCAGAGGAGCTGCAAAAAGTGCACTGATGACGATAAAAGTTTCCCGACGATCTACATAGTTTATTGTCCGGTAAATAATGTCAGGCTGCTCTATAGGTGTCCTGAATCAAAAACTAAGACCAGAAAAGTACAGAACACATCTGTGCTTTTCTATCAGTCTTTTCCCAAGTAATTTATAAGGCCTTCCAAAGCATTTCCAAAATCAAGTAAATTTCATATACTGTAACTCAAAAAATAAGTGAAATATATAACAATGACCTTCCTTTCATTTTAATCTGTATTAGCCTATAAAATAAATAAATCTGACGACGAGCTTTCTGGGAACTTGTCCATGCTCCAACCTAATACATATAATTATTCAAAATATAGAGTATTTATGTACCCAGTTTGTTTTCTAAAAGTCTACAGTATTAACATTATGTAAGGGTTAATGCCCAACGAGGTGTTGCGGCAGTTGCTGGTTGTATTTAGCCGCTACAGAGCTCTGGGACGCTGGCTACGAGTGGCAGTTGTTTAGCCGCCAATAGGTGACTGCGAGCCTGCTACAGGCACTGCCACATGAGGGTCCTTTCAGAGGCCATGGAAGTTGAGCACCACGTTGTGCTTATTTCACATTTGATTATTTTCCATTGGATATTGAAATTCATAAGTGTTTTGGCATGGCTGGCCGAGTGGCATTATATCCATAGTATTGAAAGGGGGATTTAATTCTTGCATTTTTTTTTGTTGTTGTGCATGATCCCCCCCCCCCCCATAAAACTGACATTTTAAGTCTCAAAGGCCAAAAGAGTCATCCTGCTCTGAGAGGCTTAATGGAAACAAGCTGACATTCTGGAGCTAATCTCCCATACTTCATTTGGCCGGATGGGACCCAATTCATTAAAATGATACTTTCATCTGATAGCAGCATAAGATCTCTGACAATCTGAATAATCTGTCATCTTTATGGAAACAAAAAAAACACCCTCCCCTCTTTCTCTCTGCCTAGCTAAATCTCCTACTGTAAACTGCAAAGGCATTTCCTGACAGGGTTGGCTAAGTGGACTTTCTCGTTTCGTTTCAAAGCCCTTACAGCCTTGGGGAGGATGAGGGTAAAAGAGATTAGTGGCCTGCAGCAGAACTCTGCACTGCATGAGCCACAACTTGACCTGACCTGAGGGTCCACCTCAATGAAGACAGAATGCACAAAGAGATGTATCGAGAGCTGTATGTGTGTGTTTGGGTTGATGCATCTGAACAGGATTGTATGTGTTAAAATGCAGCTTGATTTATGTGCGTTTTTTTTATGCAGACACATGCACACATTAACCAACAATAGTCTAACTGGAGCTGCAGGACAGATGAATAGAAAGACACAAGCATCCCAAGAGGTATATTATATTCCAAACTGGTGAAGTGGTGAGAGGAAAACACTTGATACTGTATTTAAAATTTGTTACAGTACAATTTAGAGAAGTTATGTTTTTTGTTCTTCAGAGAGAAAGAGGCTAAATGTGAGGAAAAACAGAAGCTAATGAGACTACATCAACAGAAACAAAGGAAACAATCATAAATTGTTTCTCTTTTATTTACACTCAAATAAAATACTGGAACAAAGTTATATGCTCTGTTTTTGCATTGATAATACACCATTGTATTCTGTCAGAACAAATGAGTGCTATTTTATACATTGATAAATTAAATTTTTTTTTTTAGCATTAGACTTTACATTAATTATTATTAGACTTTTTAAGATCACTAAGCAGGTTTTCTATAAAGTATAGGCACTAGGTTGTCCATGTCCATGTTTCAACATAGGATTCCAATGGTTCTTAAAGAAGAGACCAAAGTCCTACAAAGTCCTATCCTGCATTGGATAGGACAGGAACTGCCCTACCAAAACAGATGTGATAAATAAATGGAGTGATAAGTAAAACCAGCATATTTGCTGCAATCTACTGAGCAGCTTCACAGGATCAGTTGGGTTAAGACACCACACTGAATGGCATCTTGCCAAATTCAGGTAGATTGTTGATTATAGAAATTTGCTTTCTAAACACTGGGGAGATGCCTGTGGCCAGCTTAGCAAGTATATCTGAGTCACTCATGATCAAAACTAAAGGATCTCTGATGTAACCACCTCTGTAAGGTTGGGCGATATAATATATACTGTGAGACGATAAGACATTTGTCAACCGTCAACCAAGCTATCATGTGGATGTACTAGGTTATTATGGGTAAGGTTACAATATTTGATTTTTCAATAGCAAAACAAATCTAATTAGACCCTTCCTGCCTTATAAAATACTTATTTTCTATTCCACACTTTCTATTAAGAACTTATAGTCTTCAAGCCAAGATACTCAACTGATATGAGTTGACAAACCTGCTCTAAAGGCATGGATTGTTCAACTGTTTTCATAGGCAGCAACAACAGCTTTTAGGAGTGTAACTTAAAGTGGCAACATTTAAAAGTTAATATAAGCCAAACTTTTGAGCATGGACCAGATCGAGCAGTTACAAATAATTACAACTGACTAATGTTAAAACCTCTGAATACATACAGTTCACCAGTAGGTATGATGTAAAACATCACCAATGTGGCCTTGTTCTTGCTTTCAAATGCTGGCCCACATTACATCCGTTAAAAAAGCCTTTATTAAATCTTAACAGACATTTTATCTGATAAAGATCAGTGTATTAAAACAACCCGATTTGGAAAAATAAATATTCTTTTTTTTTTTTGTATCTCTACACTCCTTTTCTCCACACTCTCACATTATCAATTGATCAGTGTAAAATACATTTTTGTCTTTCTTTTACACCTTGGTAAAATGTAGGCTAATTAATTAGCAGAAACATGAACTAAATGGGCATTGTAACACGGCACCATTATAACCACTAGCAGGGGTTTTAAAAAGCTGCTGATGAGTTGATGAAGTTGATTAATTGCTCCATATTTTCCCCTGGAGTCTCGCTCTACTGTGCAATAAATTATGGGAGAATAAAGTTTTTCTACATCATCCATGCACCACACTACCAAATTATTATGGATCCTCCAAGCATGACAGCAGTTTTATAAATAATTATGAAAGTTTCAAGCAAATTCCTGCATGCTTAATGATTTAACTATGCAGCACAGAGGCTGAAGGGCAGAATTGTTGCCTTAAAAAGTGATTTGATCCCCAACTGGACCCTCTCCATACGGATCTGACCTCAAGTAACAAGTAACCTGTGTGTTCACAGAAGATAGTATATTCTAATGTTTGTCATACACTGGCTGTCCCACTAACAATGCATGTGTGAGCAAATTGCCCAAAGGTATATTTTCTGCATGCTGCAAAATGGTGACATAATAGAAGTTCAGCCATGGCTGATTCAGACCTTTTATTGATCACAATCTCTATTATGAGTTGTAAACAATTTTTCTTATTATTATTATTTATTCTCTTTCTGGCTCTACTTTATGGTTTTAGGCCTCTGCTATTTGTGTGAATGTGTGGAAGAAGTGGTGGACCCACATGTTTTCAGCACAACATTGTACTAAAGAAGCAGCTTAGTTTTTGTCAAAGACCTTTATCAGACAATAAACATTGCAATAAGTAGCATCTTTATATAAAATCACAGGCTGCAACAGCTAATCACATTGTTTTGTGTTCATTGTCTGGCCACACAGGTATACATGTGCCCCCCTTCTGTGTCTTTGTCAGCCATCTCAGTGTGTTCACTGCTCATGTGTGTAGCATAATTACTGATTTGGACCTTAGTTTATAAGAGCTGCATTAGTTTTCCCAGTTAACTATGAAATGTGTTCATATTCAAGTGACTTGTTTTACACAGACATTGACATTTGAGTAAATTAAACCCTTAATCCCACTCTCTTGTGCCTAATTTGCTTGGTCCCTCACAGGGGGGAATCACAAAAATGTGTGATGTAGCAAAGGTGAAAATACAACCATCTCAGGGAGTCCACCATCATTAGATGTCAACATCTTACACACGTTTTACAGAATCACATTAGATTATGTCCAATTTATTCAGAAATGTTTGTCGGACCGAGACGTGGCTGTCTCTCTGCCTCCGAACCAGTGCAGTCTACAACCCACTGCAATCCTGATTGTCATAGCTGTGTTCAAGACATCGGGGCATTAAACTTAAACGCTTTTGAATTTCTTTTCTGGATTTTTGATGTGTAGTACAGCATTACATTGAGGTGCTCCACATGCATGTAGCTTGTAACTGGGATTTAGCCTGGCAAAAAACTGCATCATCTTGGTACAAAAAAAGCCTCTGAGCTTTAACCTTCAAGCCAGCTCAGCACATGTTGTTTTAGAAGGCTGGGTTGAATAGAAGTGTGTTGCCAAAGGAGATAGGGAATAACAATAACACGCTGCTGGGAGCGTGCAACATTGAGCTGAGCCGCAGAATCAGACCTTACCTCTGAGAATGAAGACTTTAGAGATTTGGGATTACCTGCTCCTCTATCATCACCTTCTCTCTCTCTCTCTCTCTGTCTGTGTGTGTGTGTGTGTGTCTCTCTCTCTCTCTCTCTCTCTCTCTGTCTGTGTGTGTGTCTCTCTCTCTCTCTCTCTCTCTGTCTGTGTGTGTCTCTCTCTCTCTCGTACACGCTCGCACTTCAAAATGTTTGACTGTCAGCTTCTGACACTGTCAATGCACTATCAAGGTCTACTAAACAAAAAACTCTGTCTTTGGACATTCTTTGAAAGCCACTAAATGATATTGGCTGCAAGTGTGGGTGCTTTTAAAGGAGTGATGTACAGCAATTCTAACAGATCAGGAAGGCTCAGGCTTACTGTATGGAAACCGTAAGAAAACCAATCGAAACTTCTCTCAGGTTTGGTTTTCCATGAAATCACCTTTAACTCAAAGGATCTTACACACAAGTGTTCTGTTGTCACTTCAGACCCATCTCAATGTCAAAGACGATATGCATAATTAATATCAATAAAAAATGTCATCAAAAATGTCATCAATTGCAGTTTATTTGTGCTTAGTGTTGTGTCATGCTGCACAGCTGTTTTTTGTGGATTCATTTCCCTAAAAATTACACATTTGGATACCTGCAGTGTGCCACAGATGTGAATATAAATTATTGGCTTTCATTATAGCATCTGGAACCTTAGTGATCAAGATAAACATGACTAAAAGGCCTACCTGCATGATTTTTGGAGTGCAAAATGTACTAAATTACCTAAATTCACAACAGCCCAAAGCTGCCAAACTCTTGTAACTCTTGTACCCTTCATCCTTCCTCTTCCCCTCCCGGTACCAGCTTTGTGTTTCAGCCTTACCCACTCCTCTCTTCATCCTCACTTCTACATTCCTCTGTCCTTGTCATCTCTCATACCCTCCACATCTCCCCCCACAGTCTTTACTGCTGCACCAAACTACACATGCAACTGTGTATTACCTACTCTTGTTTTCTCCTCCCTTTTCTCTCCACCCTCCTTCTCTTCCTCAGAGTCCCTGATTACTCCTTACCCTGTTGCCTCACCCCAGCACTTTAGTCTTCTTTACCTTGACAAACACATGGAAACATGTCATTATGCATCACCTTCTCTTTTAAATCCATTCCATCTCTCTGTCTGTCTCCTTTGTCCACAATTTTGGCCCCCTCCCAAATCCCTTTATCTCCTTCCTCCCTGGTAAACACATGAAAACAGGCAGCATCAACAGGATACCATGAGAGTCTTTTTGCAACTCCTCTGCATTTGTAGTCCTTATTATGATGAAACACAGTTTTATCCTTTTGAATATGGAGGAAGTAAAATTAATAGCCCCTAAGGTGTTTGTTTGGGTTTTGGATGTGTGCTATTGAGCTATTTGCAAAATAAGCGTTTCAGCTGGGAGCCACCACATCTACTCACTTGTACTCTCTCATTCTTTTCCTCCTTTACCCAGTTCCACTCTCTTTCAACCCGTTATGAGATCTGAGTGTGTGTTGTCTTGTTTGTCTAGTTCAGTTTAGTGAAGTCAGGGCTGGCCTCTGTTCAGTTCCACCGTACAAACAGTGGAGAAAACAACTCCTATTAAAACATAACCATATCACTATAACCAAGGCATCTGGACCAACTCGCTGATGATTTACACAGAACAGATGTTTGCCCGAAGAAAACAACACTCTGAGTGTAACTATGGGAAACATTTCTTACTTTCTCACACAGAAATGTTGCAACGGCAGCGTACCCAAAACAACTGAGGTTATCCAGCCATAACGGATTATGTGGTTGTTCTCTAACCTTGTTGGGTTGTTTTTAGTTTTTATGAATCTGCAGCGATATTCTTTTTTCCCTTTTTGCTTTCCATTTTTCTGCTGTGTTTATCTCCTTTGTTCTGAAAGGGTATTTTCAAAGCTGATGAAGGTGAATGCTGGAAGGGATTTTGTTGAGGAGATGAGAGAAGAAAAAGGAGGAAAAGTACCACTCACACACACACACACACACACACACACACACACACACACACACACAGAAGCAAACTCACATCCATATGGACACACACACTTGTTTGAAATTGCAATAAGAAAAAAAGAGGGAGAATGGGGGATTGTTCCACCAAAGAGGCAAGAGAAAGAGCAAATCAATGGATGCATGATAATGAATTATTTCCACGCCAGAGAGGGAGTTAGAGGAGAGAGATAAAAGCAGACCACATGCTGCGCCACTAACAGCCTTGGGGCTGCTGCCTGTGAATTATTACTGCCCTCGGGACCAGTCGGTTGCAAAGGAAAGAGGAAGGGGAAAAATAGAAATAAGAAAGCTGCAAAAAGATGGGGACCAGAAAAGAAATGTCGGAAAGGGGAATAGGTCAAAGCAAAGCCCCTTGAGTCCCTGCAAAACATGGATGTACATCTCTATTGCTAATTAGAGACAAAAAGATGAAATTAAAGTGGTGGAAATGAAAGAAGGATAGATAGATGAGGCTAATGGAGAAGCAGGGGTATGGGGGGCAGTGTTGGATGGGATTATTCAGCATGTGTTATTATGAGAGATATTAGATATCTGGTGAAACAGTAAGCGTGTCACCAATGATAAGTCATGTCTTAATGAGCCTTATATGATGTTCCAGATGTACCGTGACATTTCCCCCATTACAAAATGATCTGCACTTAGAAGGCCCAGATTACTCAGCTACTGTTAGTCTTAGGGACGAATGAATTACAAGTGCAATTTGTACTTTATTGCACCATGTTTAACATACCCAAGGCAGACATTTGTCTAACTCCTCTCTTTGTTCTTCCTCAACAAAGACATCCCGCTGAGATTGTCCCAATGTAAGTGCTTGATTCAGATTAAGCCTTTACAACTTAATAAAAAAAGTTGTGGGAAGTATATCAATATATACTTGAGATATTTAAACACAATGTTGGTGACTAATCAATGGTTAATATATAAATATGGGATACATTAAGACCCAATCCGTGGATACAATCTGCTTGCAGCTGATTTTAATGTTACCAAACTTCTTATTTAATTAATATACTTTTTAAAAGGGAACATTTGTCTGCAACTGTTACAGTTTCATACATCATTCATCTGTGACGTTATACTTTTTGCTTTACTTGCTGTTGTAATTTAGATTAAGGGTGCACTGACTTTGCTTCAACTTGCCTCATCTACTTTGTTTATTAATTCACTGTTTCCTAAAATTTGTTTTAATATCCCTTAGAGAACATGTCTAAATTCAATACATTCAGCTGTTGTTTTTAAGTCTAGGTGGAGAGAGAAAACGCAATAGTGCAGTAAGAGCAACAGAAGTAAGTATGTTTTACCAATTGAGCAGATTATCAGGCTATAATTGCCCCCTGATTGTATTTTGTGTGTTAGGCTGACACAAAAACCTTTACTTTAATGATGAAGTTTTAGATAGCTAGTAAGTTAGCTTTTTTCTGCTATAAAACTCAAAATGTTAAGTCTAAAGAAGTTGACCATGCAACAACAGAAAGGTACATCACCAAAAGTGTTTCATTTCTTACTAAGATGATGTGTTTAGAGAGTATTTTCAGTAACTGCGATTTTTGTGTAATTGGTCACTGGGAGAGCTCTCTCTGTATTACATGCTAATTAACAGATCCATATTAGCCCTAGTACAAACAAGTGTATGTATTAGTTAGTAGGGTGGTAGTGTGGTTTGAGATACTGTCCACTCACAGGTTTGGCTGATGTATGTCTAGCTGCAGCTATTTTCAAATGTTACTGAGCAAGACTTTGAATCACTGACTGCTAACAAACAATTAGAAGAAACAATTCTACTATCAAGGAACATCAGCTAAATGGTATAAATATAAATGCCATAGTGTGGACTAGGGATTTGTTGAGATTCTGAACTGAGGAGTGTTCACTCCTTCAGTTTTTAAAAACAAAATCACAAAAAAGCACAATATTTTTTGGGTATAAGGATAGCTGGTCCGGGCTGCTCATACATGTGGCCGTGAAAAAACGTAGATATTTCATGCATTGTGGAACAGTCTATGAAAGCTGTATGGAGGCAATCCCAGCCCGCTGTTCTTTTCAGTAATTCGAGTAAAGCCCCATTAAGGACTCTATATTCCTGCATTGTTTTTTTTTTTTTAAGTTGTCAGTAAACTTAAAAAAAAAAAAAAGAATAATAATAATAATAATACATTTTATTTATGGGCACCTTTCATAGTACTCAAGGTCACCTTACAGTTAAAACAAGCAAAAATACAGTTAAAAAGGCAAATATAATTAAATTAAAACAAACATGTAAACGACATGTAGGAAAATGAGTTCATTTATTTACTTGCAAGAGTTAGATGAGAAGTTTGATATTGCTGTGCGTTCCCACTAAGCACAGAGATGGAACCAGAGGGGATTAGATCAACTCTGAGTTTCTGCTGGTTGCCTGGCAACCTCACGGTGATGACAAGATTTCAGGGAGTAACTGCCCTGTAATTTCACGTACAATTACATATGTTGTGTTTACATTTCTGTTTGTGTGCAGGGTTCATATGGCGTACTTTAACTCTACCTCTTCTTTACCATCACTGTTCTGTACCTCCTCTCCTTTCTGGCTTTATGCTCTTCTCCTCTACTTCAGGGAATTAGATGGATCAGCTAAGTGTTGTATTAAATTAATAATTTAGACATTAAAGAGACAGCCACAGTTGCCATGATGACTCACTGGGCGTCTCACTATTGTATTCAGAACCAATGTCTGGATGACCACTGGCTGTAAGGTGTTATGTGAGTATGTGAAATGCATGCATACATAAGTGAGTACATAAGTGCCTGTATTTGTGAGGTAATTATGCAGTACTGGCAAGATATGTTTAACAGGAAGTGGCTAAACATAAATGATGAAAGCTGAGAGATGAAGCCATAACAGATATATCATAATACAGTTTTCCAATTATAAGTAATAATCCAATATATAGTATATAAAATAAGTGTACATTTTGCCACTTTCTATTGACTGATGTTACCTTCAATTAATTCAAACTATATCTAGTCAATGAAAACTGTTTATTTGCTGCTTTCAACAGATGGCAAAAAAAACTATTCATTTTGATTAATGTGTTCCTACAGGGCACTAAGGTTCTTTTTCACTTTCTCTGATCGAAAATAGCTTTACTTTTATTTCCTTTAAAACAATAATGCAAACAATGCTGCCCCTCTGACCCAACCGACTAAAAACTGCCCAACTGATATGCTACTGGTTTGCAGTTTGCTTTATGTGCCATCAGAATATCTCATTTCCACAGGAAATCGATCTAGTTAAAGGTGCAAGATACTGTTAATATGCTGTTTCATTATAACTGTGATGAGCATAGGTCAATTCCAATACCAGAGGCAAACCAACCATAGATCATATGAAACATGGGTCACTTAATTTAACAACAAACAGCAGTACACCTTATCAGATATACAACATTTGGTAAAAAAAAACAACCCCTCTCAGAAAGCAGAATGGGAAAGTGCGACCAAAGCCTCAACAGTCCCTTACCTGTTACTGGAGCTACCTGACACTGGGTAATTACCCAGGAGAAAAGACGACACTGGTGGCAGGAAGCCCCATACACACGCACGCATGCACGCACGCATGCACTCACGCACTCACGCACGCACGCACGCACACACACACACACACACAGACACGCACACGCCGGCAATTAGCAGTAAAGGTCCATTGAACGGTAATGAGGCATCAGACACTAGCTAGGGGAGAGTGGGCAGGGGAGAGAAAAGGAAATGAAAATAAAGGAAAATGAAAAGTAAAAAGAGTCGGCTGAGGAAATATTACTGTGTGGGTGCAGAGGGAACCTCCAAGACCGCCAGTTCAAGTCACTTTGTCGTTAAGAACTTAGCTGTAGGTCTCTCACCCACTTGGCTGTCAGAGAACGACAGGCTCCCCTTGTAAAAGCGATATCTGATCTCAGCAAGATCATTTGTGCAGATTAAGGGCAAACTTGAGAAACATGAAAGATCAAACCTTGACAGGAGCTGCCAGGCAGCAAGCATCAGGGCTTTCTTAGAGCTTCATTGGATACATGCAAGGTATAAAATGAAGACAGAGCCCAACGGGAATAATATTTATCCTGCTGCACCAGCTGCATTTCTGCATTGTGCGTAATGCGCAGCGTTATACAATTCAAATTAAATATTTCAAATGTGATTTCAGTTTTTCCTCAAGTGTGTTGCTGAAATGACAACCCTGTCTTCTACAAATGTATGTACAAATGTTTTATATGCAGATAATTTGCAACAGTAACCACATTTTTGGACTAAACGGAATGCCATCCGGATGTCTTAAAGGTGCAGTAGGTAAGCCTTCTAAAACTTTTGCTGAAACTGACCCTGTTTGAGTAGAACTACATGAAGCAGGTAATTACAAAAATAAATAAAATCAGGCTCCTATGGCACCACCTACAGCCTGTAGTGTGATTTGCAAAAATCCACAGCTCCCTGTTCAGATATACCAATCAGGGTCAGGGGGGGTGTCTAACTGCGTGTCAACAGGGCCAGATTAACAATTTCATGTGCCCTGGGCAACAAGACTCAAGTTGGTTTTATACGTTGGATATTCGACACATTCGAAAAAATCTATTATACAGCTTGACCTTCCAATATAAAACCAACTTTACCACGGTCTGTGACAGCTCATCCTTGCTTGCTGCGCAGGAAGATAGACTGTTTTTGACGTGATTAAAGATGATATTTTGATTGAACGGGTTGCAAAAATCTGCATATAATTAGGAAAGTGAGGACTGCGTTTATAATGTGATCTAACATAATATTTGACGGAGCCCAGGGCCCCTTAGATGTCCTGTGCCCCTAGGCAAGTGACCAGTTGCCCTAATGGTTAATCTGGCTCTGCGTGTCAACCACTGCTCATGCACATGCATTCATTCTCCCTTCTGGAGGGAGGGGCTTAGGAGACCGTTTTGGGCTTTAGCGGAAAGGGGGGAGGGACTGAGAAGTTGTCGATGTTCAAATTTTTTGGCCAAGTCCTGGATCTTCGCAATCCTACCTATGACACTTTTACTATAAAAAGTCTGCAGTGACTTGAAGCATGAGCTTTACTTTATTAACATTTTAAAGAAACCACAGTCTTTTCTTTACCTTACCCAAAGTGCTATTATTGCCTAAACCTAACCACACAAGGGATTCAGGATGTGAACCCTGGTATTTCAGGAGCACCCAACTCCCTGCAACTTCTATGCAAACTAAATCGTTGCACTGCCTGTGAACATAATTGAGGCTGCAATTATGTTTCTTTTTTTCGGTAAAACAAATTAGTACTACATCATTTCTAGAGACAGGGTTGGAAGTGGATAAGTGATTAGTTGATTCAATGAAACAATACAACTAAAAAATGGAAAACTAAATAGAAGAAGACCTCTGCCATAGAAACTCTGAATAACCCACTGCTTACAGGGATGCACTTACCCATAAGTCCATCTATCATATGTATTGTATATGTAAGGATGTAGAGGGGTGCTTTTACGTGGGTGTCTCTAAGTGTAGTGTTCAGGTACATATGATTCTGAGGCATGAGTAATGCACGCAAATGTCCCCTTTGAGATTAATACACTTTAACTATGACAATATGATCTATTATTGTCTACTAGTCTGTTAATACCATGCCATGTGTGAATAAAATAATTTGCTCATAATGTGGTTACAGTTCCATTAGTCTATATCGACAATGTTTCACTTCCGGGATTGTCTCTCATTTTGGCCAGATGTTCGCCGCCTTCCGCTTTCTTTGTGTTGGCATTTTAAACTCTGGTGGATTTATGAGGACTAGGGTTAACTGCTCCTCAGATCTCTGCAGGGTAAATCCAGACAGCTAGCTAGGCTATCTGTCCAACCTGAGTTTTCTCTTACACGACTAAAACAACCTTAGAACGTACACATGTTCCACCAAAACAAGTTCACACGAGGCAGCGTTGCTCAGACCGTCCCTTAAGACGATTGGGATTGGTTTAAAGAAATGCCGATATACCAGAGCACGTTTTTCTCCCATCCCGGAATGCTGTGTGGACTAGCCAGACCCTTCTCCCCAGCACTGTGGAGGTGGGTCTGGCAATGCAAGACTACCGTTCCATAAATGCAAAGATTTGCTTGCTTTTCTCTGTTAATTTTTGATGGCTGTGCCTCTGACTTTGTGTTAAACATGATGGTGCACCTCGACTAACTGTATTGGTGCCATTCCACGTCACTCTCTACACCTGTTCCGGTTCACATCTGGTTCCTGCCACCTACAAAAGTTTCCCAATGACTCAGGAGCACTACAGAGGACTGACAAGAGAGCTGTGTCGCATGGTGCAACGACAATCACCTGAAGCTCAATATCAACAGGACCAAAGAGCTGGCACTGGACTACCAGAGGAACAGGAGGTCCTGGTTACCATCCAGGGAGATGAAGTGGAGAGGGTGGACTCATATACAGGTACCTTGGGGTCCAAATCAACAAAAAGCCAGCTCTGTGGTCAGGCTGGAACTGGATAGTCTATAATCAGTGGCAGAGAGGAGGATGAAGGACAAAATCAAAGCCATCTTGGATAACCCCTCTCATGCTCTCCATGACAAGCTGTGGCAGATGGGCAGCTCATTCAGCCACTGCATCATCCGACTCAGGTCCAAAACTGAGTGCTTCAGGCGCTCCTTTGTGCCCACTCCCATCAGATTATACAACAGCAGTGGAAACCACAGACTGCCATTACTCTGAAAATGAATGATTTAAATAGAAAGAAAATAACTCATAGTCGTGGATAAATGAAATGTTTTGCTGATTCAGTAATTTCCAGATGTTATAGAGCCATGCTTCATTTTAAACAAGTGTACTACTCAGCATTTCTATGTACAGTAGTTTCATGTAATGTTTTTTTTACATGTAAAATCCCAATTCCATGTGTGATTTTCAAGTGATTATTTATTCACATCACATGAGATAAATTCACATATAACCCCTATGCGGTTTTAAAGACACACATCCTAGTACAGTACATTTGCACAAAAACACACAACTACACCATGTACAAACACAAGCAAACTATTTCAGACACACACACACATTCAACACCATCAACATTATCCAGAACACCAGATGCGCCACTCAAAAATAATTACTCCTTCAATAGCTTGTTTTATTGATCCCAACCCATTTCTTCAACTGCTTGTTAAACATAAAATGCATTGAGAAACACAGCCAAGAACCCTGCAGGCAGGCCTGTAACTTGTAGGTAGATAAAGACACATACACACCTGTATACATCCTTCTCTTCAAACAACGGACCTGTTGACCTTTATCTGACACTGGCTGCTCTTTGTCTCTCACCAGCAGACCAATTAAAACCATCTCATTTTCTTTCCTCTATTTCCACTTTCTCTCATTTCTCCTGCTGGCCATTCCCCTCCAGAGAGGCAGAAAAATATCTTCTCCCTTCTTCCACCACTGACTTTTATCTCATCTTCCTCTATTTCATTCCCTCCTCCTCCTCCTCCTCCTCTTTCCTGACCACGCTACTTCACTCTCTTGATTAATCAGACCTGCTGAGTGGCCCGGCCAGTGCAGCCCAGCATCTCCATATAATTCCACTATTAATAGGACTCATGGAAAACAAATAAGACTCACAGTGGGGAGGGGGGAAGATAAAGAGAACAAGCTTGGAAGGGGAAAACTGCATGTGGGAGAAAGATGGAGGGACAGGAAAAAGAAATAACTAGCCTGGTCCTAATTAGATGCTCACCAGCTGTGTGTTTTTGCAGGTAATTAAAAGCAGGACCACTGGCTCATTGCGCGCCACCTTAACAACAAATAGTTCTGTTAACATACACTAACAAGGTCTGCAACTGTATAGTTAGGTGCTCAAGTAAATCGCTATTAGTCCAATAAACATAGTTAACTTTATGAATCACTCTGATGAGGAAATCAGCAACCTTGACAACCTTGTTTTTTTTAGTTTTTTTTTTTAGAGAAAACTTCAGTTGGAAGATCGGTAACTTCAAGAAAGAATTAGAATACTAATATTTAGTCTAATGGGGATCTATCAAAAATAAATAACCTAAAATCTTGCCAACATCTCGTTCTGCTCTCCTTCACTTTTCTTCTCTTCTCTGACTTTAAAACTTCCCACCATCTCCCTGCTGTCTTTCTGCTGTCTTCTCACATGTCCTCTCTCTATAGGTGTTTTCCTTTACTCCTCTGTTGCTCTCCCAATTTGCCGGTTTGATGACCCAGAATCAATCATGAACATTGAGTAAAATAAACAACCAGTGGGCTGGCATTGGAGCACAGCTCTGGGGCATTAGTTTGAATTCGTGACCATCATTATTTATTTTTGATCTGCTGCTTTCATGCTGGTCTCTGCAGGATCTGGAGGGTCTCCAACAGTCCCAAAGTTTCTGCATCAAAGACAACTTTGAACTTTTTTGACCATAATAACTCAATGAGGCCTCTAGTTTCATAGCGATAAAATTGAAGGGTAACAGCCGATAACACTGCTTCGGTGTATAGATCCTGACATTGGTGTGTAATGACTTCACTTCAAGTGTTTAGACTTGTGTAGTCGTACCTGTGGTACACAACTACTGTAGCAGACAACATCTCTTCCCAATATATAATAACATATACATATGTTATCTATATAACATTAAACTGGGATCATATCAGAAAAAAATTAACACATGGTCGAGCAGCTACAACAGTAGTACTGTGAGCCAATGTGTGCTATAACACGTAATTAAAACTATTGATTCATTCATACAGTCATTTATTCATTCATTCAAGTTTCACATCAGATACGAAAATATAAAAAACTAAACTTTCAATAAGAGATTCTTCTACTTTGTAATTCCATTTGTCTAGGTATCTTTTCATTTAAACAGCTAAATGTTGTAAAATGATATAAACATATCATCGCAATACCACAGAAAGTCAATGAGCAACCCTTAAATATCACCCTGCTCTATGACCAGTGTTTTCCCGTTTCTAACTGTATAATTTGTATTGCGTTCCAATGGGACTTGCACCGTCCACCTTGCAGCCATATGGATGTTTGCATGATGTGTTAAACATGTATTCAATAAATACACATACACTGTTCAGGACAGTACAACTCCAGATATGGTGTAAAAGACAATATTATGAAGTCTAGCGCTGATATCTCAGACTTAACATTTACATAAGGTTACTTGCATACATAATGCATGCGCAGTCCATGTATCACAGCAGGGCACTTTCATATATACGACACTTGTATCCATTCTGACCTTGATATATTATATCTGCAGGCTTGAGACATATCTCAATGCGCCTGCTCACCTATCATCTTCAGTGCTAATGCACTGTTGTCTTTTACCAAATTGTTAATGTGAATCATCTCGGCTCTGGCATTAGTGCCAACGTCCGTGAGGCAAATTCCTGCACATTTATTATTGTGTAATTACAGTGGTTCTAATACAGATACAAAGGGCACGTGTACAAGCCATACACTCCTACACAATGCTGACACTGTAATAAATGTTAGGAAACAGAGCCCTGTGAAACCATACACCAGGACACTACAGAGCTGATTTAAAGTCATTATGCTGTTATCTCTGTCCTGCAATATGCTCTATGGCCAAGAGAAGGTTAATTATTGTCATAGAGCATAGAACAAGAGGTAATTCTCTCTGGGGGTTTTTAATCACTGTAAACCAAATACCATTTGGGTCTGGACTGTTGGTAGGACAAAACAAGCAATCCCATGATGTTACATTATGTTATGGAAACTTCTAATTTCTAACAAAATAAAAGATTAAAAAAAAAAACCCACCAACAAATTAATTGATAACTGGAGGCCTGGTTAGCTCAGTTGGTAGAGCAGGCGCACATATATAGAGGTTTACTCCTTGACGCGGCGGTCGCTGGTTTGACTCTGACCTATGGCCCTTTGCTGCATGTCATTCCCCTTCTCTCTCCCCTTTCATGTCTTCATCGGTCCTGTGGAATTAAAGGCCTAAAATGCCCAGAAAGATAATCTTTAAAATAATCATTGGTTGCAGCTCAAGTATCTTTTGAAATTCAGCGTTATACACTGTGAATTTAATTGTGAAGTCACTTTAGCCCTCTGACAAGCACTATTAAGAAACAATTTATCAATACTCGGTTTAATAGTTTTTACTGTTAGTAGTTAAACACACCTTAAAGCATTTTGGAATCAATACATGTAAGTGATACAAATGTTAGTTTTTTCTTCAAAGTAGCCTTAAGAGCTGATCTGATAGTGGTTATAACTATTAAATTGTAACAGTTGTAAATGAAGACTGAGCACAACTATGAGTTGCTTATTAGGACAGGGAAATCAACTCACCAGTCTCCTACTGACTCTAGTCTGGCCGGTCAAGGTTTTTCAAATGTAAACCATTCAAATGATGGGATAACATTTCACTGGAAGTGTACCTTGTACGATTTATGTGACAAATAAAAACTGATTGATAGATTTGGGTGGCAACAGAATAGAGCTTGAGCGGTGTGCTTGTTTGTTTTTTTTTTATTCAGGGAAGGTTTACTGAGAGGCAGCCTCTCTTTTGCAGGAACGCCCTGATCACATTCACACAGTTACACATTCATACCTGGAAACTGCCCAGTACAACCACAGTCTGATCTGCTGGCCACTGAGCAGCTCCACTGGAGCGGTTGGGGTTAAGGGCCTTGCTCAAGGGCACCTCAGTGGTGGTAATGAGGGAGGGACAAGCGCTGCTCTTTCACTTTCCCCACCCAGATTTTATCCTGTCGGTCTGGGGATTGAACCGACGACCTCCCGCTTCTCTAACCTTTAGGCCACCACTGCCCTGTTAGGGTGTACACATTAAATAAAGCAAAGACAACGAAGCGAACAAGACAACACAATCACAGTTCCTTAACAGCACAAGTTCAGTGACTCTAGGAGCAACAATGAAGCTGGAGTTGTCTTTTTGGGTTTTGATTCTTACATCAAAGCCGCCGAAAAGATAGAAAGTATCAACAGAGGAGAACGATGAAAACTAAAGAAGGATTCCTGAGTAAATTTTCTCCAACATATTATAGGGTCTCCGAAACACGGCCAAAGCTTAGATTTCAAATGCATTTCACCTCAGATCAGACAATTGGCCTGACAGTAGAATATCAATCAGGGCAAAATACCTTCTCACATCATTAAGGTCTAGTGTTATTAGTATTCTATTTTCCAAGCTGACGACCGTATTGTAAATTTCCACCCTGCTAAACACACCTGTGATTCCTGGCTGGCTGATCTGCTTCCCAGACCGCTCACTTGGGAGAGCATTGACTGCATCCCAGAAATGAACGAACATGCACGCACGCACGCACACGCACACACACACACACACACACACACACACACACACACACACACACACACACACACACACACACACACAAAATCAACATTATCCAGAACACCAGATGCACCACTCAAAAATAACTACTCCCAATTGGTGTTGCCTTTCTCCAGCCCAATAGTTAACCTTGAGGGTCATCTGATCAATAGCTTGTTTTATTGGTCCCGACCCATTTCTTCAACTGCTTGTCAAACATAAAATGCATTGACAAACACGGCCCAGAACCCTGCAGGCAGGCCTGTAACCTGTAGGTAGATAAATACCATGCAATGTCTCCCACTGCCCATCTGGAAGGTGAAGGGAGTGTAACAGAATAATAGCAGGATGGTTCCCACTAAAACCAGTCATTAGGAGGCTAAATTAGTGGTGAGGCTTAATGGACCCGCACAAGCTGAAGGTAGCGCCTTAGAAATGGCCACCTGCCACAGCTAACTGCTGGATTCATCAACTTTACGGGATTTTATCACCGCTTTGGATTCAGATCTAGGTTTATTTTACTGCAGAAAAAGAAGAAAATACAAAGTGTGAGTTTGAAAGAAGCAGTTGTAGCAGGTTGCCATGGCGCAATTTTGATGCTGATGCTACGGTAAAATTTGTGGTGGTATTGTGATTATTGGTCTTAATAAGGTGGAACCTGCCTGTGCTCTCAGCTGCTGCTCAGCCCAAACCCCAAAGGCTATTATGGCTGTTCCAGATGCTATAGTCATGGCTGGGTCTGGGCACATGGGCTAGTGTGCAATTATCAATTTATCTGTGGCTGAAACACTTTTATCCTGATGGCTGTTGTGGAGAGGCTGACTGGATGGGAGGTCATCAGGTTGTAAACAGTGGTAACAGGAAGCTGTGTGTTTTTAGTTGTTAAAAGCATGGGTGACATATGTATTGCAGGGTTTGTCAACTAAAGCTAACTAATTAACCACAGAGTGCAAACTGGGCATGTAGCTTAAGCACATAATGTACATAGGCAGATAGGATTTAAGTATGTACAATTATAAAGAAATGTAGTGGCAAACTGCACTGTTTTACATTTTTAAAGCAGACAGATTTTAAAGAATGATAGATAGTTTTACAGGACAACATGGTCTCTGGGACAAATACTTTGTATCTCTGTTTTCTGACAGTAAAGGAAAATGGAAGAATATAAGAATGATAAAGACTCACGGAAAGCTGTGTAGAACTCATGCAGACTGAGGTGTGCATCGTTGTTGTAGTCGTCATAGCGCAGCAGGTCCTGCATGGTGCACTCCAGCAGGCTGTCCTCCAGGTGCTCTTTCATAGAGATCTACATACACAAACATGCATGCTGTGTTCAATCGTATAGCTGAAGGAAAAAAAAACTGTACGGACAACTTGTGGGAAAGCGAGGTGACATAGGTAACCATCATTCACAGCTATACGATTCTCACACCCTATCATAGCCTTTACTTATTTATTCTCTCTTGCTTTCATTTTTATTCTAAGCTATCTGCTGTGAGATAGAACCACATTATGCACATTCGGTTTAAATGTAAATCTGACATTTTTAAAGGGAGAGGTACTACACACATTTAAAATGTCAGTGTTATTCTAATAGGGTTGCCATGACATTTTTTTATGAATATAAACAGCTGCGCTCAGTCTGGGTTTGGGTTTCCAGCAGAAGCAGTAGTGATTTGAAATAAATTGCCAACCTGAATACACTTAACCGAGTGTTTAGAGTGGGATTTTCATTCCCCCAATAATTAAAATAAGACTTCCATCAGACGGAAAATGCCTTATGTACATAAACAACCAAATCACAGAAACAGACTCATTATGACAATAATTGTATTCGGTTTGAAAGAGGTGGGTTAAATATGTAATATGTCATTAAAGTGCTGTTTCTGATTGCTTTCCATTTTAAGAAAATCTCTACTTGTACTGCTTACACACGTGTACACTGCACTTGAGTTAATTCAAAGATGCTTCCCTGGGAAGACGCACCACTCACTCATCCATTGTTTGTCATTTATGAGCCATCTCTTCCACTGTAGCGGTGCGTCCTTCTCAGGGGAACCATCTTTGAATAGGTGATGTGAAGCAGTTTTAGGAAGATAAACAAAAGGTTCAGCATCTGCTCAATAACACCAGTAGCACTTTATTCTATTTAAGTTGCTGCTTTTGTAAAAAACTAAGAAAAGTGCAGGACTATCTTTGTCAAAAGATTCCTTGTGCTGGAAAGCTGAATGTCCTTACGGAGGATCATTTTAAATAAATAAAAAGGTAATCCAAAAAAAAAAAAAAAAAGGAGCACAAAACAGCAAAAAACAACCACTGGATGGGAAAAAGGGTATTTCACAACAACTTTGAATGCATCACGAGGCTGGCGAGGCTGAGTCTGTGTTCTTCAGACAACGGCAGCTACAGTCTGGTGTTAGAATCCTCTAGCTACAGTGGAATACAGTCACACTTCACACCGTTTAGCTGTCAGCATTTTACCGTGTTTACTCCAGCTGCTAGCTAACAGTAGGTTAATGTTAGCTGCTGCTAAGTGTAGTGTTGACTAGCGTCCCGTGCGGCGATGTTTCAGTTGCCTCTAACGTCCGTTTTCGGAGCATCAGAGGGAAGCGCAGGCATTTAAGTGGCACCTAAATAAGGCACCGAACTCCGCTTTGCTATTCGGTCTGGTAGATAACGGTCGTTAAGGCACCGGTGCCGTATTAGCACCGGGTCTCGCCGCCCCCCAAATAAAAACTCTTCGGATCTACACAATTCACGTGGATGACATTTTCCCTTTCAAAACGACTAGTTTGCAGGTATGTACTACTCTTTGGCCGGCTCGCAAGCCCAAACAAGTGTCTCTGTTGTTTTGTTTCCGGTCTAGCTACATCCGGCGTGGTGTTGTAGTTTTTCTAACGTTACTAGTTGTTGCAACAGCATGTGAAAAAAACTACAACGTTTGTCAAAATTGACTGCGTTAAAATGGGTTTGCGTTAACGCCGTTAATAACTATATAAAAGCATAAGACAATGAATGTGTTTGGCCTTCACAAAAGGAAATTTGGCGAATACTGTACTATCCCAGTAAAAAAACATTTTAGGGATTTGCAGGTCAAAATACTTTGAGTCATCTTAAAACAGAGCTTAATTTATTTAAAAAGGAGAAGAGCGAGGGAGCTGTTTGTGTTCATTTGAATTTGTGAATCATTATATTGACCAAATATTGTTAACTAAGAACACACCTGTTTTAGTAAAATGATACGGTCCAGTTAGTTGAGGCTCGATTAATTCATATATTTTTAGCAACATGTGCTGCAAGTGAACGTATAGCTGTACTGAGCTTGACTTTTGGAAAAGTGTTTTTCCCCCACTACAGATGTTGTTAGTTAGCCATTGATACTGATTTAGTTTCAGGGTTATTTATAAATGATTTCATTGATTTGGTGATTGTTTGCCTTTGACCTATTTTCTCAATATTCCCCGTTTTCTTTCTACTCTCTAAACAAAGCCTAAATCTCAGGAAAAAAACATTTCTGAGTCAGCAGTTGAGTCAATAAGGAGTCTTGCAGTCTTGCAGGTATCTCGAAATGAAATGCACAAACTAGACCAGAGGTAACTCTGGATGCTGACTTGTATGACTAGTGATGCCACACTACAAAGCTGTCTTTATTACTTTATTAAGATTCTTTAATTTTAATTATTTAAAATTATTTTAGTTTTTAACATAATGGGTCTTGTTACACCAAAATGCTAATAAGACTTTCACGATGTGCTTTAAGTTCAATGTTTAATTCCTTCGGCTAAGATTTCAAAGCCTTAAAAAGTAGCCTGCGTGCTTGTTCATCTCCTCCAATTGATTCTACATGGCACTGCACATGTGACATGGCAGATAAAGGGATCTGACAATGTTTTTCTCCTCTTGCTGCCTACAGCAGACTGCAGTCATGTGTTCACTGACAGACTGATCTGTCCTTAAGCATTTGGTAAAATATTTCAAACCCAAAGTACAGAACTTTACCCTCTAAGACCATCTGTGACAATCAATGGATCCCAAAATGGAGACAGTCTGGATGGATGACTGAAATCCATCTTTGAATTCATATGGTTCTTAAAAGCATTATCTCTGTGAAACTGTATTTATGAATTCCTACAGCATAAGAATGTGATATCTAAAGATTTCCTGGCAACATGTCAGCATTAGTAATTGCCAGCTGTGAGTGATCAAAATCATTTGCTCGATGTTTTAGTGCAACTCTGCCAGAGAGAGATTTTATTATGTATTTATGCTGCTAGAACTAGGCCAGAAATCACTCATATCTTTTAATTGTAAAAGGGGACAAAGCATGTTGTTATTTACAACCGCAGAGAGATGACAGAAGATTAATTACTATAGCATTTTTTAGACTACATTTAGTTGCACTTGTTAATCTTCAGCTTCTAATAAGCTTGTTTTTCGGTGTCATCATATAGCCATTCTCTTTCAATTTCCACGTAACGATAAAAAGCTACAGCACATTTTAAATGTTAGACATTAAGAATGTAAAGCATTTGACAATGTATTAATCCGGTTGCAATCTGCAGTCAGCAGTGACTCTAACATGGTTCACTGCATTCTGGCGGAAGTCGCTGAGATCATAATATTAGTTGGGAGGAGTCTAATTAACACCCTCTGATGCCCATTTCCTGACACCAGATGATGCCCACACTAATATAATTTTTCTCACCCTCCAAATATCAATGCCAATCCTGTCTAATATTCCCCCACTGTTACAGACCCTTGTGGGAAGCCCACCTCAGTAAACATTTTTCATTGTTAAACAGGATGATTAAATGTTCCAGCCACATGTCACTCACTCTACGTTATAGTTTGACCACATGGTCTTTAACATTCAGTAATAACTCTGGTGAACACAAAGAACAAAAATCTGATCAACTGTCTTCCAATGTGAGAAGGGATAGGCTCACATTGTAGCGTGGAGGATCTCAGTAAAACGGGAAAGAATAATATAATAATAAGTTCAAATAACATTTTTATTTCTAAACGGCAAATGTCTTGGATTAGGTTTGTAATCTCTCATACTCTTACATAATCAATGTAAGATAATAAATGCTCTTATGTTCAGAAAAACTGACAAACATTGATTTTATACAGCAACCATCCCACAGTCCGACACGCCTAGCAAAACCTTTACAGGAAGATACATTCCAGGCATATACCTCCCTTATTCAAATGTATTCTTTCTCAATCAGTCCTAAACATTTGTTTGTCAATCCATACAGTTATCCCATTAATCAGGCAATCTCAGTTTGATGCCCACCTTTTCCAGCTCATCACTGACCAGCCGGCCGTCCTGGTCCACATCCAGGTATTTAAACATGGTGTCAACCAGTGCTCTCTTCTCCTCCATGTTTCTCTGCTGGCTCTGCTCCCCAGATTTCAGCACTTTTGGTTGCATATCCAGCAGCATGCTCTTCAGCCGGTTGTACTCTGACATGGTGCACGCATTGCCTGCGAGAGCAAACACACAGATATGAAAGAAAAGACATTTGATTAACCTCAATTACACAAGCTAAAGCCTTTGGATTGTAGCTGTAAATTGGATTGAATGTGTTTGTGTGTTTTATAGATGGAGAAGAAAGAGGGCAAGAGGGATAGATAATGTGTGTATTTGTACATACGCATGTGTGTGTGTGTGTGTGTGTGTGTGTGTGTGTCAGCGTTTACTCATTTAAAAAAAATAGTTTTTTGTTTGCATAATTAGTCTGACAGCTTTTGGGTACAGGGGGTCCAATTAATTACAAGTAATCCTTGAATCCACATGAAAACAAAAAGTAAACATCCTCATTTAGATCCTATCAAACTTCTGTTCCTCCTTTGCTATGAGATTAGAGCTCATGTTTCATACCAGACTGGTCCTCTAGCTCCTGAGTCTCTGTAAGGCTTTGCCAGATGAGGATGTGAAGGGAAATGAGAGACCACAAATTAATCACAGGCCAATAGTTATGCAAAACACATCTGTGCCATGCAGTGAGGGAGTTGATACTAATGGAGAGCAGGGAAGCAGGTTTTCCTTTGATTTTTTCTACAGCGTCCGTCTTCTGCTTTAGTATCACCTGAGACTGATAACAGCACGAGGAACACTGACAGGATGGTTGGAGGTTGCGAGGCCTACGGGCAAGTCAGAAGCATTGTGATGAGAGCGAAAATGTGAAAAAAAACTCTCCCATATGAATAAATCATTAGGTGATGTCCCTGCCCGATCACTGCAGAGCAGGAGACCCCCCTCTGAGAGTACACAGGAATGGATCTTATTCTCTAATCTCCTCTGACAACGCAACAACTATCAAAGCTAATGAATGCAAAATGAGGAAACAGAATGCACCTAAAAGAAAGACTGTTCCTAACTTTTGGTTCACCAACTCTAGGAGCAGTCTGGCAAAGCAGATCTACAGTTGTTAGAACAACTGTCACTGCAGCAAAGTCAACAAGGGTTCAACTAGACTACAGCAGAAAGGAAATATCTCCTGCTGTGGTACTCTATGTTAAAGTGCATATTAAAGATGCACATATGTTCATACTTATGCATATGTAAACACACACACACACAACAGTGCGTTTCACTATCTTTGTGGGGACCTGTCATTGACATAATGCATTCCTTAGTCCCTTACCCTAACCTTAACCATCACAACTAAATGCCTAACCTTAACCCTTACCCTCATCCTAACCATAATCATAACCTAATCCTAACCCTAAAACCAAGTCTTAACCCTCAAACTGACCTTTAACCTTGTGGGGTCCAGCATTTTGGGCCCCACAAAGCTGGTCGGACCCCACAAATACAGTTAAACGAGAACACACACACACACACACACACACACACACACACACACACACACACACACACACACACACACACACACACACACACACACACACACAGTTTCCTGGTGTGCAAAAGCCTCCTTATCTCATAAAAAAGCTCAGGGTGACCCTTGATTAAGTCCTCAATAAACTCTAAGACTACATGCTCTCCATTCAACTCAAGTGCTTGACCTGACACTGGGACAGCGAGCCGGGCTTTAGTAAAGAAAAAAAACGTGACTTGTTTTATTGCACGTACTGCTCTCCATGTATGAAAATTGGCTTTCTGTCTAAAGTCTAAAAACTAAAATAAGTCATCTTGAGACAAAGAAAGGAATGGGGATTTGTTTAAACAGCTTGAGACCTTCAGACAGGTGACAGATTTAACTGGGTAATGGGTATAATGTTTGTTAACTGCCCCCTACATTGGGAGATCAGTTTACTGTTTTTATTCTTACTTGCTATGTTTATGTATATGTTGCTTTACATGTATTTTTGTGTTAGCATGTTGGAAAACAACATTTTTGTTTCCAAATACTTGGTATGTGGAAATGACAAAAACTACTTAACTTGATATTAAAGTGCTCATATTATGCTTTTTGGCTTTTCCCTTTCCTTTATTGTGTTATATATCTTTTTGTTCACGTTATAGGTTTACAAAGTGAAAAAGCCCAAAGGGACTTACCATCTCCAACAGAAAACACCGTTCACACACTGCTTCAAACAGCTCTATTGTAGTCCAGCCTTTACTTCCGTGACAAACGTGCATCACTTTGTAACACACGTTATAATGCTAGCTGCTAGCGTGGCACGCCATCATACTCTGCAACTGACTAGCTAGCTGTGCTGACCTAGCTACTGCGCATGTGCGACTCCCAACAAAGATGGAACAGAAGCGCGATGCCTCACTCTGTAGCTAAAACAGAGAGCTCAACACACAGGGTGAAAAGAGGAGCTGCAGCAATGTGCAGTACAACAAAATATGGTGTTTTTTGAAAATTAAACCATGTAAACCTATTCGGGTATAACCTCTAAATACAATTATGAAACTGAAAATGAGAATAATATGAGCACTTTAAAGGAAACCCAACATAAAGCCGCCAGAACCCGTTTAATGTGCCTTACTATTGGGTGTGACCATTCCCTAACTTTGACCAAGTGGTTCACCAGATCTTAGCCTCAGTGGTAGACGATTACAAACTCATGAGGGTCATTTTGGAAGGTAGTGACATATAGTACAACCTACTTTGTTATTTCTGGGAGGATTACATGAAATTTGACAAGTTTTCACAGTCACACATGAATACACAAGCAAAGACAAAAGCCTCAGAAACACACAATGACACACACAGGTCTCAACAATGGCTACCGTTCTACTTATTACAACACACTTACAAACTCACACAACTAAGACGTGTGTGCACTCTTCTCTGCAAGCAGGCAGTCAAGTCAAGGTCTTGGCTAAAACCCTGTTCAATGTTATTCCTGCAGGAGGAATGAGGCGTGAGATGGATCAGACATGAGGGATCATCACCTAGCTTTCATCCCTGAACCTTCTCTGGAAGGACAGAAACAAATTAACAACCCTGCGCTGTTTTACATCTTGTCATATATGGAGAGAACAATCCCCTCTTTGCTCAGACTTACTCTTCCCCTACAACAATTTCTATACAAAGTGAAAAATATCATGAAAAGATTTTTAAAAGGTAAATCTACTGTCAAAGAAAATAATATTTTAAAAGGCAATCAAGACTTCTGTTAGAGGAGACGTGTTCCTCCAATGTTGATGCAATGACAGAGGTTGATAAATAATGCCCTAATGACCTCCTTACCACTCCAGGTACACTTTCTATCCTTTGGCCATGGTGAGAAAGTTATGTTACAAATGTTACAGTGAATCACACTCTCTTTCTTTGCTGGTGTGAATGTCCTTTGAGTCAGTCTCTCTTATACTGCTGAGCGCAGCAGCAGCAGCAGTGGCAGAGAAATATCTGTCTGTATTACAGTGCATCCACCCCTGACTCTAACACTGTTTTATTGTTCTAGAGGGACCAGGACTCTCTTTATTGCCCGTTTGAAATGTTAGCTGCTTAAGTGAGTGATCCGAAGCTGCTCGCACCATGGATGCCCAATGTCCCGGAGACGGAGCTACTCTTCACCACTCAGAGCTTCCTTCAAGCTCACACTTTATAAATGTCAGGCAGGGGGAAACAAACAGAAGGAGGGAGAACCAGAGAAGAAGTCCCTGTCATGCTAAAGGAAATTAATTGTATGAGAGGACAAAAGGTAAAGGACATTAAAGAGGTTCAAATCTGTCAATGGTGAAACATTTTTTTTTTCATTGTATAATTCTATTACAAAAAAAATCTGTAACTTTCCAAATGTTGCTCTCTCCAGTAGTGAGAGGTAATGCTGTTATGCTGATGAACAACAACTAACGTGGCTGAGCCTGTGTGAAAATGTTATTTTAAAATTATATTCCCAACATAACATTCTAGTTTTATATATATATATATATATATATATATATATATATATATATAATTTTATTTAAAGACTAGCAATACATTGTAAGTAGGAAATACAGTAGGAGGAAGGAAATACTTTGGTATTTTTTCTTTCAAATCGTTAAAAAAAAAAAAAAAATGATGAGCCTTTAAAACATGTAAGAGTCAGGAAAGTTTATGATGTTTATTTTAATGCATTAAAATCTGAACATGGTGTAAAACATTTTTTCTTACTGAAAATCATATGGGTCTGACCCGACAAAAAGGCATTTCTTAATAGCAGAGCATGGTGCAAGTAAGGCATAAAAAATAATTTGTTGCTGGTCTGCTGTAAACTGTTGCTCGCCAGAACATTTTCTTAAGAATCCCAGTAAAGAAATTCAAATGGTACAAAGCAGTCATACATCTACTAGAATTCAGATGTGTACTTATTGGATAAGTTCTTGGCTATGGCTAATAGACAGAGGGAGGACAAGGGGAATCAAAGGTACCAATTCATCACATGATGAAACCTCCCTACAATGTCCTCCAGGATGTAAAAGTGCTCTGTGTTAAATTTATGTCTGCCTGACCTCCTCTGGCTGAAAAGATGGGATTATTTACTGCCATGCTGTCTGTGTGCTGCTAATATGCGATGGTGATGGACCTCCCTTATAGATAATTATGAATATGATGGACACTCTTTGCTCCTGAGGGCAGCAAGGTCTAAGAGAGCTGAGCCAATCTGGGAGGGTGACACAAGTCACAAGAGAACCTCATATTGCATAATCGCTGTTGGCAGCTGTTTTAATTGGCTTACTGTGAGCTTCATTGTCTATCCCGAATTTCTTCTGTGACTGAAAACACTTTAACCTTTAACTTTATCATTTCAATATTTAGCATACTGTATATTCATTATGTTCAAGTTGTAAGGGGAATCCCTGCATGTTACAGTCTTTTGTATGACAAGTGAGAAAGATAAGTCACTGAAAATACTAAAGGTTAATGATTAATAAAATTGCATTACTCTCCAACATTAGCAGGCAATGAGTAAATTCAGATAATGCTGAAACAATTATGATGATCGATCAACTGGTGATTTTGAAATTAGAAATTCCAAACAATTGTCAGTTCAAGTGTGAGGATTTGCTGCTTTATTCTTTTTTATATTACTGTAAATGTAATACTACTGATTAGGCAAAATAAATTAAATTAATTTTGAGTTCTGTGAACTTCTGTGATATTTTATAGACTAAATTAGTAATCAAAAAACTTAAACTGCAGATGCATTTTAAGTGATCGATGGCAGTTAGCGTTAACTTTGTTATTTTCATTTCTTAAGGCTGCTTTACAATGAAAGCCACCTCATGGTTTGTGAATGTTTTTAATGTGGAGCAACAGCAGTAGCATAACACAGCTTTCATACGACTGTATGACTGATATCAATGTTCAGGGAGGCTTCTATCAGTGAGATAAAACTAGAAACAGTAACTGGAACTTGAATCCTGCAAAGGAAAGGCGGACTCTGTCAGTAACAATGAAAGATACTAGCTAATTGCAGGATATATGCAAACCATAACCAACTTTAAGTTAATCTTTAGTTGCATCCCAAAATTCAAAAGTAGTAGTACTGTACTGTAGTAGCATTTATTACAGCAAATTACAGCAGTATTGCACAAGACTGCAAAAGACTGATGACACATCCCAGATGAATCCAAGTAGCATTGAGATATTCTGCGGGAAGTGCAATAAAAAAAACATAGATATACTGTATATTTTCATAAATATGAAACCATGGCACAAAACCAACCAGCCATTATCCAAAAAAAGCTTGCACAGCATCCATCTACAAAGAACAGCAGGAGGAGGCTTGGGAGGTGGAGGGAATTTGCAGCAACCTCGGTCAACAACAGCAGCAGCAGCAGCATGAATGATCAGCAGAGTAAGAGTATGAGCTGTCAAGTTATTAAGACCTCAATGGCTGTGGGAATGTGGTTAGGGAATAGATGAGTCAGCTGATAGGACCAGTTGTAAGCTGTCAAAGCTGACCATGAGTGAAATACCATGGTCAGAATGATGGGTTAAACAACATTGTCGCTTTCTAAATTAATATCCCACATGAAACTGTTCTTGGGAGCTTGTTATCAGTAGTTTGAGCAATACGTCCATGTAAAAAGCATGATGATGATTCATAGTTTAAAGAGATCCCACATTTTTAAGCTAATACATAACTCCCAGTGATTTAAAATGACGTCTCTAGATTTCCTGAGTACAGGCAAAGCTGTCTGCCAGTTTGCCTCACCATACATTCAGCAGAGTGGATCAGTGTGTGCTCGGGAAGCCTTATCAGAGTCTGTGCAGCTTGGCACTGACTAAATGAGAAACCCATTGCAACACCAAAGCCATTGGCAAAGCAGTAAAGGAGAAATAGTACAGTAGCATTCACTCCCCGCCTGCCTGTCTGTCTGCAAGCCTATCGTCTTCTCAAACTGCACATCAGCACTATGTGCATCAGCCATATCTCTCTCTCTCTCTCTCTCTCTCTCTCTCTCTCTCTCTCTCTCTCTCTCTCTCTCTCTCTCTCTGGATCCGACTCTTTTTCACTCTTACTTGCTCTAACATAGAATCCCGTCAGTCTGAGGAGAAGTATAACTTACAGGGACATGCAGAGTTTAGTAGCTACTGTACACAAGCTCCAGTGACTGCCCTGTTGCCTTCTTTGGATGAAGTTCCCATCTGAACCAAGTACTTACTATTGTAAAAATGACTAGAATTATTGTTATTGTTAAAACTGCTGCTGCTGTTCTTTTGATAATTAGTGCTGTGAAAATGTAAAAACACTGTCTACAGTGTCAATACATTTTACACCTTTCTTTCCACTGCTTTTCTTGTTCCTAATCATTTCTAATTAATTACTTAATTAGCATAAATTGCACTGCATGCAGGCTGTAATGGTGTTGGTTATGTGTTAAGTGAGTTGAACCTCTTTGTTTTGAAGAATTTCAGTGATTATTTCAATAGAGGTATTCATGCCCATTATGTAGAAATTATTTAATACTGATTTCAACTCATTGTATTAGATATCTTGAAGCTCATAAATCAGGTTTCATATTTGGTTTTACATATTGTTGACAGTGACAGTGGCCTCTAAAGAGAGACGGCAGAAGCTGGGACAGAAAGAGCTGAGAGAGCCAATTTGAAAGCAGCAAGCACCCACAGCTGAATCACTAGGATTAAAATATCAACATCACACTTTCTTTTCAATAACTGTTTTAGTCTCCACGCATTAAGGGGTTAATTACCTCTATAAAAATTAGGGAACACACACCTCGTTGGGTGTCCCAACAGTTGTGTCCATGTTGACTGACAGAACCCAAAATCCAAAGTGTATATCTATAGTATAGTTTGTGGATTGGCTCTCACAACAGGCCGGATGGGTGGTGCAGGGCACACCGCCATGAGTCTATGAATGAGGCAAAGGTCTGTGATTACTTGACGTCTGTAATAACAGCAGAACAGTTGAGTGTTTAGTGTTATCTAAACTGCTAAAGTCAGTTGTGAATTGAGGATAAAGTTGACAGTAGGCACCTGTGTGTGATGAAAGATATATCAGAGAGCATCTTATGTGAAATAAGTTTCACTAAAATGACACAATTATTGGTTTTTGGTAGACTAGATCAACTGAAATGTTTAATATAATAATATAATGATTTGGGGGCCCCAGACAAAGAGCTTCTTGATTCACTTTTCACCCTTTCTCTAACTGGCAATGTTGGTATTGGCAGTAACACTATTGATACCACACAGTACAAGTCCTGCATTACAATGTTTACTTTAAGTGAAAAGGGAGGCACTATAATTAACTAAACGTCTGTTCAAGATGGAGCTTTCAACTTTGATATAATGCTGGATAGTTTAATGAATAAAAATGCATCATATTTTACTTGTGATATTTTATATAAGTATAAGTATAATCTGAATCTGCAACGTAACCAGTAACATTTCTCTGTCAGGTAAATGTAGTAGTACAATGTTTTCCTCTGAAGTAGAAGTACACAGTCAGTCAGTAGTATATAGTTGCATTTTAAATGCTTTGGGCGCCTTCTGTAAGTTATTTCGGGCTACAATGGTTCTGGAGAAAGCTGCAAGCAGCAATACCAGAGGCCAAGCAATCGGCCTGTTCCGAACAGGCATGTTTTCAACGGGTTCTGCACTAGTACATTTAATAAATAAAAAACAATTAAAAACAAGTAAACACTCCAAACATGCTTAGTGCAAATTAACCTTAGTTTTAAAAAAAAAAAAACAGATTTCCTCTCACTTCCACCAGACGTTTTATAGAGGAGACACACCAGCCCGATAATCGGCCATCGGACCGTCTGGCGAGGTCGGTGACTCAAGTCTGTTCGGTGTGTCCCGTGCTGTCGACCGTCCGAGGAGCCATCGGCCTTCATTTGGGCCGACCCAACATGTTCAGTCGGAGACAGGGCAGTCGGGACTCAACCAGAAATGGCGAGCGGATGAGCCTCTCAAAATCTGAAAAAAATCTTTTAAACTAACCTTTGTTGATCTGAAATGAAGACAGATTCAGAAACTGCATGGCCTATTTCTCGCTTAAAATGTTTTCAGAAACACGTTTCGGTGAACTATTTTAGTACAATATGAGATCGTATTCTGAACAAGCCACCATGACAGTCTGGCTGTGAATTTCCGGAGAAAAAAGAACCACGTGACGCGTTCGTCCAATCAGCTGCCGGTTTTCATTTTCTGGGAAACAATCGGATTGTTAATGGAAACAATACAGAGCAGCGCCGCCTGCTGCTATGGAGACGTATTACGTTTCGCGCACGCGCAGAGCGTACGCTCAAGTCGGCGTCTCTTCGGTGTGTTCTGAGGCACTTTTTGGACCTCGGGGACCCGACTGCCTTTTCTGCCAACGGTCGGCCCGTCTGGTTGGTGTGTCAGGGCCTTTAGCAGTACTGGAGAATGAAGAATATGCAGTCCCATCCAACAGTCTCCATTAGCGTCATTCTCCCTGGACATTTTGCAAGCTATTTTCTTTAGAAATGTACAATACTATAACCACAGTCAATGCAATTTATTTTTTCCTGATTTACATTTTTCATGCTCAATAATACAATATGTGGTTTCTAACAAATTGCAGTCCGGTCAAAGAGCAAATCACCTACCTGCATGCGGTTTTGGCAGTAATAACAACAACAGAGTACTGACTAATGGAGACTCAAGTGGCTCTCAGAGTTGTGGACTATATGATGACCTTAAAGACCCATAAAGCAAATAATAACAGAGTTCTGTGCAGGGTCAACAAAAATAAAAAAAAATAAAAAAATCAGACCCAGAATATAAATATAGTTGCACTTGCACCCTCAGCCCTAGCGAAGCCGATTTATAGAAAGAAAATAATTATTAAGCACGCACTCCCGCTAACAGATTGAGACTGGGAACAAGCTCAGCCGTTGATTACATTTTTAGCATCCATCCTCCTCTCTCCCCTACACCTGCAGTGTAAGTTACAGCAATCTCATAGCCTTTCACAGCCCTTGCTGAGACCTGCAAGCTGCTGCCTGATGATCCCAAGAGTATACAGCTTTTAAATTGCCTGGGTGTGGGGGCCGAAGGAGACGGCCACCTCGGGCTGTATGTGGCCTAACTGAACCCCACTGACGACCGAGAACCCTGGACTAACATCCAACATTACCCTGCCCAAATACCGCAGTGACCTTGCAGGGAAAGTTTCAGAGACAAAGAAAGAATGGCAGATTTTAAGTAACTCAAAGTGGGAGGTAGACTAAAACAAGTAAACTCTTTCTGTTCCTCTCAATTGGCAGATATATTTTTCGATATAAGGTTAGGCTTTAGCTTTAGGGAAGAAAGTGTAACTATTTCCGTCAATGCCCTTTATACATGAAAGTTTCAAGTCAGTTTCACCTCTGACCACTGGTCAGAAGTGTGTAACCACACCCACATGACATCTCATGCTTTGCTAAGGTTGGGAAAAGATTAGGCAAAAAACTTGATTGGTTAGGGTTAGGGAAAGGCCACAATCATGGTTAAAAAAACAACAACTTTGATTATAAGAAACAGGAAACAGGGATCTCCTGCGTCCAAGACATGTCCAAGCACTTAAAGGTTTGCGAGAATAGTAAATCTGAGGACCAAAAACTTGCAGGAAGTATTAAGTAGAAACTCTTCAAATGACAATCACCACGGGTAAAATAATGATGATGTATTCTGTCCTCGCAGTTTTACTGAGAATGATCACATAGTTGGAAGGTGTGAGTATTTTTTGTCCACATATGTAATGTATGTGCAGATCAATAATGCAGAGTACCGACACTTGAAAAACAACAAAAAAGGAACAAGAGGAAGACAGGGACGTACGCTGAGAACACGGCTTTTATTATTTCTCCACAGTCAAAGAGAAAAAGGTTCATCCCTTTTATCTGAGAGTTTTATCTTTCATCTAAATTCTGTCTGTGAACGTATGCCTTAAGAAGACTCTTCATCTTTCATTCTTTTTTTTCTGAATAGGTCACAACTTTGCTTTAGTGGCAAAGGCTGAAGTATTTTGCGTGGGAGTCTCGTTCAACAGGGGAGACTCTTTTTCTTTGCATAAATGTAGCAGCTTCAACATCTAACTACTCATCAACCAATGCTGAAAGTGCAACTAACCCTGAACACCGACATGTGACGTCATTCATGTAGTTTACCAGACTTTTTTTTAGCTGTCTCTTTGTCAAAGCAACGAAAGCTCTTAATTGGTGGGTCGTTCAAGTTTTGGGTTAATACAAAAATGTATATTGTTGCCAGGGGCTGGAGGAAGGCACGCAATGCCAGGCAAAACATCAAAAGGAGAGATAGATGAGACAACAAGCTTGATGAACAAGAATAATGCTATCAAATATTTCAAACAGAAAAAGCATACAGGAAGTCTGCTATTTTTCTTTAATTTTGACCTCATTTTCATTATACCACTGCATAAAAAGGGAAATTAATTTGGTCTCTGATGATTCCCAAGAGATGAGATGAATTGGTCGGCATTTTTTGAGTCTCTACAATCATGCAATAGCAATGGTGTTTTCATTACCATTAGACGGAGCAAACATAGGAAGCTAATTTCAAATTTGATGACAGCCCTCAATTATAATGAGTATGTTTTCCCCCTGAGCTAATGAGAGGCAATGCAATCAGTTGATAATGTGATCATTAATTCCCCTTCCAATAATTACAGTAGAAGTATTTACTTGGTGGTACATAAAGGTTAAGATATTTTGTCCCCTCTTTTAAGTTCATTACTCGGTCATTGGGGACAGGTGATTGCACGTTCAATTGTGAGACAAATGGTTGTAGGTTAGACACTAAAACTGTTGAACTGTTGCCAATGAATGTAATCCAGGAAACATTTACATTCCTAAATTGGTCAATTAGTAGAACATTAAAAAAAGTATTTGTAGGCGACATGGTTAGCCGGAAAAAAAGACTGTAAAGCAACATATTTGCAAAAAAGACCGATCCCCTTAACCCTTGTGTTGTTCTCGGGTCAAATTTAACCCATTTTTGAAGTTTTTTCATATCAGAAATATGGGTTTCTTTCAACCAAATTGCCCCAAATTAACATGGATGCATGGCTGTACATTATATGGATACAACGTTCTTTGCATTTGACATTTTTTCCAAACAGTAACCTTTGGGATATACACCAGTCTGTGTTCCACTCAACATCCTCTGATCTTAACTATTAGTAAAAATAATTAATTTCAGCTTTTTTTAAACTAAAAAATTAGGTTGATTGACCATTAATAAAAAAAAGCGTTGAAAAAAGTGACAAAACATTGTTAAGTAGTACTTCCAGGGGTCCTGAACCTAACCTGGTCGGGAGCAGGTTTTCTTCAAGAAACCTTGAGTTTCTCTCAGTCTCCTCCCTCTGACACAGCACGCTTTCATTTCCTCATTCATTCATTCATTCATTCATTCATTCATTCAGGCACATTTTAGTGCAGATTTGTCATCTGCATGAATACAAAAATCAGGGTTGGTTTATTAACTATGTTAGGCAGACTATAAAAAATTTTTTTCTCGAACATGGCTTGTCCTTTTGTTGACGATCGCGTTGATGAAGAAGCTGTATGACTTCGCAGAGCGTTAAACATACGTCGGGAGATGATATTGAGGTCTGAATATAGATGTATTTTCATTACCAGATAACTACCTAGCCTATTTGAGAGGTATCGTTTTTCTTCACAGTCGATCAGATATGTAGATACCTTATCTGTCCTCATATCACTAACGTCACCCATTGTGGACATGCTCTTATATCCGAGCAGATTCTTTGTGTCGCATTATGTTTTTTGCAAACGGCAATTTTCTTTACAACATTGGTGATGCGGAGCATATTAGTAAAGCCACTGTATGCAGAGCCGTCAGAAAAGTGTGCCTCGCTCTGAAACGTTTTTAAAATGTTTTTGTACTGTTCCCTGGACACAAACCAGTGAGAGCCATTAAAAAGAAATACATTATTATCAATTATAATTGTGTTAATGACATGGTGCTGAACCTCAGAATGGGATTAGTAGTAGCTTACTTTTTCGCACGCAGGATTGCACCTAAATGAAATTATAGGTGTAATACCATTCCAGTTTTCACCAGTAATATTATAGGCTACCTGTGATTAAATATCAAATTAATACACCATATTAGAATTTACGCATTGACTCAAGCAGCAATTGTCTCCCACACCAATTCTCGCTCTTTTGCAGCAGCAGCCAGTTTTTAACAAATATATGATCAAACTCGTATGTGCGCATGAGTAGTTCCAGTTCCAGAGCGGTAAAGTATGCCGACCGATTTGTTTGTGGTTGTTGCCATGGTGAATTGTAGTATCATGGCTCCATTCATGCTGCCGTTTTATAGTGGTGGTCCACGTGCTTAACTCTGAGTTGATTGAACCAACTCGAATCAGCTGTTCTGGAACCGAAAACTCAGTTTCCCATCTCATGGTAAATCAATTCAGAGTTCAGGGTTAGATTATTAAAACTCCTTCCTGAAACGGGTCCCAGGACACAAACACCCATTGGGTGAAAGTCTTTTGTTTCCCCCTCCCTGCTTGAAAACCCTGTTTTAGGACACATCCACCCACCCCGACTTCCTCCATACGCCTTCTCGCTCTTATACAGAGACAGTCAATGTGGTGCATACAGTGATACATATTTGGAATATGTATGGATTACAGTGCATAACCTTCGTAATTATATGCAGAAATGAGAACAGCCTGCTTTTTTTCAGTGTTTCAAAGTATTGTACAATGGCCATTGGAACGTTAAACTGTTTCTGTGTTGTAATACTACCCACAATTGTTGGGATGAGCGTTGAGATTGTTAGATTTTCACAAATCAAATTCCTTTCTGCTTAACGACTTACTGCTTTGACCAAAATGTGTTCCCTGTCCTACTTTCTTTCTTTTTTTTTTTTTAGGAAAAAGAAAAAGAATAAATCAAACTGAACAAGAAATCAGAGTCCATTTGATTGCACTGCATACTACATTTCCCCAAGGAACATTGACAGCAGTGGACTGATATTGACTCATTAGAGGTTTACAACTGAAGTCCTTCTCTCTGCCAGCAGGTAGAAATAGTAGCAGAGCAGGCCATTAACCAGAAAACAGGACTAATGAAGGGGGAAATTAACAAAACTACAAATAACACATGTATTTCTGAATTCCCTGCCTGGCTTCTGTCGATATGGCTTTCCTGTTTGAATGTCGCCTCCTCAGTTCATTATGTGACACTATCTGGGTCACACACATCTGCCACCGTTGGGGGAATTCAAACCAAAAGAAAAAAGAAAATACAAGAAATGTGTTTTGTCAAAGTAGTAGTTTACCATTAATAATGAGGTGACCTGGATGGACAATGAGTTATTCTGACCTTTCTGCCTTCAGGTTATTTATAGAAATGACCACAGTACAAATGCAGAACAGGCACATTTATCATTGGGGCTGGGCGGTTAAAAAACACGTACCCCATTTCAACTCTGTGTGCCTTCAGAGAATTGCTTCTAAAAAGAATTGGTGACTTTTGGTCTGGTTGTGATATTTCTTTCGTTTTCTCCCCCCATTCAACCCTTTCCTTACTGTACTCTTTATGAATTCGTACAGTATCCCTATCAGGGATGCAGGGCTTTCCGACAAAACAATTTAATTACAGTGGGAGCCAGTCCTTCAGTCAGCAGCTTGTCAATAGGAATGACATGTTTCAAAGTCTTGGATCTACAGCTTTTTAAATGCCAATTGGCTTTCTGCCTCCTCAGGATCCTGGACCAAGTCTCCATATCCCTCCCCTCATGCCAAAGACTGTCACTCACTACAAAGAAATCCAAGACAAGCTGTCTTTGAGATCCGCTGTGTTGATTTATTTCATGGCATACCATGCAATTCTCAAATAAATTGCTACAGTACTCCAGTCCAGTGATGTAGTGTTTTTTTCTGTTAAACCTAACTGAATACATGATAATATATTTGAGACAGAGGGGCAGAAAGAGAGAGTGGGTTAAGCTTTGCTCATAATATAGGCCTTCATGTCCACTGCTTCTTACAGCTCAAAGACTGAAAATAAAAAAAAATGTATATATATGCAGGTTTTTGCTTCTCACACTGATTAGGAAAAAACAATGACAGTTTAGAAGACACCTACAGTAGTTCATTAGTGCAGTGGTGAGTGAGTGACTACTAAACAACAGACGACTTAAGCTTCATGGTGTGAACGACTGAATGAATAAATTAATGTATATGTATGTAAGTTCTTTTCAGAACCCATGGGTCATCGGTAAGATAGAGTTGCGAGTTCAGGTTTATTTAGAAAAAATAGCTTAAGAGAGAAATGGGAGAATTAACTGGCAGGGTATATTAAAATATGGGGAAGCAGTGGAGCAGATTTAGGCCAGTCGGTCACATGTACAGAACAGTATGGTGTAACTCAATGTACCCTGGAGTACTCCTGCTTGTAACAGTGACTAATTTGAGAGCATGAGGGAAACACAGTTCAGCACTGTACTTTTTTAATTATCAAGGCCCCTGTGCATGATGAAAGATGGTGGGTAAGCTCAATTTCTCTATTCTCATGTCGGTGTTTACACTGAATAACTTTGGTCGGACAAAACAAGCAATTTGAAGACATCACAGACTATATTTCTTACATCTAATCGACAAAAAAATTCAAAATTATGAATAGATTGATTTATAATGAATATTATAATTAGTTGTAGCATCATGCTACTTTCTCGGTTTCATTCTTCCTTCATTGTATTTCCTTCCTTCCTATATCCTTCCGTTCTTACACATAGCTGTGATTGGCAAAGGACAAAAAAGCAGGAAAATATACAGTGGTGACCAGGTCCACCTCACACGAACTTCCTTTTCCCATTCTCTCTCTCTTCATTACCACACACACACACACACACACACACACGTTTGTTTCACTATCTCTGTGGGGACCTGTCATTGACATAATGCATTCCCTAGCCCCTTGCCTTAACCTTAACCATCACAAATAAATGCCTAACCTTAACCCTTAACCTAACCATAACCCAATTCTAACGTTAATCCTAAAACCAAGTCTTAACCCTCAAACAGCCCTTTAATCTTGTGGGGTCCAGCATTTTGGGCCCCACAAGGCTGTGCAGACCCCACAGGTATACTGTACTCCCCGGTTTTTGGACCCCATGAATATAGTAACACACACACACACACACACACACACACACACACACACACACACACACACAGCGCCGAGTGGGGCTTTCCGATGCTCGGAGGCGAGCTGTGGCCGGCTAGGGGCCCTGCCGCTGGAGGAGATGTGACGACGAGGACCGGTATAACGTGAACTTGTAGCGGCCGTTGGCGTTTCCGAGCACCGGGCTTCCACCGCTGTGAACAGGGTTTTTAGCTTTAGGAGAAGGCATTTCATCATCTGTGAATTGTCTGCGGTGCTGCGTGGGTTGTTGCTGTGTTCCGATTGTTCTCATCTCAGCTCCGCCGAAAAATCTTTCATTTATTGTCAGAGATGATATGTTTTCAAAAGCATCACTTTCATCAAATTGTATGTGACATAGTTCCAGTAGGCAACTGATTGCAAGCAGGCACACCTGGACACAAACGAGCAGGCTTATGTGACCCGAGGACAACACCAGGGTTAAAAGTCCATATGCCTGGAGGATACTCCGAAACATGTATTTACCACTTCAAAAAAAATTATGTTGGAACATGAAGACGCTGGCGTGAATATCGCCCTTCACATTCCACAAAATTAATATTTTGTTGTGTTTTTTAGTACATTAAGTACCCTAAAATTTAAGATTAGGTGTTGGTTTCTCAACACCTTTCTACTCCCCCCCCCCCACTTATCAACTCTGGACTCAGCCTGTGTAACGTACGTTACTCACCATCGATAGACTGTTAGCTTCAGCTGGCTAACGTTAGCTGTCAACCTCCCGACTAACGGTTACCGCTAACTAGCTAGTGATCTAGCGAGGATTAGCCCTTCAGACCACAGTGGACTTCAGTGGACTCTCCATCCAAACTCCTGACTGGACCTTCGTCTGCCACAACTGCCGGACTCTTTCAAATATATGTACTCCCTGTCTCCGCCGATCACTTGGTAGCTAGCTTCTGTTATCTTCCACCGACTGACGGCTTGCCCAGCACATCTGTTTGTTGTAGAACTCTTTTAGTCATGTTTCCCGGCTCAACACTAAGTTATTGTGGGCCACTACCTCTCTGCACTGCCGAAAATGGTGCTTCTAAAATATTCCTCACTGCAACTTCTCAACGTCATCTGCTACGTCGCTTCAGCTTGCATTGCCAACATAAAATAAAAATATTGTTCCGTTGTCGGCTTCAGCTAAGAAGATAGTTCGCCCCCACACGTCCAAAATTCTTATTCAAATAACCTTCTGCAACGATTGCAGGCTCTTTGGTGGAGCTCTGCTTTAAATGAAGTTACATCGTGACAAATTAATGGAGCACTTGTGGAGTGATATGAAGACATGAATCAGAGGCACAGTGACCGGTTATTATGTTTACCAATACCCCTGACCCGTGCCTTGCCCCCCCCTCCAAGAAAAAAAGAAAGCGGATTTGCATGATTTACGAGAACTTCATTTTCAGGTCGGAAAAGCCGGATTTCCGGATTTATCCGGAAGAATCACACCCCTGCTTACATCATCTTTTTTTCTTTTCTCATTTGTCTTCCTTCTGTGCCTTCTTTCTTTCCGTTTTCTTCCTTTACTTACCCTCTCGCTTTCACTTCTTTAATTTTTTAACCAATCTGATAGCATGAAAATGCTGAAACTAAACACTTTTTCACAATGAATACTTTCACTTTGGATACCTACACACATTTTGCTATCTACTTTACATCTGCTTAATCAAAACTTTGATTGTAGGGTCTTTTCTTGCATTGGAGGGTTTTTACATCATAGTAGTGACTACCATCCGTCAGTGAAGGATCTGAGTACTCCCTCTACCACTATGTGCAGAATTTCAGGGATAGTTATTTCGGTGTTTAATTTGGCATATTATACCACCAGACACACTAATCGTAATTATACCATAAAGTCAACTATCTCTGAACCTACAGTAGGATTACAGGTAGAGAGACACTATGAAAAGAGGTCTCATTAAAATGGTTAGTGGCACTCTGGCATTTACAGTAACTCACACTGCAGCAGCAGGGAGCTGTCTTTGTTTTGGGAGCTGCTTTGGTGTCTGTATAGAGAGGCAAGATGTGCGTTTACAGCAAATTCTTGTGTCTCTGGAGCTTTTTCCATCATCTGGAATAATTAATCGACAGGGAGCAGTTAATGAATAATGAAGAAGGAAAATCTGAGCAATTACTATCCCAAACAGTGGATTAACTACCATTGTCTCTAGGGGTGGAAGACAGAAGTAACTTAACGTAATCCTCTTCCTCCCAGATGGGACATAAAGCTTCGACGATCTTCCTCCATCGAGACATGTCTTGTGCTGCATGCTGTGCCTCGCCCCATGTTAGGTCCATCTCTTTTAACTCAGCTGTCACAGCTCCCCACCATGTGGTTTTGGACAGACCTTGCTTCCTTTTCCTGATAGAGTCCATCCTAATGCAACCTTTGGGATTCAATCATGGGCCATTCTGAAGACATGTTCTAGCCATCGAATTTGGCGGTTTCATTGTTGTACTTAGTCATCTTGTATAGCTTCTTATTTGAGATGTTCTCAGGCCAAAAGATGCGGCAGATTTTCCTGAGACATCTATTGTGAAAAGCATTGATCTTTTTCATGTCACGTCGTCACTCTTGTGAACACACTTTGGAGCCATTATTTCATAGAAAATAGAGACAACAGGTAAATGTTGCCACATTTTGTTTCCCTTCTAATTAAAACAAATTTAAGGTATCTGTCAGCTTTTCTTTCTCAGCAGCATCCATCTTGATATTGCTTTAATTAGGTACCCAAAATTGCATTAAAGTGCTGCTCCAAATTTGATCGTCTCCTAAACAGACATACATTTATGGATTATGCTAATCCAACACTCAAAGCGATACTTAGGTGTTCTCAGCCGCTCTAATCAAATTAGTCTTATCAGACAAGCTTTAATTGCCAGTGCAGGGCTCCAGACTAATTTTTTTCACTGGGAGCACAGTGGCCTCCAACTGAAAATGTTAGGGGCGCAACCAGAAAATTTAAGGGGCACACACCGTAAATCAACATGCTAAACAAATATTCACATTTCTACTAATTTCCACTGTATTACTAATACTTTGATAATAGATGCAGAAATTACAATGTGCTGTTTCAAATTCAGTGTCACTTTTGAAGATGAAACATAGGTTAATCGTTGTCATGAAAAACAAAACCAAAAAATTATATATATATATATATATATATATATATATATATATATATATATATATATATATATATAACCAGCTCTAGTCTACAATTACAATGAATTCAACTTAAAATTAAACATGCATCGTTTAGGCTACTACTGAACCAATATCGGTACCGATACCTGAAATTCGGTTCCGTTTTTGGTACTTTCCCTCTATAATTACAAAACAATTATTTCAGTTGCAAAAAATATTGTCAGACCTATTTATCTTATGTACTTGGAACATAATGTTATTTTATTAGAATATGTTACACCCTCCCTTTCGCCTCTCCATTAATATCATATTGCAGCAAACGCTGTCTGCGTGAAGTTTTGAAAAACTGTAACCACACTTGAAACCACTTTTTCGGCATTTCCGTGACTCACTGTGACTTCAACAAAACTGCAGAGCCGACGTAGTTTGCTCCGTCCGCAGCTATGCATGTGTGTTCGAGTGTGTGTGTTTGTGTCAGAGCTCCGCTCTCTGTCAGTTTTCAGAGAGGACCGATAAGCCCGAGTTTACGCGCTCTCCGGTACCGAAATGTCGACGTTTAACGTGTAAAAAGGGGGCACATTTACTGGTCGCACATGTGCGACTGGATGTAAAATTCAGTCGCACACTCTTACATTTTGGTCGCAGTCTGGAGCCCTGCTCAGTGTCAATACAAATGAACTCTACAGCTTAGTAGTTATGATATTTTTTCTCAAGACAAATGTTATTAATTTATTCCTGTTCTCAACTGAATGAACTGATTAATTCAATGATACTATAAAGAAACAATGCATTCTACTCTGTATCCAATCTTTTTTTAATAACAATGTTGTGGGAGGTTTGGCTTTCATTTTCTTTAATCAGATTTAAAATGCCTCAGCAGAGGAGTGTCAGGCATTTTTTTTTTTGTATGCTAGATAAATCAAAGAAGTAAAGTTCACAGTTGGACAGACTTAATATTTTAAGATTAGGGCAAAATACTTTGTAGATGAGGCAGATGAGGAAGTGAGAAAAGTTAAAAGAAAGTGAGAAAATCTTATTTCCTAAGATCACAAAAAAACTTGCTGACACCAGTTAAAACCTAATTGGCGGTACTCTGCCTCCCGAACCATATTTTACATGAGATGTGAAGTCAAATGTGTAATTTAGTTGCATATCAATTTAGCTTCCTGCTGAGAAGCATCTCCTCCTTCTAAATGAGTGGAACATTGGTAACTAATGGATAGCACAGTAGAAGAATATGTACTGTAGTCTAACCTCAGTAGAAATGACGCACGCACGCGAACACACACAGACAGACAGACAGACAGAGACACACACACACACACACACACACACACACACACACACACACACACACACACACACACACACACACACACACACACACACACACACACACACACACACACACACACACACACACACAGGGCTGAGATCAAGAAGAGGTAATATTGTCAGTGCCATGAAACAGATGTTTTCAGAACAGGGAAGATTAGATCGGGACAACCAATAGGTGACCACATGAGACTATTGTACAAACTAGACCTCTCAACATAACTGTCCGTAACATTTTCACATAAAAAAACATGAGTTTTGCTGGCATCGTGTCTGATGTATACAGTAAGGGAGAAGTACAGTACATGTTATCATTGCTAATCTCCATCATCCTTTGACACAGCGGAATGAATACAAAAACTGGTTGCTAGCAAGAGCAGAGAGAGCCATCATTGTTAGCATGACACAGATCGAGAGTGGAGAATGCCTCAAACAGAAAAAAGAAAACCATGTCGTAGTACTGCATGACCAAATTATTTGACAAAAAAACAAAAAACAAAGAAATAATCTGAAAGGTGCAGTGCAACAATAATGTGGCAATTCTGGATTAATCGGTGCTGTAATCCTCTACTAATAATTCATTGTAAACTGTGCTATATAACATTTTAGTCAAATTAAATCAGTTTGATGCCATCTGAAGTTAAATATAACTAAATCTGGTTTTAATGCAAAACTACAGGAGTTGAAATGGAGCCATTTGTTTTTCCTGAATTAAGTCCAATATGACAAATGAAAACTGCTTTGTTTTATATAAATTGGGCAGACAAAAGCTCCTTAGAAAACAGATAGGTGATGTTTGAGGATTACAACTGTAACATGTTGAGATCTGCATGTCAGCCTGTCTGTGTTGCTGGCCACCGCTATCATGGGTAATTTATAAACTGCTTCTGGGAAAGCAGTCTGTAAAACATTCAGTATAGCCTGCTGCTAATTTCGCGGCAGCGAGCAATTTGCTTGATTCTGGGTTTGCATGGAGAGTTTTAGTCCCTGTGATAGTTTATATGCAGTTCTTATCTGACCAAACAAGAGGGATAAAAAGAGAGACATATCTGGCTTTATAAAATATTGCCAGCTTTGACAAAAATAAAAAATTATAAAAAAATACTACTTATATCCTTCAAAAATACAGTGGTTCAAACTAACTTGTAGCAGAGTTGAGAAGTTGACGGAACTCACTAAACTAACTATATTGTTAATACTGTACTGTAAAACTGTAGACTAAATAGACAACAACCTGAGTCGACCCGCTAGAACAACATTGACGCGTGATGCCTACAATAAACTTCATCAAATGCTCTTCAGTTTACTTTTCCTTGAATACAGTAAAACCTCAAACAATCTTTGCATTCCCTACACATGTTCTCTCACAAGTTTAGAACTGTATCCACACCAAATGCTTCCTACCATCAAAACAAACTGAAACGTCAGTCATTGTCAACAGTTCCCAGCCATTTTTTTCGGTTTCATCAAGCCTGTAGATCTGTGTTTTAGCTCATTAACTGTGTGTAAATGTTTCGCATTACCTCTGGCTGTTTTATTCAAAATAAGCCATTCGGTTTTTTCAGATTGGTTTCCTTCCTTCCTTCCAGGCAGCTATTGGTTTCAGTACGTTGCAGTACAGTGCAGTATGACAATCAACTTGCAGTTACTCCATTTTGTTGATTTTCTTTGGTAACACTTTACTTGAAGGTATCTACATAATAGTGACATGACACGGTCATGAACACATGAACCCTAACCATAACTTGTCATGACAAAAACCGAATGACACTTAGTAAAAGAAGCGTTATGTCATAAACGTTTAGGACTTGTCTATAATGTGTATGACATGTTCATGACAGTGTCATGTCACTCTTATGTAGATACCTTCAAGTAAAGTGTAACCTTTTCTTTTTTTCAAAATTACATAATCATTGTCTATATATGCTGTTGATGCATTTAACGAAAGAATCAAACACAAAAAAACTATAACATAGTTTGCTGTTCTGCAGCACACTCCCAAATCTCTGGTTCCATAGTGTCCTTGATTGCACCAAGGACAGTTTGTTTACTACAGGATCAAGGACAGGACCTTTAAACACCTGTTGCCATTTTCAGCACCATCCTTCCCATAACCAGCAGGAGGGTAAACATATGTCTGGTTAATATGTGTTTCAAGTGGGGGCCAGATGATGTATTGCCGTGGTAGTTGCAGCATTAGCAGAGTTGAGTTAGAGTGATTCAGCCTGAAAATCACCTTGGTTTTTATAAGCATACTGTCCTCCCATGGGCAAAGCAGCAGGAGAATTAAGGTTGCTGGTGCAAATCCCCAATCTGGCTTGGAAAATCTGAAGAGGAGACCGAATGATAAACATAGTGACAAGAAGGTTTTCAGTTTAAATTCCCTGGACAGAGCAGGGAAAAAAAATACTCCCCCTTTTCTTCAACCAGTGCTGTCAAGGTGTCATTTTGCAAGGCGCCAAAACAACCAACCATCTGCTGAATGCTGCTCCGTCCTGAAACTATCTCCTGAATGAATCTCATCTTTCCCACTTGCCGGTTAGGCTGGGTTAAATCAGCATCACACAAACACGCCCCCCTCATGTGTCACATGTCAGTACTGACCATATTGGCGCTAACTACATTCGCTGAAAGACCTGTCGTAACATGATAAATAAAACAATAAAAAGAAAATGTGTCCATGTTCAAAGGGCCACAAAGTCCAGAGATGTGAGCTAATAAAGACGCAGAAATAGCATTATTAGTGCATCCTCACTATTCTGTGTCACTAATCCCTCAAAATCAATTTCCTCTATCCCAGTTTCTTTGTTAAATGTTTAGCTAAAAAGTTCACTGTGTGAAAACAATCTATCGGAACAATTATTCAGGATCCCTCTGAATAATACAAAAGGTACACAACCTTTTTAAGCTATGCCCAGATTCAATTACTACCACAAAACTTAAAGTGTAATTCAATGGCAGGAGTAGAGGACAAAATAAAACTGTGATTTTTATTAAATGTCTAGTCAAAATTGAAATGCACAACAGTGTGTACAGGTTTTGCGACGCGTGTGAGATGAGATAGCTAATAAATCAGCTTTTGTTTGTTTGCTTTTGATGGAGTGCCACTTGAACAGATGAGAGACTGAATATGGTAGAAATCAGACATATGAACACACACACACACACACACACACACACACACACACACAATTTCTCTATTTATCTGTCGTCCTCCCACCTCTAATTTCAATGGCTGAAGCGTGTGTGATTTCTTTCCTCTCAGAGTGCTGCGTGATTTGGCATATGCCTGTGACTGCTGCTGCTACTGCAGCCACTTCATGATTTAATCAGGATGAGACAAACTTTGACATTGTTTCTCTGTGTGGTCCTCCCCTGCTGCTATCCTTCCTGCACCTCCCTCCCTCCCCTCTGTTATTTCTTCATCCTAATGCCCTTTCCCCAAATTCCATCTCTGTATTTTAGTACTGAGGCTACTGGCAGAATCATTCTCAGTGGGATCATGTAAACAACACAATTCACTCAAGTACACACACACACACACACACACACACACACACACACACACACACACACACACACACACACACACACACACACACACACACACACACACACACACACACACACACACACACACACACACACGTAATCCTTAAGGGAATCACACAGATGTCTAGGCACCTGGTGATCCATTCTGAATGTTGCCAGTTGTCATGACCAAGATCTAATTTATAGCCCAGGTAAACACTTTAAAACCCACTTTGTTGGGGGGAACTGACATCAATCTTGGGTTAATTACTTGCTCTTTCCTCAAGGAGTACACTGTCATGTTTAGTGACCGTCTGTGTTCTCCACTAAAAGACAGTGTGACTGTGATGCCTGTAATATCACTCAGCTTACAATGACAGGTACACCACACACTGCATGTATGTTGTCATTAACCACTGTTTGTTTTTTGTTTTTTTCAATGAAGTGATGGTTCTTTATTTGTTGACATTTGTATTGCTTTTTCCCTTAATCGAAGAGTGAAGAAAAGGATTATAGCAATTTTGCGCTTTGAAAGCAAGTTAGTGATTCCTAATAAGAAGATAATGAGTTTGTGTGATGAATTTAAGTCCCAAAAAGTAAATGTGTCTTTATTTGAGTAAAATCAGTACACATTCCATGACTTTACCAGTTGAATCCATGCTTTTGTGGATAGCCAGGCACTTTGTAAGTAGGCCATCTGCATCACATGTTCTTCTACTATGCAATAATCTGATAAATGTGGCATTGTGATTGATGAGAAGTATTCATGAATGCAAGGCTTCCCTCTTAAATTACCATATAATTGCCATGAATATATGCAGATTGATCTGTCCGAGAATCCTACATCTAACATCTTCCAAAGAAACATTAATACTAAATGTCATCAAATGGTGCTTTCATGCTCATTTTCCATGCACAATTCAGGCTCACTTGCCAGCTATTAAAGGAAAAAGGGGTAGCTTTTGGCCCAGGAGGAACGCACTGATAGCGGAAACACTAAAAAGGTGGCAGTGATAATCAACGTTTGTCTTGACTTCAAAATTAAATACTTTTGGAATCATTTCTTTGATGGGTTAATGCTTTTCTCAATCAGCCGTCTCTAGAAAGTGTCTACTCTTGGTCAAAGTCATAATTGATTCTTCGGAAAGTAACTTCAAGAAACCAACAGATTATGAATTACTTAAGTGAAAATTAACTGCTTTAATATTTTATGTTTTATTTACTCATTGCATTGTTTTAGCAAGAGTTCCATGTTGCTTTCATCTTATTTAGGTTTTTTTGTTGCACATAGTAGGCCACGATTTCTAATTAGTGCAGCTTACAGTGAAAGCAACAGTACAAACATGTCTATGATTAGTTCACCAAATTTCAAACAATCATTAATGAGAAAATTTGAACCTTAGCAAATGTATTCAACTCTTGGACCACCGAATAATTAACTAATGAAGAGGAAACAAAGTGCTAAGGAAGGGAATAGATTCATTAGGAGCAATTTGAGTTTGAAGGGGAAAAGAGATACTGTATGATGTAGCTCGTGGTTGTGATGGTGATAGGAGCTGCTATTTGAAAACCTTTCAGCCTACAACAGAGGATGTGACTCTGCAGTTTTAATGGAGTTGGAAGGTCATTTCACCGTTGGGGACCGGGTGGCGTAGCCTTTGTACTGATGGGAGAGATAAACTGCCAGTGGTGACAGAACGTAAATTAGAGGGTGGCAACGCATTACCAATAACCATTAGCAAGCAAGGCTATTTACTTTTACAGACTAACTTAAGCCCAGTTCAGACCAAAGATTTGCGTTATATGGTCAAGCGAGATGGAGAGTGACTGAAGAGAGGGAGCGCCCAGCGGCGTTAGAACAAAGCAGTGAATCAGAGAAATAAAACGTGTTTTCGCCGATTCATCACTAGAAATGCAACTGTAGCAAGTATCTCACTATCACTAACGTTATCCGCATTCATATTTAGACGAAACAAATGATCCAGCTACAAAAAAAGCCTAAAAGTTGGAAATTAGAACAGAAGTACAGCGAGGCGTTGTTATGGAGATGATACGCCGTCTCGTTGCATTGGTGTGAACTGGCAGGTTTTACAACGCTGCACACCGGCTCGTTGCAAGAAGTTGCAAGTTTCAACTCGTCTCGTCGCGAATCTTTGGTCTGAACTTGGCTTAAAAGGGCACCTTTTATGGTCCAATTGGAATGTTTGCTCCTTTATGCTGGTTAATTTAAGTATGTGAAAACAATGCAGTTTGAAATGTACCAAATTACTGTTTTAAATCACAGAAACTGCAGGTTTTGGTCGTGTTCAAATCTGGACCTAGTTAATCATGCTGGGTGAAGGTTACAGGTGTGGAATGTGACACCATAACACACACACACACACACACACACACACACACACACACACAGAATAATGCTTTCCAAATATTGTCCCGGTGCTCTATGAGCTTGCCAGCGGGTGTATCATGATGAACGCTGTTTGCCTAGTTGGAGGCCACCATTAGCTACCTGGGGAAGCGTTCAGAGCTCAGAGAGGCTGCGTCCTGGAGTTCCACCTGCTCTTTAGGAAGGAACTTCCTCAGGCGGAAACCACCACTGCCTTCTCTTCCATCCAAGCGGAAATCTATTCATCAACTGCTGTAATGAGCTCACGGCACTACTGTACATGTGGGTGCACACACGCATGCACGCACGCTTTTGGCTAAGAACAGTTGGTCACAGCTGGTCTTTTCCAGTCAGCAGCCATGCTTCCTTGTTTCCTTACACAATTTTGTTTCATGGCAAGAGAAAGTTGAAAAAGAAACTTAGGAGGTGTAGACAAGCATGACTATCCTTGGCTATATGGCTGTGTATTACAAAAACTGTATTTCTAATACAGTAGATGTCAATCAATGCAATCAGTTTGACTTAATTCAAGCACATCTCACTTGTCTTGTTTACATTAGAAATTGCATCTTTTACCTGGGAGTTATTTTTAGCTAGAGCCAAGGGACATGCATGTTACACATCCTCAAGTTTTCTTTTTGTGTTTATTTTAAAAACTATCAAGTGTCAAAACAGTCTTTTATTGTGCACAAGTAACATTTTTCAACCTACAACAATAGTGGATTCATAAGGTTTATACGGATTTGGTTATATAATGAACAAAGCTATAGAAGCCAAAAAAAAACTAAAAACATTGGACCCAACATCCTTCTCTGATGATGAAAGTATTTACCAGATGCTATTTACCAAAAGTGGTTGAGATATTTCAGTCTGCACCAAAGTGGTGGTGGACTGCCAACTAACATTGCCATCCCTAGAGCCACTCCACAAATGGGGGTTTGAAAAAACAAATACATCCATTAGGAGCCAGTGTGCTCCTGTATGCACACCGGCAAAATATTTCTCTACTTTCTATTTTACAACAAATAAATGCACATATTCATCGTCCCCAATCTGATTTGTCTTTGGACAGTTTTAAGCAGCTTTTAAAAAAAAAAAAAACAATCTAGATTTCCATCATTGTCTGTTTTGGTTTGTTTTAATTTTGTCCATTTGTTATTGTGCTGTTTTATTGTAATAGACTATATTTTACTTTATGTAATACTACATACAAGATCAAAGGAATGTCACTAGAAATTTCTTCTGCTTTATAAAAAGCGCTGTCCCAATGGACACATTTCAAACTACCTACATCTCATTCAGAGAGGTTTGCTATAGAGTTAAAAACAAGGGAGTTTATTTTGCAATAGAAACCTAAATTTTGAAAAAGAGGAATATTTATATATTATTTTTAACAATAATGGTCTGTATGGGATGTGGCAGGACATAATGAGAAAGGCAGTTCAAAAGCAGTCAAACAGATAAATAAGGAATCAATGGATGGTTAGATTCAAAGGAGTGAACTACCCCAGGTCAAGAAAAACTGCCAAAGCAGTCTCAAAAAGGAAAAGATCTCATGAGAAAGCCATAAATAAGGCAATCGTTGTAGAGACGTCACAATATTCTGTCTGAACATTAGTCTTCAATGTTGTATCCCTTCATGCTGTGAGAACTCAGTCCACTATTCTCTCAAGAACTCAGTCCACTATTCTCTCATAGGTTTGTCTGTCAAGCGGGGCTCCACATGTGATGCTGAGGGCTTTTTTGGAGTAGGTCCCACCCCACTCCGCAATGGGACAACTCAGGGCCTTTTTACAGTCGCCGCAGCCGACCTGGCGCGCGCCAATGTGACGTCAAAATGACGTAGATCTCGCTGGCGTGCCAGTATTTTAAGTGCGCGACCGGAGTTCGTGCACCACTCTATTTTTTTCAGTGGCGCGCGACAAAGCGGAAACAGGAAGCATGGACGAGTTTGAGGACAACCGGATGCAAGGACTCTCAGAGTGACTACAAGTCTCTCTTGTAAACTTACTGGGTTAAGATGAGTTCTTTTATGGTGAATGAAAGGCTTGATCAGACGAAGTAGGTCATTGAATCAAATCGAAACACTGACGTCAGTGCTGCTGCCAGTTCTGCCATTGTTTACCTTTTTCTTCTTCTTCTAGTCTGTAGAAATAGCAAAATCGGTAGCCTTTGCTCATTAGCGACACCTCTGTTCAGGAGAAGACTGCAACTAGTGTCGCGACCACCACGTGCAAGTATAAATAGTTACTGCGCTCCCATGACGTCACATTTGCACACGACAGGTCGGCTGCAGCGAGTATACCACGTTTCAGTCCCCTTCCCAGGCAGGAGAACGATAGATACAGTAGCCCGGCATGACTGATGCTGAGAGGTTGTTCCCTGTATGAAGCATTAACTGAAATTCTGGGGCCCAAACATTTTTGAGATAATTTTTTTTCAATAGTATTGGATATTTAAAAACTTTTTTCTGTATTTGACACTCATTTTAAACCCTCCACAGGGGTCTTCAACAACAGGCTGCACAGAAGCTGACTTACAGATAAACCCAATATCTCTGGAATTCTGCAGAGATAGATTTAAAACGATTACACAGAATGCAGCATATGAAAAAGTCTTGGCCTAATGTGAGACCCACACATTTGGTAGAAAACATAGCACTACAAAGTGCATAGAAGTCAAGTTTAATGTGATCCATTCTCGATTTTCTTTCACCCACCAGCAAGTTTTTTCTTTTATATTGTTAATCTTGGGTGCCTCTAGAAATTACATACTTTGCAGAGCTTAAATGCAATCTATTTGATCTACACTGCAGAAATGGGTTAGACTTATTTGGCATGTATTAAATGGTCTGCACACTAACGCTTGTCTCTTGTCCTTACATCTTTCTCTTCCTCTTAAGGCCTTGATAAAAAACATTAGCATACAGGCTATGATACATTTTCAGTATAATTAATATATTAATATATATATTACTATGTAATATAGTAGGACAGCCAATGAGTTTTTTACACCTGCTGTGAAGATTAAGTAATGCATCAGTTGTTGGTGTGAAATTAGGAACACAAATGAATGGGGTGGGGCAGTGGCATCCCATTATAAAGGTTATTTGTAGTTATTGATTCATACAGTACAAAATGTCACAACACAGCAGAAACACTTAAACGTAAGCCCTAATTTTTCTATTTATACACACAATGTACTGCAGAACTGTCAGAATGAATGCCTGACCAAAATAACTCAAGAAAGTCTAGCCTTTCCAGTAAATGTTGGTCAGGCCTCAAGGACACGCACAATGCAGAAAAAAAAATGCAGGAACCTTGGTTTCTTTTGAAGTAAAGTGTTCAAAACTAAATATTATTCACTATGCAGTGACTATTGAGTGTTTCTTAACATCAAAAATAATCAATGAGTGAACAAGGGATTTGTACGGAGCCCCCCTGGTCCCACTTTGTCAAAAAAATTAATCATAACTATCTTGTGGCCTCAAGATACTATCTCGTGGCCTCAAGATAGTAACTCGTGGCCTCAAGATACTATCTTGTGTCCTCAAGATAGTAACTCGTGGCCTCAAGATAGTAACTCGTGGCCTCAAGATAGTAACTCGTGGCCTCAAGATAGTAACTCGTGGCCTCAAGATACTATCTCGTGGCATCAAGATAGTAACTCGCGTCCTCAAGATAGTAACTCGTGGTCTCAAGATACTATCTCGTGGCCTCAAGATAGTAAAGTGTCTGACACATGGACCCTTTGTCATTAAACTGGACCCTGTAGTGTAGTGCAATACTTCACATTCTGTGCAATATTCTCTGTTTTAATATTCAGTGTGCAGTTCTGCTTCTATTTATTTACTAGTACCGTTCATCACAATTCTGTTAATACAGTAATGTAAATCTTGTAGGCTGCATTGGGATTGAGTCCCGCCGGGTCCCAACGCAAATCTCACGGGAGCGGGCGGTTTTAACTTCGCTGGCGGCTAAAAAATACACTGCGGGATCGGCATGTAGCCTGGAATCCCCCAACGCCAGCAGAAACCATAGATATACATATATACTGACTGAGTATATACTGTATAGCCCATCTATGAGCAGACATCAGCGTGTCTGAGCCTCCCAGGACGGGGGAGCTCTGAGCCAAGGCTCCGTCCACCGTCCGCCCGCTCCCTCATCCTCGGCTCCTTCCTCCCCCTCTCTCCCTCTCCTCTCTCCCTCATCCTCTGCTCCTTCCTCCCCGTCTAACAGCAGCAAGCACCTGCCTTCTTTGCTTGCATCTTCTCCCTATTAACCTATAAAATTACGTGTTTTCTCATGCGGGACGGGAGAAGACACAACATCAATGCATCTCTATTGAGTTTTGCGGGTCCAGGCGGGAGTGGACGTACACATTGCGGGAGCGGGCGGGAGTGTAACACACATGTTGCGGGTGCGGGCGGTAATGGTCAGAAATTCGCCGGGAGCGGGATGAAGAAAACAGTCCCGCGCAGGGCTCTACTGCATATCCATAGTCCTTTATAATTCTTCTTCATATTTTATAGCCTATATTTATACTTTTTACATGTATATACTTGCAAAAAGCTGCTCCATTGTGCATTCTCCTTTTATATAGTATCTCGTGGCCTCAAGATAGTAACTCGTGGCCTCAAGATAGTAACTCGTGGCCTCAAGATAGTATCTCGTGGCCTCAAGATAGTAACTCGTGGCCTCATGATAGTATCTCGTGGCCTCAAGATAGTAACTCGTGGCCTCAAGATAGTAACTCGTGGCCTCAAGATACTATCTCATGGCCTCGAGATAGTAACTCGTGGCCTCGAGATACTATCTTGAGGCCACGAGTTACTATCTCGAGGCCACAAGTTACTATCTTGAGGCCACGAGACAGTTATAATACATTTTTTTGACAAAGTGGGACCAGGGGGGCTCCGTAGATTTGGACACAGCAAATGTTATGTCTCACTTTTTAAATTCAGTGTACAGTCAACACCTTTTTGTACTTCTGTGTCTCTACAACTTACAGTACATTACCTGCAAGTTCTAAATTGTAAATAGTATGGCCAGTTACATGTTACAATACAATGCCAAATCAGTAAATAAATTCTCTCCCAAGAATGCTATATTTCCATATTAATGTGAGTGAAATACCACACTTGCTGTTTTTTCCCACACAGACAAACACAACATGTACTTTTATTTGCTTCTCCCATACACCAGGTGTGCATGAATAGATACCATATTTGCGGAGTGCTTTAAAGAAAATGCAAGGTGTACCTTCCTTTTTGTCAATGGCATCTGTTCCCATGGCAACAAACCCAAAGTTGCAAAGGAGCATGTTGACTGTTTAATATCTTCCCGTGCAGGGAACCATTTTATCATTGCCCTTAAACTCGGTCTGCATATAGCAGAAGTACTAATTCTGCACATCATAATTGTCATAACAGTTGTGACTTGAGGTCACTGAGCTGTGAAGTAGAATGCAGTGTCTCTGATTATTTAAAGGATGCAAATGATTTTCCTGAGTGGCTGTTAAGGGTTTTTATTTTCAGTGTGAACTCCATTCAGGAATTTTCTGCCCACTTATCACAGTCCAGGTGGGAGCAGGCTAAGCATAGTCGCTCAAGTGTCCTAGCCAAACATGTCCTCAAGCTCTTTCTATGGGATTGCAAGGCATTCCCAGACCACATGAGGGTTCCTAGTCTTCTCAAGGGTATTCTCACATTTGGACATGCCCAAAATACCTCAGCAGGAACATATCTGGGATGCATCCTGATCAGATGCCCGAACCATCTCATCTGGCTGATTCCAACGCAAAAGAGCAGTGGTTCTAGCACAGCCCCTAAGGATAAGCTCAGACACGCAAGCTTATTTTGGCAGCTTGAATCTACAATCCCATTCTTTTGGTCACTATTTAGATCTCATGACCAGAGATGATGGATAGAATGTAGAGCAACTGGTAAATCTTCAGGCTAGGTTCTTACTTAACCACAACAGTCTAGTACAATAACCCTTGGTCCGATGGATGATGTCTTTGTCCATCACCGACAACCCCCACCCCTGGTTTAAACAAACACCGGGGCATGGGTTTGCCGTGGCGCTAATGGCATTATCTGCGTGCTTGAAAAGTACAAATTCTTGGATTTTTTTAAAATTCTTTGATTAAATTCATTGATTTATCAACAGTTCAGAGATTGATTTTGCGAGTGAAACTGCAGGCAGACACTTAGGCTGTCACTTTTCCCAAAATTATCAGTTTGAATTAGAGCTGGGCAATATATCGATATTATATCAATATCGTGATATGAGACTAGATATCGTCTTAGATGTTGGATATCGTAATATCGTAATATGGCATAAGTGTTGTCTTTTCTGGTTTTAAAGGCTGCATTACATTAAAGTGATGTCATTTTCTGAACTTACCAGACTGTTGTAACTGTTCTATTATTTGCCTTTACCCACTTAGACATTATATCCATAGTACTGATGATTATTTATCAAAAATCTCATTGTGTGAATATTTTGTGAAAGCACCAATACTCAACACTACAATATCGTTGCGGTATCGATATCGAGGTATTTGGTCAAAAATATTGTGATATTGGATTTTCTCCATATTGCTCGGCCCTAGTTTGAATAGTTTTAATTTCATAACGGTTGCCTCTGGACAGGATGCACCTGAGAGAGAGAGAGAGAGAGAGAGAGAGAGAGAGAGAGGTTGGGAGAGTGTGTGTGTGAGAGAGATTTTATGATTATAATTGTTTTATATAATTATATTTGAGCCAGCAGTCATTGAATTGAATGGGTTAGTTGGGTCCTCTATAAGAAAAACAGTATAATATTACATTTGTTATGTATGCCATCCCTTGTTATATATTTGTCTGATGACTCATTTTACAACAGCATTCTCCAAACAAAGAAGATAAGGGAACAAGGTGTTGTTTTGAAAAAAAAAAAAACATATGAGGTGAAAGCTCCGGATCTGTCAGCCAGTTGGTCTATGGTTCACACCAGCGGGGGAGCCGCACCATGACGCCAGACTTCTCCAGAAGGGGGTCCAGCGGCAGTCAAAAGATGGGTTTTAGGTTGCTCTTGGCTCGGCTGATCAAAGACCTGGAGCTAAAGGGGCTCTGCAGGCCCTCTGCAGGGGTGGTGATGGGTTAAGAGATTGACTTTTTTGGGAGGCTTCAAGGTCTTATTCAGTGCAGAATCAGGTTTTATCTGCAATGAAGGCAGAGCCTTTTTTTTTTTTTTTTTTTTTTTTAAATGAAACTGCTTTTTAAACATCATTCCTGGTAAAATATATAGTATAATCTTAATAGTATGATCTTGTGATCTTGTTTCAAAGTTATGTATAGATGCTTCAACATATCTGTTTAATTAATTACAATTACTCCTTAACTGTTCCGAAGTCGAGGTTTAACTCTAACCCCCAATTTACACCAAATGTGGAACGGCTGCGGATCCCGTCCGGAACGGCGGCGGAGTCATTAGGTTTCCATTAAAGTCAATGAGGGTATTTCACTGATTACGGAACGGCTGCGTTCCGACTGTGTCCCAGCTCCGGCGATCCGCAGCCCTCTGGAGCAGATACGCAGAGCTTCTATTTTTGACGGATGCTGGAAAGCTTCGAAGCAATTCAGCACAGGGCAGATTGTGCAGGACAGGAAGTCGAACACAGAAACAAAATAAAACATCCGGTTAATTTTCAAAATAAAATACACCGTGCTCACGGCGGATCATATTTTCCTGCACTACACCTTGAAAACGTCATAATGGGCGGAGACAGGCCTGAAGCCAGCACAGAGTTGTTTCTACTCCTCTGGATGGAAACAAAGTGTTGCTGGTTTTGTGGTTCTGTTTATAGAAACTACATCCTGTTATATCGTGCGGCCATACGTGAATTCGCGAGATCTCGTGGGTCTTTGTGACTTTAGCTGTCGGTCATGGCCGCAGCCGTTCCGCAACAAATCCAGCCCTCGTGGGTATTGAAGGACTGCGGAGCATGGAGCCAACACGCAGAGGAGCCGATCCGCAGCCGTTCCGCAGCTGGTGGAAATTGCGGGTAAGAGTGACTGTGCCTTTGCCATCAGGGCCCGACAACTTTGGAACAACCTGCCTGAGGAAATAGGTGGACTCTTTTAAATCACTTCTCAAAACTCATTTTTATAGACTTGCTTTTATGTGATATCTCTTTTTACTCTCCTTTTATTCCCTTTTTATATTATCATTGCATTGTTCCTTTTGATCTGTATCTGTTATTGCTATTGATCTCTAGTCTATAAATACTGTATATGCTTATTTTGTCTTCTCATTACCTTGTTTTGTGCATTTTAGCCCCACTGTTTAGCTGTCTGTTATTTTACTGACCTCTTTTGCCTTGCTTGTCTGTCAAAGCACTTTGTAAACTTTGTTTTTTTGAAGGTTATTTTTGGGCCTTATTTTTATGGGACAGATGAAGACATGAAAGGGGATAGAGAGGGGGAATGACATGCAGCAAAGGGCCACAGGTAGGAGTCGAACCCGTGGCCGCTGCGTCCCGGAGTAGGCCTCTACATATGGGCGCGCGCTGTACCAGATGAGATACCCAGGCACCCTGTAAACTTTGTTTTTAAAGGTGCTATATACATAAAGTTATTAGTAACTGTAGTTTTCGTAATATGCTAATTATTAAATATAAACCACAATAATCCAGGTAAAAGCTATTGCATTATATTAAAAACAGTCACACTGCCAAGTAATCTACTGTAGATTCCAATACAATGAACGTCTATGGACCTTGAAAAAACCCAAGATAACATAGGGAGAAATTGAACACAGGACCCTATTGCTCTGAGGTATTCAAGAAGAGCTCTATCCACTGAGCCACTGGCACAGTGATATTGAATAGTTAATAATATGGAGCCTGGAGAGCACTTAGCTTTACCTCTATTAGTTTTTTAGCCTAAGATAGAGTGACTGCAGGCTGTCAGGCAGAGCGGCACTTCCTACACATAAATCTGACAAACGTCAGGAGCAGTGTATTGCACCCATGTTGCCATGTGGGCTTACCAGGAGATTTGTATATCTGGGTTTTATTTTGGTTAGATATTTCATGGAGAAAAGGGTTGTTCAAAGGTTGCTTCTGCATTTTATCTCCATCCGGAGTAATTGGTTTAGAAAATGAGTTTGTCCACAGCCCAGGTTTAATTGGAATTAAATACAAATATATGGAATGGTGCATTGCTCTTGCTGTTAGATTAACTGGGTCTATAAATGTCTGCTGAGGTAATCGCATTAGAAAAAATTGTGCATTTGTGCAACTGTGTGCAAGCATTGATATGTATATGTCTGTCCAAGTCTGTATTTGCCTGCTGTAGTGCCGTGTGTGCACATCAGTTCCAGGTTAACCCATTCCACACAAGGTCAGTGCAAACATGCAATTAGCAAGAACAGAGAATGGAATCACCTCATTTTTCCTCACACCTGCTAATGTATATCTACTGTGTGCTCTCTCAAGAAAACCATGAAATATATTACCTGTTAATATGATATGAATAGCTCATTTAAGCCTCAGCCGCGGACCAGGAAGTGAGTAAAAGCGCATGGAGTCTTCGTTCAGAGTACCAGATGTTCACAATTATTTATGAGACCCCTACCTTCTTGTACCTCTCTAATTAACACTGTTGATCCTTGTGTGTTGCTAAATTAAATCAGAGGAAGATCTAAGGGATCATTCATGCCTGTTATTGATAATGGGCTTCAATTAATTGAGTGCTCTTGAAGCATCAATCCTGCCTCAGTTGCAGGTACCTGTTTGAGTAATTAAGCATCTTGTGCATTCAGTCAGTAGCACAGCTCCCCTGACTGAATGCATCTGCGATGAGAATAAACACTGTGTGCAGTGCAGGTCGGATTAATGCCTTTTGGAATAAAGAAAAAAAAAAATCATACTAAGAAGCCGCCATGGCACAGTCAATGCAACTTTAAAAAAAGAAAACGCATAACGCAGCTTTAACCTAAATACTAGGGGTGTGTAGATTAACCTTTCCATATCCTTTCATGACCTTTCCACAGTATTACCATATCACAAAACAGAAACACCAGACAGAGACACAGCTACATTAATACACAACCACAGATCTAATCCAAAATTGATGTACAATTTGTGATGGGGGGTTGATACATTTTCCAAGCACAAACCTACTACGAGCAATCCTCTTCTAGAAAAAATGGACACGCTGAAAAAAATGTACTGTGACCCTTCAGTGTTCGTGGCCCGTTTGAAAAACATGCAGTGGTTGGTAAAGCCATCAACAGAAACAATCACCCCAAGGAGAACAAAGCTAGCATAGGCAAATATACAGCAAACTGACTCCTGCAATTACTGAAGTCATTAGCTGTTGTTGTATTTAGAACCACGTGGTGCATCATTATGGCCTTATGGTGTCAATAGTATACCTTTAAAATTAAAATTAAAAAAAATTGCTGGTACTTTCCGAAGTTTTCTTATGCCTTTGTGTTCTGCTCTGCAGATTGACATGCATATTCACATTTATAGTTTAATGACTTAATACATGACTCAAAGATAGATATTTGAGGTTAATGTCAATATACTGTTCTCAGCAGCTGTGAACCATTTGGGGAAGCAACGCAGTGGCCTGAATCACTGTCACAGAGCTCGAGAGACGGAAAGTGTCTCTTTTTGTTAGACAGATTATTGCAGGCTCGTTGGAGGATGGATTGGTATGTAACAGAGGGATAGTCATTTTAAACAGGGTTGGAACATGAGGGAAGAAGGGAGCACTCAATGCACTGACCGACTACAGAGGGCTCGCCTTCAGGGTGTGAGGAGATGAAGGAAAAAAAGGAAGGTGAGGCCAGGAGAACAATAAAGTCAGGAAAAAGAGGAGGAAAAGAGAAACATAGAGCTGAAATACTGTAGGATAAAAGTAGAAATGTGAGTGAAGGGATGACAGAGGTAAAAACCTACAGGACATAGTGAATGCCAAAGAGTAGTGTAAAAGTCAAAGGATGAGAGATTTCTTGAGGCAGATTAAAGTTTTAGTAATACAAACAGTTCTTGGAGGCAAGGCAGCTCTAAAGGAAGAAACAATCTCAATGGGTGTAGCGAGAATTTCCTTTTTTTCTGGATATGTAAAGCTAGACTGATGCCTGATTAAAAAAGGCACAGGAGAAAAACAAGCCCTGAATAAATGAAAAAACAAGTTGTTGCCATTTGACCGGAGTTCCAACTTTTCGTTTTAAGTTGGCCTGTTAGCCAACTTGTAAATCAAGACACTGCGCAGCGAGGTTTAACCCTCCATAATAAAATCAAAAACACTGAGAGAAGAAGGACTGAGGTGGGATGGCTGGGTAACGAGGAGAGAAAAAGGAGAACATGGACAAGCAGGATGGGGCCTCAGGGATGGAGAGTGAAGTGGATGAGTGAATAGCTAGCGAGGACAGAATGAGGGAGGAGTGGGGACGAGAGGAGGATAAAGGCATGGAGCAGAGGGGAAAGAAGAGGAAAGAATGGAGGGTTTGGAGAGCTAGGTTGGGGCTCCAGGGATACACGAGTGAAGAGGCTGAGAGAGACATAGGTGTAGCTGCAGGGATGGTTGCTCCATTGCTTCGTTTGCACTAAAAGGAAGGCAGAGACGGGAGTCACTCTGTGAGCTCAGGGGCCTGGATGCCAGTGTGTGTGTGCGTGAAAAGTGTATTTGCCCTGTCATTGAAGCTCCCAGGCCAACCACTAGTGCAGCGTTCCATGGCAAATGACCCTGCAGGAAAGAACTGCGTTTGGGATTTTCTTTTTTCATGTGTATTTAGTGTGTGTGTGCTTTTGCAAGTGTGTTTGCATTTACCCAGACTACTGCTGTAGCCGCTCTTCAAAAGCAATTACTGAAGCTAAAGTATGCAGTGTTTGTTTACTATGAAACTGACCTGCCACTCAGGATTTCAATTATCATCCTCTCTGCTGGTGAACTCGAGCTTACACACAGAGCGAAAGGCAGACACCGAGAAGAATAACATCCTGCGTCTCGCACAGATAAGGTTGCAGACACCAGCTCTGGCCACAATGGATATGACTAGGGCTGAAACGATTCCTCGAATAACTCGAATAATTCGATTACAAAAAATCCTCGATGCAAAATGACTTGCCTCGAAGCTTCGTTAAATCGATGTTACTAACGTTATATCGCTGACGGACGGTGTTTCCGCTACTGTCGCACACCAGACGGCTCAGTCTGCTGCTGGCGACACATGCCAGAGCGTAAATAGTGAGGGGCTAAGAGAAGAGACAGGCTGGAGGAAACCACAGGAAGGGTCCAAAGTTTGGAATCAGTTCAAACGTAATTAAAACTAAAACTCTGTACAGTGTGTCTACTGCAAAATCAAACTAGCTTACCACAATAATAGCACGACGTCAGAGCTTTAGCATCTCAACAGAAAACATTGAGTCTAACTTAATCATCCATTCCACAAAGAGGACCGACAAAAGTCAATCACAGAGTCGTATGGACGATGAAACTACATCAAACACAACAACTACCAAAATCAAAGACAAGAAAATACGTAGTGGTGACCACGATCTGAGCTGACGCGCTGACTATCCCTTCAGAAAAACAGCTGATTGTTGCACATCTCTCTCTCTCTCTCTCTCTCTCTCTCTCTCTTTCTCCACGGAGAAACAGCTGGTCAACGATCTAATAGCATCAGTGTAACAGAGCTGTGTGACATTATAATGAAATATATAAATGAAAATAGGTTAAGTATAACTAATATTTACATATAGGTCTTGTTTTGGTTGTTTAAAAACGTAAACATTTTTTTTTTTTAAATTTAAATAAAAAAAAAATATCCGATTAATCGATCGATTAAGTGCTAGATTAATCGATTACAAAAAGAATCGATAGCTGCAGCCCTAGATATGACTACATCTTACTAGATAACAGGACCATTCAAACAAGTTAAGTGATCACGTAGAGTTGCGGTTATCATCTGCCAGGGGAGGTACAATTATTGTCAATATAAAAAAAGAATGGGATGGGCAAAGAGGTTTCGTAGGAGGTATTAGACAGTATGGTCAAGTACTTAGTTATATTCCTGTGCTAATACTGTGTAAGATCAATAGGAGTTTCTAATTCTGATACTGATATTTTTTGATTTGAAGATATTTAATTGCTGATATTTTGAGCCAGTATTCAGTACAATGAACATTTTGAGCCATAAAATACTACCTGTATTAACAATACGTATTGTTATCATTATAGAAACGCAGAGCACTGTGCTACATACCAGTAACAGTTATTCACTTATTACACTTAATTATAACCCATGCATTATAAACTTTATCAATATTATCATTCTGTTTCTCTATATTGTAATTCTACTACTTCTGTCTAGTCTGTACATGAAGTGTGCTAGGGTTGGGCCAGTGGACGATGCCATTGGACGGCTGACTGTCATTGACCACCGAGCACAACAAAAATGTCATCGTCCACGTGATGCTTCACTATAAACATCGACATATGCCAATTCGGTTGGAATCACCCAACCCTAGAGTATGCACACTGCATGTCTGCCTGTCCTGTAAGAGAAATCCCTCCTTTGTAGCTTTTTTTGTAGCTAGAGATTTTTGCAAGTTGTTTACTATTCTTTATTATGAATTTCCCTTATCCATAACAAGGATCTGAGAGTAGAGGGTCTTTTATGTTGCTCGGACTATAAAACACTCTGATACAATGTTTTACTTTGGACTGTTTCAATCAAATTGACATGACAATCGAACTCCAACACTGGACCACACACAGAAAGATATGCAATTGGGAATCACTTAATGTGCAACACAACTGTCAATAACCACTGATGACACAGAAAGATAAAAGTTAGGTGATCGAATGAAAACTCTGTCAGTGTCTCATATTTAATCAGTTATATGTGGACAACAAATTCCTGAACATGCAAATACACTGCTGTATTTTGTGTTCTCTGATAACCAAACAGCATCATTAACTGTGTGCTTTAAATTGTGTTAAGAATTTTAATTAAATCAAGCAAGTGAAGCAGCACCTGTACAAACATGCAGAGTGAATTTTAAAATTCTTGCTTACTAAATATTCCTGAGTTAAGGGCAAAAAAAGAAGTTTCCTTGACATGGTTTGTGAACACTACAACCACTCCACTCCATTAAAGCTTGGGATTACAACTGCCTTCTTGCACTAGATGTAGGCCATGTTTTCAAGAAATGGTAATGATGTCAATTAACCATTTAGCTATTAATTACATGCACGCGCCCAGATGCACACTCAGGGATAAACATGTGGATCTGTGTTAAGTCTTAACTAAGTGTCTGCAACAAACAAATTGTTTAGCAGTGAGTTGTATGGAACAGCAGTAGTCATTTACTAATTAGAGTTTAGTTTAGAGTCATTTGTCACAGTAAGGTCACACGTTTGACCACTTGAGTAAACAAATGTTCTATTAAGTGATCTTCAGTAAGACACTAAGCCTCTAATCACTTGCTCAGACAAATGCTTAAAATGTAGACAATGAATGCAGATGAGTGAGCAGCGAAAGTAGTGAAGCAAACAAACTGCAGCATTAATATCATGAGTATTAAGCAACGATCGCCTTCCACCCAGCTTTAAGTAAATCACTTGAAGTGCAATGACTAATTCATATGAAATAGTATCCATCGCTGAAAAGATTTCACATCACCATGCAGCGCACTTGAATAATGAAACTGTTTTGCATGATAATGAGCGAGGCCAGGGATCACACTTCAATCCCCTGCAAACTAAATATCTAATGTTACGTAAAGAATGTACACGATTTGGACTGCATAAGATGAATATAATAATACAGCAGTAGAGTCAAGTCTTCACCAGGCCTGCTCAACAAAATTACTTGTTTTTTTAAACACATTTTTATTTATTTTTTTATTTATTTTTTTAGCAAGAGCTCTAAGGAAATTCTGAGATTTGGAAGTGCTATAAAAAATGAAATGAGTGTGTTTTATTCAAACAAGTGGAGTGTTTCATAAGTATGGCATAAAATAAGTTTGAGAATATTATATTTTTATATATATATATATATATATATATATATATATATATATATATATATATATATATATATATATATATATATATATATAAAATAGAACATTGCAATATTATGAGTAGCTATACTGTATCGATACATGGATGCCAAGTATCAAACATTTATTATATAAATTGCACATGACAATTTAACTTTTTTTGGTAATATAATAATATAATAAAATCAATTGTTTTGTCAGTCCACTAGATGGACTGGACAATACAATTGAAGTGAGAGGAAAAAACTGATTTTTCTTCATGGATATAATTTTAAGTTAAAAAAAAGGTAATAAATTGCAATATTGCAATGTGTTTAAAATCGTAATAATATCGTATTGTGAAATAAGTATCGTGATAATATCGTATCATGGGGCCTCTGGTGATTCCCACCCCTACAGTTAACCCACCAGTAATTGCTTTGAATGGTAATTTGGCTGCTGAAATGTTAGTTTCCACATCATCTAAAAAAGATAACACTGCCTAAAGAGGCTGCTTCAACCGTCAATGTTTAAAAGGTTTCAGTGTCAGGCTTTTACATCTATAACTAAATATTTTAGAGGAAAGACTAGTGCAGTGAAATGCCAAACCGTCTCCTACCAGCCACAAGTATGAACCCTGACAAACTATAATAAACTGCCAAACTAAAATAAAAACTGTTCCCCGATATTCTGTCAGTTAGTTATATTGTACAATGAATGCATTCTTCGAAAAAACACTTTTAGTCAAATGTGAGATATTTTTTACACCATGACCAGGTGTAGCGGTCAACAGTAACAAGCACAAATAATAAAGGTAATCAAAGTCACCCATGATCTAAATGTTATCATGTATAGTCAATAATTTGTGATTTATCACAGGTATTGAAAAAAGTAAAAATGTTTTCTAGAGAAAATAATAATAATTTATAAAGGATATAAAGGATCTTTATCATGTTACTGCCAATCTATGTAGTTATGAATTGCTGGATGTTGCCAGAAAAAAATAAGTGTTTATTTTACTTTTTTTCCATCCTTGTAAGACACAAAAAATATAAAGAATCAATGGAATACTGTATGTAACAACATAAGACAATAAAACTCAGTCCTCAGGTACAAACATTCAATCTAATTAAAGAGTGAATTGTAAATTACATTAGCTGAATTGGCAGCATTATTGTGCATCACGCCAGCAGGCACACAGCAATGGGACTGTGACCAGATGGATCCTCAGCTCAAGAGAAAACTATTGGTCCCTGGTAGCACTAGTGACACCTGTAACATAGGTGTTAAAACAAAAAGGTCAGCAGCATCCATCCATACTGCTCCTTTTCTCTGAGGAAATCACGCAGGATGAGCTTGAAAATAAAAAGATGGACTGATAACTTCCCTGAGGCAGCTGTTGGGGTTGTTACTCCCTCTGGGTCTTAGAATTACAGCACTCTCCATACTCAGCGACTTATGGTACAATGGCGACTCAATGATGCAAATAGGCCCTGTGGTACTAAGTTGCTGTACAAGCTAATCATGAGCACCAAGGGCACAGTGTTACTCAATATATTGGAGCTATAGTAGCTTCTAGTGTTGATGGTATGAAATAAACATGAAATGTGAAAAATGGAACAAATGCCTGTACCTCCCACAGGAGAATATCATGTGATGCCGTCATGCTTTTTTAAACAGTGTGTGTATTGTGCCACCATTGCTGTAAAACTCAGCTAAGTTGTTCATATACACAAACAACGTGTCAGCAATTCAGAACTGCTGTTTATTGGGCACAGCAAAAGCCAAATAAAGATGCTCTCATTACAGATGGCCTCTGATGTTGCTCCATGTTAGTGTGTGCCATCAGCCATTAAATCAACCATTCATATCGGAAGACTGACCTTTGTCAAATGGAAAGAGACACTATTTAGAGCCATTTCATATACACAACCACATTCAATATGAGCTTCCCCAAGCCAGTAGTATGGAAACATGCACACATTAGCTTGTAGTTTTCTAAGGTTGTAAAACAAGACAGGGATGTTATTTGAAAATACCTTTACAAAATAATTTAGAAATATCTCATATATGTGCAGAGAATCGTGATATCAATTCTAAGCTAAAAAAACATGATTCATATTTTTCCCTGAATCGTGCAGGCCTATTAGTAATGTGAGGTTCTCTATAAAGAAGAAAATAAGGAACCCATTTTCCAAGAAAAATCTTCTGGCAAGGAGCACATTTCATAAATTTCTTGTACCCACATTTTGGAACTTCACATTCCTTTATTGGAAGTAGTATTTTAAGTGTAAGTAGCTCAAGTGCTTTGGTCAAATAAAAAGGGCCATGTAAGAAGATGGGCAGTCACTGAATTGATCATTCAGTCAGCTACAGCACATTGAGCTGCACTAGTTGTCAATATGGGCTCGTCTTTGTCATCTGGTCAAACTGTTATATAATATATAATCTGACAGCTCACATTACACAGGACAGTTGAGGCACTGTTCAGCTTCAAGATGAGGAGAAAACTGAGAGGTAGAGAGAAAAAGCGGGAAAAGTGTGAGCTGAGCAAGGAAATATGAAAATTGTACCCAGTTCAGACAAACTTTAAGAGACTCGAATCCCTGTGTGATAACCTACGACCATGCACAAAGGCATGAAAGCAAATGACTAACACTGTGCATTAAAAGTGCCGACTGTGATTCTCTGTTATTATAATCAAAATTAGCCAACTTAATTAATTATTGCAAACATAGCTGGAAGGCTGGCTGAAATTATTTCTTTAGAAAGACTATGATAGGGAAATGAATGTGCTGATTAGAGGGCACTCTTAGTATTATAATGTTTCCTGGGCTCTCTTTGCTAAGAGTGTTTCTGTGAAAAGTCCAATTCCTAGGGACAATCCTGCCAAATTATAACTGAGTGGAATATTCTTTGGATCAGTTTTGTGTACAAGTATTATTTAAAAGTTTCAAAGGGTTAGATAAGAACTACTGTAATGTAGCCTAAGACACGTGGCGCTGCACGAAAAGGTGACCGCTCTCATTTCTGCTTCAGTAACTGTAGTTCATGTGGTGAAAATTGGTGAGCTGGGCCACAGTCGCATCAAATCTTTCAGTGCATTTCTTCTGCATTGCCATAATTAAATTACCACTTTGAACTGCATTTTGTAATTGATTGCAGAATACATACTCTCTAGAAGTTAGGATAGGAACCTAATTTATAAACTGCATTTTATAGCAAGGGTCTTGTAAGTTGGGGCCCCAAACTGTTTCATACCTTGCCTAATGGTAAAGTCGGCCCCGTCATTTGTGTTTTTTCTGTCTCCACTCTCTCTGTGTGTCTGTTCTGTTGCATTATATTCATAACGCAGTATACCAATGTCAAGATCCAAGTTGGCTAAAAGTTATACATTTTCTACACATAAGGGGGCTGCATAAAAAACAACACATTGGCAATACAAATGTTACTATATAAAATTGGAGCATCTACACATACATTTCAGTGCTGAAGCAAGGATCTTTAAGGACGCTCTGATAGGTTAAGAGTGAACACAGTAAAACATGTTTGCCTCAGAGCCTGTGTGTGTGTGTGTGTGTGTGTGTGTGTGTGTGTGTGTGTGTGTGTGTGTGTGTGTGTGTGTGTGTGTGTGTGTGTGTGTGTGTGTGTGTGTGTGTGTGTTTTTCCCCAGGGTCACTTTGCCTCAAGGTAATGCTTGTATCTTTATTTTTTTTTATTTTTCCAGGCTCACACTCTACTTAAGCTCTAAACCAATTTAACACAGACCGGGGAATGTAGAGAGAAGCTTGACAGAGTCACTCAAATCCCTGTCTGCACCACATTGGGGGCATAGCGAGAGAAAAATGAGGGCGAAAGAAAGAAGAACGGAAAGTGGTCTATAAGGGAATTGAGGGAGCGAAAGGGGGGTGTAAAGGGAAAGAAAAAGATCTGCATGAAGACAGAGTGATGAGTTTCCATCTTGAAGAAAAGGCAGTTTACTACTAAGCAAGAGTTGCCTGGCAAACAGTAAATGCATTACTTATTGCTGTCTAAAATGCTGTTGCAGTGAGATATGTTAATAATCTCACATGTTACTAATTGGATCCCAACTTTGACAAAACACATCTGATAAGCAACGTTTTCAAATTTGGGTTCCGGAGCACTGGCAGCCATATGTATTTTCCTTTTATGCAGTCATTAAACTGATGAAAGAATTGTGAAATGAAAGGAGATTGGCCAAATTAATTCATCTGCCATTTTTAAATTTCTCAGTTGTTCCGAGGTGTTTGCCAACAGCTTTTAAAGATTGGTGTAATAAACGGTAATAAAAGCAGACCATGTAGATGGAGAGCTCCAGAAATGATGCAGTACCACCTGTTAACTCAACAAGAGATGAGTCAGTGTGCCAAAATGGCTTCCCCCGAACATAGTTAACATTAGGGATCTGTTAATTACTTCAACAACAAAGAGAGAATGAGGAAGCAAGTGCGTGAGAGTGTGTGTGTTAGAGAGACAGAAAGAGAAATACAGAAATTCAATTCTAAATGGCACAGCAATTTATTCACTCACATCTCACATTTCAATTATCAATAAAAGCTGTATGCACCAGGCTGGGCATCATGCAGCAAAAGCTAAAGCTGTGCAGTGGATCCAAGGCACCCATTGTGGTGCTGCGGAGAACAGCTCACCACTGAGAAAGCAAAGTGACAGGGAATGCCAGTGTAGTGACAAGCATGTCAACCATTCTTTTTCAGAGGAGATTATTTTTGTTTTTGTCATGAAGTGATGTGTCTTCATTCCTGTCACAGTGTGTGTGTGTGTGTGTGTGTGTGTGCGTGTGTGCGTGTGTGTGTGTGTGTGTGTGCGTGTGTGCGTGTGTGTGTGCGTGTGTGTGTGTGTGTGTGTGTGTGTGTGTGTGTGTGTGTGTGTGTGTGCGTGCGTGTGTGCGTGTGTGTGTGTGTGTGTGTGTGTGTGTGTGTGCGCACAGAACAAGAAAAAGACAAGTAGGCAGACGTTAGATGTTAGAAAGGTGAAGAATAAAAGAACAAATAGTGTGCAGCGAGAAAGATACTGGGATGTGAATTAGGATCAGGACAAAGACAAAGCTTCTGCAACTTCTATTATACTGTATAAGGCCTATACATTAAAGATGCCGCTTATAAAACATTAAATGCTTTTAAAACGTGTTCATGAATCAAAAGGGATTTAAAAAGAAAGCTCCACTTCAAATACTCTATTATCATAGAAACATTTCCAAAACCTTCTGTATTGGTCAGAAAAGACACGACTGCACAAAAAAAGCTTTGGCTTCTCCATCAATGCTAGAGATTGCTCACTAATTGTAGTCATCTGTAATTTGGTAACGCTTGTTTAGCCAAAAGATGACAAAGAATGCCAAATAAGATTTGATTCTGTCATTTGGGTTTAATTCTTGTTTAGTGAGGAAGCCAGAGTGGGAGAAAACCAAAAAGACATTACTTGTAGTTAGCCACCAGGTTTGCACACATCTCAGGAGGGATTTTGTCCCACTCCTCTTTGCAGATGTTCTCTAAGTCATTAAGGTTTCGAGGCTGACTTTTGGCAAATCAAACCTTCAGCTCCCTCCACAGATTTTCTATGGGATTAAAGTCTGGAGACTGGCTAGGCCACTCCAGGACATTAATGTGCTTCTTTTTGAGCCACTCCTTTGTTGCCTTGACCGTGTGTTTTCGGTCACTGTCATGCTGGAATACCCATCAATGACCCATTTTCAATGCCCTAGCTTAGGGAAGGAGGTTCTCACCCAATATTTGATGGTACATGGCCCCGTCCATCATCCCTTTGATGTGGTGAAGTTGTCCTGTCCCCTTAGCAAAAAAACACCCCCAAAGCATAATGTTTCCACCTCCATGTTTGGCAGTTCTACACTGAATTACCAGAGCCAGAAAATCTTTCTGATTGAGAGGGGTCAAATATTTATTTATCTCATTAAAATGCAAATCAATTTATGTTTTTGACATGCGTTTATCTGGATTTCTGTTGTTATTCTGTCTCTCACTGTTCAAATGAACCTACCATTAAAATTATAGACTGATAATTTCTTCGTCAGTAGGCAAACATACAAAATCAGCAGGGAATCAAATACTTTTTTCCCTCACTGTACATACCACAAGTGTAGAAAGATTTACATCAGCAAAATACCCCTAAAAAAAGACTATTCTGGGTTTTTGTATGTGGATGTATTATAGTGAATCTGCATGTGGGCAGTTAAAAAGGTTGGATTAAATATCCTAAATCAGTGATCGTCAACTGGCGGACCGTGGGCCAGATCCCAAATTCAGAAAATGCGAAGAGGAAAAAATGCGTTCTGTTATTTAGCATTTCAAGCATTTACAGCAGGTAACATTACACAAGTAGAGCACAAACCCAGCCCCTGTATTTGCATCTCTATTCACATGCCGGGATTCTGTACAGAGATGCCTGCGCTCCACACACACAGCTGAGCCGAGATGTGTGTGCGTTAAAACATGCAGTACCTGACTGGGAACGATACAAAGAGGATAACCAATGGCCGCTGGAGCAGATCAACTTACGCTAGTCTCGTTACTGTAAGTAGGCTACAATAAAACCTTCGTGAGTAAAAAGTCAATACTTATCAATGCACTCACCTGTATAGACAGGCATAAACATGTAGAAAGCGATATTTCAATCTGCTCTGTCTGCTCAGTCCACTCTTGTCCACCGCGCTGTTTTACGCGAACACAGCTCTACTCTGCAAATAGTGACTTTTTACAAACAAGCTAAAAATAAATCTGTCTGTTTGTAGTCTAACTGTTTATCTTAGTTTGCTGGGAATTTTGAAATTTGGACAAATTCTTGAAAAGCATTTTCCACCAATCAGGACGCTGCATACTACAACCACGTTTCCCTATTCACAGACTTTAAACATCACTCCTCAGTGAACTGCCTCCTAGACTGAGATCTTTTTCTAGTTAAAAGAGCCAGTTATCAGTATGGAGTTTCCATGTTTTTTAGGAGTTTGCTCACAATAATACATGTAAAATATATATATATATATATATATATATATATATATATATATAGCATTTAGAACAAAAATAGGCGTATTAGGAAGTCCGGCCCCCGGAGTGTCTGCTTAGAAAAATTCTGGCCCTTGGAAAAATGTAGTTGATGACCCCTGTCCTAAATGATTCCTACATAAGCATAAGGTTAAAAAAAATACAATAAATAACTTAATGACGTTAAATAACGTTTTTGTCTGATTAAAAGTGAAATTACTTTAGGCTGGCTTATCAGACTGTGGTCATATGTTTGTGGAAGAGGAAATATGAATATAAGGAGGTATAAATAGGTGAAATCACTGATTCAAAGTCAGTCAGACTGCTCTCTCTCACAGACTCTCACATCAAGGCTCGACTAGAGCCAACAACGCTGGACACCCTGCAGAAGTCACAGGAGATGGTCAACTATGGATGTACCAGCTGTCGGCATGGTATCAGGGCCTTTAAAGCTGCACTGCTACATTAATCTTATTACTGAGAATAGATTTCAACTTTTTTTTCACCCAGATAAAATCCTGATGTCATCATTGGGAGAAATCTTACACACAAAAAGCTTTAAAATACAAACTTGTGTTTTACCATTAGCACCATTTAGAAAAGGGCTTACTTAAATATCTGACATCTTGCTGTCATTTAGTGCTGCCAACAAGTGAGGCACCTTTACTGATTTGCTTTCATCAAGTAATAATAGAAAGAAGTTTCTCTTCAAGACACGAAGAGAAACAAATTACAAAATGTTTTAAAAGTTAGATTATTCCTTAATCAAACCCTGAAAGGAGAGACTTTTAGTTTTCTGTTAATCTCAAAGAACATTTATCCAATGTTTTGGTACCATACACCATGTATTACTAGTCTACCCTACTAATGGTACAGCATAGCTGACATCACAAAATCTTAAATCTACTTTTTATTTAGTTCAAATGCCACACCAATTGCAGCCTGTTCAACATACAGGGTATTGCCTTAGCCATGGCTGATAGGAAAACACAGTTCTTTTGGTGCAGTATCCTTGACGATGTCCCACAACCACAACAGCAGGGGACATTAGTGGACAGAGAGCTTTCTATTTTCATAGGGGAGACTGATGTGTATGAGGCAGGGGACCAGAACTGGACCAGGGGACATCTCTATCTGGGACAGGGCATCCATTTCATATAGCAAATACTTCCACTGTAATGAATCTGTGGAGAGGAAACCAACTTAATGAGTTTAGACCCACGTGACCGTTGAGGAGAGAAAATGAGGAGGAAGGTGTTGAGGGAAAAAAACATGAAAAGAAAGATGGGGATAGTTGGACTGCTCGTTAATAAGCCCGCTGTAACAAATAAAGGGCTGTCAGGGGAGGCTTGGAAGGTGGTGTGTGTGTGTGTGTGTGTGTGTGTGTGTGTGTGTGTGTGTGTGTGTGTGTGTGTGTGTGTGTGTGTGTGTGCGTGCGTGCGTGTGTGTGTGCGTGTGTGTCTGTGTGTGTGTGTGTGTGTGTGTGTGTGTGTGTGTGTGTGTGTGTGTGTGTGTGTGTGTGTGTGTGGACACACCTGGTAGCCCAGCCTGGCTTTAGTCCTTATTAACCTAACAAAGACGTGCACACAAACTTCTGATCCAATGCTGCGTTATGTGACCTGGACAACTTTGCACCCCTGCTGTTTAGTTCAATTGTAAGCATTTATAAAAAATGTGTCATTGTGATGTAGCACTGAATGGTGTCACGTAATAGGTTGAAGCAAAATGAAACAAGGTCATTTTCCATGAATTAAAGAGACCGCACAACTGAAGCAGGTCATGCTCTAAACACACAGCACACACACGTCAAACTATCTAATCAGTCATTATAGCAAAGAAATAGAGAGTAATGTTGATTGCAGTTCATTTTTTTTTCACAAAGTGATTTAGCAGAACTGCAACCCACTTTTGTGGCATGGTGTGTAAAAAAGTGTATTTTTGACTGTAGCATCTCTCACATCACAGTCAGTTTTTAGAGAAAGTAATATTTTTAAACAGTCAAATCCAATGAGTTTTTGGCACAAAAGGAGCGTGAAACAACAACAAAAAGAGATAATGAACATCCACAGCCCAAACATTGTTGGTATATTTGACACCTTTAAAAGCATCTTGTTGTGACCCTATCCAGCCTTTATGTACACAACTAAAACTGCAGGGCTAAAGCTCACGGCGAAGTGGACCCTCCTTATGAGAGCCATGTGTTTGTGTGACCAAGTTAATGGCCTCAGTCACAGGACGGGGCAGAGGGTTAGCGAGCAAAAAGATGGACGGCGGAGGCAGAATGCTGCCACGGGCTGCAGAGAGGGCAGAGAGAGAAAGACGCGGATGGCAGCTTTGATGGCTATGCAATAACCACAGCTGCCACAGAACGAGGGTGGGATGATAAGGACTAATCAGAATGGTAGAGCAGGCTCTTAAAGTGAGAGACACGACAAACATGAATAGATGATGGATAACTAAAAGGGAAGGATAGAGGGTGGAAAAAGGAAGGAATTCATGGTGTTAACAATACTGTACCTGTCATGTCTGTTGAAATTTGGCTAAGTTTTTGGGATCCCAAGAAGCCCAATGATGGCTAAGTCATTAATCAATCAAGATCCTTATATATTAGCTGGTTAATAAACCAGGGTTACAACTAGGGGTGTCATGACTCTTCAAATACATGATTCAATTTAACTTTCGATTTTAAGGTCACGATTCGATTCAATTTAAACATTTTCTTTGGGACAACAATGTCACAATAAGGGTTATGGCAAAAGGTTTGAAAAAAAAAACAGTTTGAGTTTCTTAGAGATTCTTTTATTGGTGCTATTGAATGCACTATTAGTTTAACGACTTGTACCTGAAGACACCATGGAGTCCTGTCGGAGCTCACATGCTTAATCTTCGTTGTTTGTTAACATAACTCACTCATGAGGAAAGCAAAATCTTGCCACACCGGTGACTTCAGGAAAGCAGGAGGATTTTACAGTTCTGTTGTTTCTCGGTCATCTCCGACTCCGGCAGTAGCCGTGGTGTCTGGAATAGTCTGCAGGCTACCGTAAGCTAACGTTACCCTGTGTCTTTAGCTGCATGCTGCTAGTCTGTGAGCTACGCTGGATCTGTTGTTGTTTTTCTTCGGACGTGCGCAAATAGGCGGGGGTGGATTGAGAAAAAAATACTGAGGGAATCACCAATCCTGCTTCTGATTTCAATAGTCGAAATCGAAAGATCATTTCGATCAAAAATTGGAATTGTGAGACCCCTAGTTGCAACTATAATTTTCATCATCAATTAATTTGACAATTATATTTACGATCAGACAATTAATTGTTCTGTCTATAAAAAGTCAAGTAGTTTAAGGTAATGTCTTCAAATTCCTTGTTTTATCCAGTTCAACACATTAGAATATATATATTTTTTAATTATCTTTTTAGGACCTTCTCTTTTTTAGAACAGCTGAAAATAGACAGGAAATTGGGGAGAAAGAGAGAGGGATGACATGCAACAAAAGACCTCGGGTCGGATTCAAACCCAGGTGAGCTAGAGACCGCCCCACCTTATGATATTTTATCTTATTATTTATAAAGCAACAAATCCTTGCATTTAAGAAGCTAAAACCAGAGAATGTTTGACTTTTTTGCCTGAAAATTACTATTGAAGGATTAGCTCTATAAACAACAATATAGTGGGCGGGATGGCAAGATAAATCACAAATGATTAACAGCATAGAAAAGCAGAAAAGAAAAATCTTTATTTTATGGAATAACAACGCAAAAAGGTTGGGAATGGGCTTCAATGATGGATGACCAGATGGATGGAAGAGTAGTTCAGTGACCTGTCCTAACTGAAGCACAGCTCACTGTGACCCTGGCAAGACTCGTGACTAATGTCTGTGGATGGCAACACATCACCCATCTGATCTGGGAGTCAACAGCATCACAACCAAGTGCTACCACTAGTCCCTAATGAAGTGGCTATAGTGGGATACATTAAAGAGCCCCTGGTGAGCGCCTTACATGACCGAATGGAAACAGATGTCTGTTTAGTCTGCCTTCGCTGGAGCTTCCTACTCATCAGGAAGATGAAAGTGATTAATCAACTGTTAGTTCTTTTTAAAAGGTTTAAAAAAGACTGGTGTTGTAATCAAAGCCAGGGTCAGAAGTGAAGCATCTGTGCTTGTCATGCTAATCTCACGAATTAGCAGAGTGATTTAGGGATGTCACAATACCAGGAATGTAGTAGCCAATACCAATACCCGTGAAATTCCATGATTCTCAATACCCATTTCGATACAACTGTAAAAACAAAAACAAAATGAATCCCATGTACTCCATTATAATGTGCATTTCAGGATAAGGATAACAAGAATAACACTTGGAGGGGTTTGAGGGAAGAGCGTGATATACATGTAATCTGGACAGAATGTCGGTCTTTTGGACCCACAGCCCGCTGCTTCGAAGCCTGGCATCACCACACAGCTATGTCTTTATGAGTTCACGTGGAACTCCATAACAGCAAATATGTTAAGTCTGTTTCTGTCTGCCGTTGTTTTTTTCACTTAGAACTGGGCTGTTTAAAGTTAACTTAACTGATGTTATGCTGGTCAGAGGTCAGCTGGAACAAGCACAAAAGTTAGCCAATGTCAACTATAGTAGCTAATAGTAGGCTCTATGTGAAAAACAACAGCAGAGACAAACAGACTTACTTGAGGTTTGGGAGTTCCAGGTGAAGTCGTGAAAGCTGTTGCTATAGATTAATGTTAAAACCAGAGGCTTACTCCAGTCAACCAGTCAGTTTGCACCGTGCACAGAAATGATGCGCTATTCGCTGTTTTTCCTTGCTGGTAGGCGTTCTTCTTCTTCTTCTTCGGCATGTAGCAACAGACTAGAACACTTGTAGGTGAACAGTATATGCTGCCCCAGTGAGGTCTGGAAGAACTGTATCTCCGGTTCCTGTGGTACCTAGTAAAACGAGTTTAGTCACGTTTTGAGAATCAACTTGGTACAGAAGACCATGAATGAGTGATTGATTGTGGACTTAAATGATCTTACAGAACTTGCTAGTTAATCAACTGCACAATGCAATTGCCATGAGTGTGTTTGTTTTATTCTACTAAGTGTGTATTAGACTTTGGTAAAAACCCCTCAACTTCACGTAAAGAGAACAAATATCCACATTCAAAATCAACTAAAATTAATGAGAATTATCTGCAAATGACATTTATTATTGCATGCATGGTTAAGTTTAAAACATCAATGGGTGGCACTATCGCTCTATTAAAAAGGTATTTCTATGGCATCAAATGTTTTTGTGTGAGGGGGTGTCATTTTTTACACGGTGAAAAAAACAGATGACATCCTCAAGGAAAACCATTTTTATGACTTTTGGCAATTACAATCTAAATGGGTTATTAGGTTTGAGTGCAGCTGGCACATCAGTCTTTTTTATTGATGATGTGTCCCTTCTGAAGTCAATTGGGGGTCAAATAACTTTAAAGCTGTTTATCAATTTGCCAATCTTGAGAAGACGTGGTAACTTCACTAGTGTGTTAGACATTTATAGTTTCTGTGCTGAATCTTTAGCAGAGTCTTTGTAAAGTGGATAGCTTAAAGGTCCCGTTTTGTAAAAGATTCCCATGCCTTTTTTGATTATGAAGCAGCTCCAGCTGCTGTATAGATACTGTGAAAGTATCAATATGCTCAATCCACAGAGAAATGCACACAGCCCGTATTCAAAGATGGTGCCTTTAAACGAGCCTTAAGGACTTCCGTACGGATGTGATGTCACAACTATACTATATATAGGTAGAAAGTGCCGCTACAGTACTGTTCCAGTCTTCCCCTGGCTGCAATTATGGTGCAGAGACGCCGAAAGCACAGATGTGGAAGACCTGGAGACACTGACCAACCAGAGCAGACAGGGCTTTTTCGAGAGGGGGGCTTAAAGACACATACAGGTTAGAGGATGGATACCCGAACCGAGCCGGGCCGGGTTCAGACAGATATTTAGAAATGATGTTTGGGTTCGGGTCAGGTTCAGTCACATCAGCGCGATAAAGCATTGAACATTTTAAATTTAAAAAAGCTTAGGACTATTATGTAGGTGTGCGCCTGTGTTAACGTGCGCTTGTTGCCCTGTGTGCGCTGATGCGCTCATCTGTTGCCATTTACGAATGCCTTCCTACAGTTGCTTAATAAAAGCGGGCTTTCCACACAAACAAACGTATATGTCATTAGTGTGAGAAAAAAAACGAGATTTTAACTGTATCGCGCTCGGACATAAATATCTCAATGCCTGTCAGGCTCGGGCCGGGTTCGGTTACTGCTCTGTCGGACAGAAAAATGCGGCCCGATCCGCACTCTAATACACGTATATTCAGACAGACAGTATGAGAAAAAGAATGACTGCAGTCAAAAAGTCAAAAAAATTACCTC